>ML779359.1:583788-708356 GCA_009831015.1 Picea engelmannii
GGAAGATATGAAATAATCATTCTTAAAAAAACACAAATATTATTTCCAAACAAGGGACTTGCAAGGAGAAATCTTCAAAATTACTCAAAAGGAAGAAGAAATTCTATAAGACTATGTCAAAATATTCCAATATAATATTTGAATATCCAAACAACATCATGTGGACCCAGACATACTCAAGATTATTCTTCTCAAAGGTATCTGGGATGAATGTTTGGATGCGATAAATTTTATGGGAGTTGGAGATGTTTTCTAATTATCATATGAAGAAATTTGTGAGTTGTGTAAATTTGATACTCAGGAGGTAACACTAAAGAAGGTATGGGTCCCCAAAAGAGTCAATAAAGAACCATTAAATCTTAAAGGGGTGGAGTCACCCAAGATGAGAATGAGAAATTGCTAGATATTTTTAAAATCGACATCCTTATCTCTCTCAGTTCCCAATTGGATACCATAAAAACAAATAAGAATCAAGACTAAGAAGAGTTGACATTGGCTACTTTCTAATGAAGATGATGAAAGAAGCACCCTTTACGAGAGTTCCCACTAAACAATGTAGAAACTTGCACTAAATGTGTGTATATCAATGAAACAAGTAGTTTTCCTTCATTACTTGATATTCAATAAGTATAACAAGGATCTAATGAAGGAACCAAGAAACTTTTTTTCATTAAAAAAAAAAAAAACTTGGCAAAATCACTCACTAGGTATGGTCCAAGATCCTCCTCAATCATATAATGCATTTTGGTATAATAAAAAACACTTGAAAATCATTTTTCCTCTTGACATCCACTAGTACCATGGAAAAGTGGACTTTGCAAGCTCAAAAACAACCCTAGAAATAGGGTTAGTGAGAGCCTTTTGCTTATGGAAACCTACCCTAAAAACAACAATATGCCCCTCAACCATATCGTTCATTCGAACAACAACAATGTCAACAACCATTACAATTTCCATCCAATAAAACTCCTCAAATTCCTATCCAAACCATGCCTACCCAAATAACACAGTATCTCAACCTACTTACAACAATGAGTTACCCAACTACCCAAATTATTTCATTTCCCTTATGTATATTCATGATGTTCATGTATGATCATGAAAAGTGATTAAGAAATCCTCCAATCATTTTGGAATAATATCATGAGGAAAGATCAATTGTATTGAATGACCAAATAAATAAACCTTCCTTAGTGGAACAAGCCAGTACCCTAAGAAATTCAAACCAACCAAGTCCTGTATAAACTCCTCCCTATCCATAAAAGTTGAACACTGACAAACCCCTTATTCAACTAGAGTTTGACCTTCTTAGGGAGTTTGACCTTCATAGCGTCTCTCAATTCTTGAATGTAGAAAAAATATTTTCTTGTACTATATTATGCTCTGATTCTCCATCTCCTATCCAATGGTTGGATCGATTTTATTTTTCACACCAAGGACGATGCATGGAAAATTTTATGGGGTGGTTGGTACTAGGATAGGAACTTTCTTAGTGAAAAAGCATGTCACCCTTTATTCAATTATGAGGAGGATAAACTTCTTTCCAATTCTAAATTGTGGATTAAATTACCTAAATTTACATTAGATTTTTGGTCTAATAAGGGGTTGAAGGCCATTGGCGAGGTCTTAGGGAATTTCATAGCTTCTAATGATAGTTTCAAGTCTAGCAGTATTTGATCGATGGTGAAAATATTGTCTTATTTGGACCCTTGTCAAGGGATTTTCGAGTCGATGGAGTTGGTGGGGGGGGACAATTACTATACAGAACAACTAGAAAATTTCAATATCCCCTTTATGTGCTCTCATTGTCATAAGGTCAGGAACATTCTAGAAAATTGTGAGCATACTTTTCAAAAGAATTTTATGAGGAATAATAGGAGGTCTTTTGGTGGAAAAGGTTCAATCTCTAAATCTTCTCCATGGACACTGGATATGAAGACTCTTCATTTAAATCAATTGGAGGGGGATGGAGTGACTCAAAGCCATAGTTTTTATCCCATCAAGAGTTAGCCACCAAGATTTTATTGTGTTGTAGGACCATGAAATCTATGGGATATTCCTAGGAAAATATAGATATTATTAAATCTTCTAAAATACCTTTAGGCTGGACTGTGTATAAATTATCCAATTGGAGAAAGGTAGGGGCTTGTCGAAGGTCATTCAAATCAAGTTTTTGCATTGTCTCTTTGGTCATGACATTAAATAAAACTCCTAAATCAATTAAAGTATTGGGGATAAAAATGTTGTTGATGTGAACATCTACAATGGGACTTCTTGGATTTGGATAAGGGAGTTTGAAATTTCTATGAAACACAATCCAATTATCCATTTCTTCTTCCTAGAAATACCATCTATTATCCACCAATACTTGGCATTCCCTTATCATCTATTTCATTCCAAAATAATTTTGACCTTCAACCTATATCTCAAAATTATGATACATGAGAAATTTCAGAAGAGTAGGGTTGATACTTAAGTTCATAGTGTCGGAATTACACATTTTGGTAAAATATTTTTTCTTATTACATACAACATAATTGTGAGAAACCCATATGAAGAAAACTTGTAGGATTATCCTTATGCTAGAAAATCATTTGAACTAATTGTCACACATGTATCAAACTCATAGAACCAAGTCATCATATCACACAGATGGATGGAAATCTTGTAACGTTATTATCGTTACATGATTTTATTTTCTACTAAAACAACTATAAAATTGTTACCTACACATTTCATAATTAAACTAGTCTCAAATTCCTTACAGGATTAACATATGAGTTTAGCTATATATCCTTCTCTCGTAGCTTGTACACCACATTCTCACAAATATTATATTGTAATAAAAAAAGAAGAATTTAGTGAGAATTATAGAGTCATAGGAGAATGAATGAATATGATAGAGCCTCGTAGCATTGAAATTATTCAATAATATCCCAAATCCATGACTATCTTTGCTCGAGCGAGGTGGTTGGAATTATCTAAGAGATTTCAAGGAGTGGAATTAGCAGTGGCATTTGAATCTTCCCAATATTTTAATGGTTGAATGACCATTGTGAGTGTCTTGACATTCATTATCGATGAAGGAAGTATTAATGGAGCTACATGATTTCACTTACAAGGAAAAAGGTGGTCCAAAAAATTTAAATTACCAGATAAAAATTGGTTCCAATTTGTAACCACACCACTACACATGCCAGATGTTTGGAAGAGGGGAATTCAAAGGAATTTGTTGGTATTTCCTTGGAAACATGTAGATTTCATTATTTAGAAATTTATAACATGTGAAGGAAAGATCATCTTGGTAAGGAGGATATAAATTTTTAGTATATCCAATGCTAAGGGTTCTAGGGTTTATGTCTTCGGAACCAAGGGGTTCCATAGGGATTTAGTAGTATTATGGTGATGCATGGGGGGTTTGGAGTATGCTAAGGAAATATGGATGACACCTTGAATATTATAGACTACTATGAAGATACTTTATCCATAGGACATGATATTTTTGAATCCCTATGTTGACCCTTTCCTTATGTTGTACCCTGATGTAGGAGAATCATAAAAAAGACAACAAAACAAGAGGAAGAGCAAAGGACAGCTGGAAATGCACAAACGCACATTTTGAAGAAATTTTGAATTTCAAAAGACGGAGCATTAATGTTACAACCAGAAGGATGTATTTCCATTTATGTTTTGGATATTGTAAACATATCTTGAGCATTTCTCTCATCTGTCAGTTATGGAGGCATTTTATTGTAATGATTGTAAAGTAGATAGCTTTTAATTCCAGATTAGATAGCTTAGAGTGTAGGAGGGAAAACTCTAGAAACCTCCCTCACATGTTGTATTGATTTTTTTTTAAGTTGTAGAGCAAGAGAGGGGAGAAGAACAAAGATTGCAGTGTTGTATAACCAGATAGTTGTTGCTATAGAACCCATGTACAAATACACTTGGATTAATATAAAGAAAACTTTGATCCAAATTCATGGTGTTGTGGTGGTTGTTGTTTGCATCTATTTGAATGGTATGTTTACGGTTTTCTTTTATTCTTTGTTATGCATTTGTTTCAATGCTATATGCGTGTGTATGCTTGTGATTTCATGTTGAATGTATGAAGTCCATGAGAGAAGGAATATGAGTTTCAATTATTTCTCCTCCTGAGAATTTCCACAAGGAGTGCGTTGACGAGTTCTGGATTTTATCTCAGAGAAGCTTAGGAGAGATATTGTTTTTCTCATACCAAACAAAGTGTAGGTATAGCATAGATCCATGCAAGGTGTGCGCAGGCTGGTTGAAGTCTTTGAACTTTCCACCCAAGGAAAATATTGAAGAATTGTTGTGGAAAGGAGTGCGCAAAGTTGGAAGTCTGAAGTGCGTGCAAGGATCCTTTAGAAATCCTTGAGTTGTAGCAGAAAAAAGCTCATGAAGGGTAGGGATTTGGAAGGAGTTTGAAGGAAGAATGAGTTCTAAAGTTGCCTTGTAGAAGTTAAGCTCAGGAGAAAAAGACGCAAAGTCTTTGGGCATAACTCTTTGAGAAACCTGAACGGACGGTTGAAATTCTCAGAGGGAGAATCGCCAAAGTTTTGTGGACCGTTAGATCTTGCATATCATTGAGAAGGTTAGGGTTGAGTGTTTTAAGCACTCATAAGCTTAGGAGGAGTAGTGGCCATTGGATCTAGATCGATGAGAGCCATTGATCTCGTTCTTGAATTTCATCATTTCAGAATTTGGGGAATGGATAGGTTGTGACTCAGAGTCAAGAGTTGCGAATTCCCAACTCGCGAAGTTCTGATAGGATCATGACTGTCAGATTTCAGGAAGTTTCGAGCCATTGATTTGTGGTGAGAGGTGTCTTGATTTCGGCTATTGGTGAAGGGAGGTTGTTGCGTTGAAAATTGTTGATACGCGGAATCTCGAGGTGTCGAAGGATTTGGCCCCAGGGCGCAGTTGAGGGTCACATTAGGAAAATTCAAGGGAGGAATGAAAGATTTGTTATCCCTTTTCGGGGTTTTGAAGATCGAAGGAGTCAGAGGAACTCACATCAGGGACCGCAAAGTCGCAAACCCCAAAATACCTTTACGAGCAAAGGTTTTGGTCACATCAGTTGGTCATGTGGGTAAGAGTTTGTGCTTTGTGCTTGTTCACGTAGGTGTAACTTTGAAGAAGGGCCTGTGGAAAAACTTGTGTGTTGGACATTCCTGTGGGGAATCAAAGAGTCAATCAGACTCAAGGGGAGATACATAACGATCCTTAGACTGGGAGGTCGAGCAGAACCTAATGAGGTAGGGGTGCTGTGTCAGGTGGTATCAGAGCTCAGAATTTGAACTCTGTAGCGGAGAAGTCAGTTTAAAACAATGTCGCCAAGAAGACGTTAATATCGACCAATGCCCGATCCAGCCATGGAAATGGAAATGAGATAACTTCGTGCTGGACTAGATGCTATGGAGACATCAAAAAAATGGACAAATGATATTGGAGATGTCAGTGAATCCGAGAATGAAAATGAAGGTAGACCCGACGAAGAAGAAGTTGTAGTCAAAGACGCTGCAGAAGAACGTCTATTCAGAGCTGTTGAAAGAATAGGTGTTAGAGAAAAGATGGATATTCCGATGTATGAAGGAAAATTAGATGTTGAGGAGATGCTAGATTGGTTTAGAGATCTAAATAAATAATTCGACTATGAGGATGTCGAGGAGGATAATAAAGTTAAACATGCTGTCACTAGATTGAAAGGGCATGCAACATTGTGGTGGGATGAACTGCAGGCTGATAGGCATTGCAAAGGAAAACAAAAAATCAAAATCTAGGACAGGATGATCGCAAAGATGAAAGTCAATTTTATACCCAGAGATTACCAAATTAATTTGTTTCGAAGAATACATAATTTGAGACAGAAAGGGATGACAGTGAAGGAGTACACTGAAGAATTCTATAGGATAAACATTAGAGCTGGTCATCGTGAGAGTGATGATGAGAAGGTCGTCAGATACATGAATGGTCTAAGATATGACATTCAAGATGAGATGAGCATGGTAACAATCAAGAATGTAGAAGATGCTTATCAAATGGCTTTGAAGGCTGAAGAGAAATTGGTCCGAAAGTAAAGTCAAAAGGGCAGAGGTAGAAGTCAAAGCAGAGGAAAAATAGTTTCCCAGGATAGAGTACAAAAGCCCAAGGATGAAGAAAATAAACCTCATACTAACCTTGAAAGAGGACGAGGTTCACAGGGAAGATAGTATGTCGATAAGAAGAATTTTCCGCGAGCAAGAGGAAGAGGAAGAGGAGGTGAGATAAAGTGTTTTGTCTGTGGAAAGATTGGACACAAATCGTTTGAATGTCCTAATAGAAAAATATATGGAAGAGGAGAATCTCACATTTCAGAAGTGCAAAGGTGAAATGTTGAGGAAAAAGATGCAGAAGGTGGAAGATCCTTAATGATGTGAAAAATTCTCTTGAAGCCAGAGAAACAAGTGGAGAACCCAGTCGAGAGAAACAGTTTATTCAAAAATTCTTGCAAGACCAAGGGCAGGGTATGAAAGGTAATAGTGGATAGTGGAAGAAAAAATAATATAGTATCCACAGAAATGGTGGAGAAGATGGAATTTGATATAGTTTCACATCCAAGCCCATACAAGGTCTCATGGTTGCAAAAAGGACATCAGGTAACTGCCACTAAACAATGTTTACTTGAATTTAAGATAGGAGGATACAGAGATGAAATTTTATGTGATGTTATTCCCATGGATGTCTGTCATCTTTTGTTGGGGAGACTGTGTAAATATGACAGAAATGTTGTTCATGATGAAATAAAGAACACATACACCTTGGAGAAGAATGGTAGGACACATATGTTGCTGCCAATTGAAGACAAGAAGGAGAAAGCAAAAGCAAGAAATACTATACTTCTCATGACTGGGAAGGAACTTCTTAAGTAATTCAAGAAATAAGAAGACATGTAGTTTGTTGTTGTAAGGAAAACTAGAGTCATCTTGACAAATACTTCGACAGATGATCTACCGGAGGAAATTCAAGAACTGCTAAAGAATTTCATTGAGATAGTGGTGGATGATTTGCCTTGTTCGCTATTGCCCATCAAAAGTATAAGCCATCACATTGACCTCATACCAAGAGAAAGTTTACCAAACAAAGTAGCGTACATATTGACATGCAGGAGAATGAAGAGGTTAAGAAGCAATTACAGGATTTGATGGACAAAGGGTTGATTAGAGAAATCTTGAGTCCATGCGTTGTGCCAACAGTGTTAAGTTCAAAGAAGGATGGTGGATGGAGAATGTGTACAGAATCGAGGGCTATAAATAAAATCACCATCAGGTATAGATTTCCTTCACCCAAGATGGATGACTTGATGGATTGCTTGAGTGGAGCAAAGTTTTTTCCAAATATTGATTTGAAAAGAGGATATCATCAGATTCGAATCAGAGAAGGTGATGAATGGAAGACAACACTCAAAACGAATGAAGGATTATATGAATGGCTTGTCATGTTGTTTGGTTTGACAATTGCACCAAGTACTTTCATGAGATTAATGAACAAAGTCTTGAAGGATTTTGTTGGAAGGTTTGTAATTATGTATCTTTATGATATACTAATCTTCAGTAAGACTAAGGAGGAACATTTGAGACACCTAACTATAGTAATGAGGAGATTACAACAAGAAAAGTTGTTGATAAATTTGAAGAAGTCATCTTTCATGAAGAAACAACTCATTTATTTGGGGTTTGCGATATCTTCGAATGAGTTGAAGATGGATACTGAGAAAGTAAAATCAATCAGATATTGGTCATCACCAAGGAATATATTCAAATTCAGAAGCTTCCATGGATAAGCTAGTTTTTACAGGAAGTTCATCATAAATTTTAGTGGGATTAGTGCATCAATGATGGACACAGTCAAGAAAATACATAAATATTTTCATTGGACAGAGGAAGAAGATAAAAGTTTCAAGTTGTTGAAGGAGAAGATAACTAGACAGCCAGTTTTGGTTTTGCTGGACTTCAGTAAAACATTTCAAGTCAGGTGTTACGCAAGTGGATTTGCTATTGGAGTAGTCTTGAGTCAAGACAACCGACCGATTGCATACTTCAGTGAGAAGTTGAATGAGATCAAGATGAAGTACTCAACGTGTAATGTCCCTTTCCAAATAGGAGCTCTAGAGAGGAGGCTTAATGGTCTAAACCACCTCGTTAGACTATATCCAAGGCCAAAGAGGGGTAAACAGGGTTACTAGAGGTCACTCCTGTCACAGGTGTTATATTCGGAAAGTGACATTGAGCTAAAAAGGGTTAAAAGTGATTTTAAGTCATTATGAGCTAAAAATAGAAGTCAACAGTGAATTAGGGTTTCAGCAGTGATTTAGGGTTTTGGAAGTCAACAGTGAATTAGGGTTTCATCATGATTTAGGGTTTTGGAAAGATATAAAGGAAGGGTCAGCGACCTAATTCATCATTATGTAGATTATGACTTGTCATTGAGGATAAGAGGCGCATCTTAGGAAAGATAGTTGAGTGTATTCCAGAAGGAAGACATCAGTTGGTTGATTTCAGTGTTGAAAGACACGCCCTAGTCACCGGGAAGATCATCCAGGTCTTCCATCATTCTTCATTGATTCCACAGTGCTCCCATATTTCGCGTATTATCTTTTAGTTTCTTATTTGTATTCCATCTAATATCCTTTTGTATTTTTATCTAGTCGAGTGTTGTTATTTAATTCAACCGCAGTTGCTTATTTGTATTCCGACTAAGATCCTTTTTCTGTTGATCTAGTCGAGTATTGTCAGTTTATTCAGCCACATTCAGCCATTTTGTAATCCATGGACATATCATAATACAAACTTTGCAGTCCTTTTTCACGTTTATTACTTGTATGATCATTTATATGTTGTAAACCTTTGATCCTACACACACATTAGCAGCGTTTCCTAGACTAGCCAAGTCAGGAACATTACAGTGGTATCAGAGATTTAGTCTTGCCATCCTGTGACTAAAGACAATGAGTGCAGAAGAAGACCCAGAGGGTCGTGAACACGTAGGTGACAAATATGTCACTTACAACAGGCATCAAGAAAGAAGGCATAGGCATGATTTCCCCCTTTTTCCTCCTAGCTCAGAGGAAGAGGAAGAGGCACACAGAAAAGCAAAGAGAAGTGCAGAGCGAGAGGCTGAGCGTGAGGCTGAGAGGATGCTAGGAGATAGATATGAGATACTAGAGGGAAGTGGTAAGACCCCCATAGATCTATGGTTATCTTTCATGCAGGTTATCAACGATATGTTAGCTAGTCAATGGACCATGTCTCAGTCCTTGGCATTGGTGGTTGATAGATTAGCTAGAGTGGGCACCCTATATACATAAGTCCTGCATGCAGCATAGGGGAAATTAGGAGTAGGCAGTGGACCCCAGTCACCCTCTCACACATACACCTATGCAAGTAGGATTCCCATACCATTGTTTCCCAGTTTCCATAGGGCACCTCCGGTAGTAGCACCGCCACTGGTAGCACAGAGGCCACCCACTCATGCCGACGACATTACAAAGTATAGGAGGGAGTATGCATCATTGGGTCATGACTTCCATCAGGACATGACCTTAGTCGAGTACTGTGGAATTAGACTCAGGAACCGCCCCAAAGAGCCGCAGAGGGGAGGGACACAACAACAGCAGGGGCATAACCTCGATTTCATCCGAAAAGTTGGGAAACTCACCATCCCTTATTTTGACGGATCATCCAAATACACCATCAGAGCTTGGGTATAAAAGCTAGACATGTATTACAAGCTCAAACAGATGACTGAGACAGAGGCCACCAGTTTCGTGACCTTACACTTGGAGGATGAGGCACACGAGTGGTGGTATCATGGAATGGTGACATTGGGTCACAATCGCATCACCTCCTATAGGGATTTTATAGATAGGCGCATGGACAAGTTTGACAGGAAGGATCCAGAGATACACTTAAGGGATCTAGCCCAGTTGAGACAAACTAACATAGCATAGGTGTTCATCACAGAGTTTCAGCGGGTAGCCGTGG
This sequence comes from Picea engelmannii, assembly GCA_009831015.1. Lineage (NCBI taxonomy): Eukaryota > Viridiplantae > Streptophyta > Pinopsida > Pinales > Pinaceae > Picea > Picea engelmannii. The sequence continues at coordinate 593,832 of ML779359.1, forward strand.
CAGTGACAGATATATTAGAGCCCAGGTTGATCATGTTATTCAAAGAAGGACTCACAGAGACTTTGAGAGGATGGGTGAAGACATACATGCCTCCCACTTTGCAGGATGCCATCCTTCGCACTCGAGATCTGGCAGACTCAGTGCCAAAGACTAAAAATTTCTCCAAACCATTTGTGCCCCAAAGGGATCGAGACAGGAAGCCATTCCAGAGAGAATGGAAGGGAAAGGGGAAGTTGGATGATGAGACTAGGCGAGATATTATGAGGAAGAATCTTTTCTTTAGTTGCAAATATCCTTGGGTCCCAAGCCACAGGTGCATGGCCAAGGGAGAGATTCATTATATTGAGGTAGCAGCAGAAATCGTGGACAGTGAGAAGGAGGAGCAGGACAATGGATCCACTAGTTTAGAGGAGGAGTCAGCACCAACAGAGGAGCAACCTCCCCATAGACCACCAATACCGGTAGGATCCCATCCACCAGTAGTCCCACAACCGCCAGAGAAGGCTAACAGGAGGAAACCAACAAAGGGATGAGTCATAGCGACCCTTTTTGGTGTTCCCAGGTATGATACCCTCTATATCAGAGGGATTATTCAGGGGCAATGGGAAATCACCCTGATAGATGGTGGGGCCACCCACAACTTCATCGACACTTCACTAGTATCGAGATGGGCACTTCAGACAGAGGAGTTTGAGGGGTTTGATGTTGCGGTAGCAGATGGACACACACTGGAGTGTCTAGATAGAGTTCCAAACTTAGAGATGAAGTTAGGCAACTACACAGTGAGAGACACATTTTATGTGGTTGACCTATCAGACAAAGATGTGGTGTTAGGAGTTCAGTGGATGATTACCTTGGGAAAAATCACTACCAACTAACAAACCTTGGAAATGGGATTCAGAGATCAGGAAGGGAAGAAGGTTGTTCTAAGAGGTATGTCGAAAGGAGCACCCAGGATAGTTTCATCCAAGAGGATGGAGAGGATATTCAAATATGGGGAGGTACCATATGTCGCAGAATGCTTGATCACTACTCAAAAGGATTCAGAAGGTTGACAACAATACCATACAGATATCAAGAATTTATTGGGATGACATCAGCAGGTCTTTGAGGCAATTCCACCAGGGAGACCACCTAACAGGGGGTTTGAGCACACCATTGAGTTGGAGGAGGGGGCCAAACCTATGATCACCCCCCCCCCAATCATCATCCTAGGAGGTTCAAGGATGAGATAGAGAAGACAATCAAGGAATTGCTGGCAATGGGACCAATCAGACTGAGCAGTAGCCCATTTTCTTCTTCAGTTGTCTTAGTTCTGAAGAAGGATGGCACCATGAGGATGTGCATTGATTACCAAGCCTTGAACAAGAAAACCATCAAGAATCGGTAACCTATCCCACGCATTAAGGATTTGATGGATGAACTGCATGGGGCAATTTTCTTCTCAAAAATTGATCTATGCTCTGGATATCATCAGATCAACATCTAAGAGTAGGACATAGAGAAGACGACATTTCAATGTCATTTTGGACACTTTGAGTTCCTGGTTATGCCATTTGGGCTAACCAATGCACCCACTACATACTAGTCTTGCATGAACCATAGTTTCAGGGATCAGTTAAGGAAATCAGTCTTGGTTTTCTTCGATGACATCTTGATCTATAGTCGATCATGGAAAGAGCATATGAGGCACCTGGATGAGGTATTGAGCATCATGGAGGCACAATCATTATATGCCAAAGAGTCCAAGTGCGAGTTCGGTATGACAGAGCTGCTTTACTTAGGCCACATCATCAATGCACGGGGGGTACAGATGCACCAAGAGAAGATCAAGGCCATTCTGGATTGGCCGATGCCCAAGAACGTGACAAAATTGAGGAGCTTCTTTGGGCTGTGCAGCTATTACAGGCAGTTCGTCCGGGGTTTTTCTCAGCTTGGAGAACCATTGACAGATCTTACCAAGCATGGGGCCTTCATATGGACTGGGAAATCACAGGAATCCTTTGATCACATTAAGGAAGTAATGGGCACTTGTCCAGTGTTGGCACTACCAGACTTCACCTTGCCATTTGTACTAGAGTGTGACACATCCGACGAAGGGATCGATGCATTTTTGATGCAGGGAGGACACCCCATTGTATTCGAGAGCCGAAATCTTAGTCAACCTGAGAGGTTGTACTCCATTTATGACAAGGAAATGTTGGCAATCATGCATGCCTTGGCCAAGTTCAGATAATATTTGGTGGGCAACAAATTCATGGTCAAGACCGATCACAACAATTTGAAGTACTTCCTTGAGCAAAAGAACCTCAGTGAGCGCCAAAAAAAATGGGTGACGAAGGTATAGGCATTCGAATTTGACATAGAGTATTTCAAGGGGAAGAAGAACATTGTGGCCGATGCACTATCGAGGAGACCTGTGGCATGTTCTTTGATGGAGATTTCAGCAGATTGGAAATCCCACTTGTTAGTGGAATATTTCAAGAATAAGTTCACTGGTGAGGTGATGGGTGGGAAGATACAGGATGACCAGTATAGGATCATTGACGATGTCATATTTTACAAGGATAGAGTCTACTTGGTGCCATATTCAGGGCTTAAGAAGAATATCCTCACGACAGTTCATGATTCACCTCTAGCAGGCCATCAGGGGTTTTTCAAAACCTACAGACATATCATAGAGAGGTTGTCATGGAAGGGCCTCAAATAGGATGTTATAAGACACGTCAATGAGAGTGTGACTTTCCAGTAGAACAAGTCAGACCATGCTCTTCCAGCAGGGCTACTTCAGCCACTCCCCATTCTAGAGCAGAAATGGGAGAGTATATCTATTGTTGGTCACCATAATTGCTTAATTAATTTCAAACAACCAAGTGAAACATAAATTATCAACCCAGGGAAGTCTTTTGTTTCAAAGATAGCCACGCACTATATATTCTCAATTCCAAAAGCACTTAGTGTTGTAGTAAAGAAATCATTCTATCTATACTTGCTGAAGTGAACTGAAGCTCTGAATTAAATCACAGGAAAGAAATCTCCCTATTGCAACTCCTTATAGTTCAATTTAAGAATCCTGGATTACATTTTAAAGTATCATTGCAATGGGAAAGAACAATTGTCTTGCAATCAGAGAACAGGACCCTTACTCTCAAACAGAGGCTCAGCATTAACACTCTTTCATGAAAACAATAATGCAGAAAACAATAAACTCTATCTAACAGAGAACAAAGTACTTAGTTCCTTTCTGTCTAAGCAGGAGCCTTGGGCCTTACTTCTGTTTAGCACACTTGTGAGATTGAAGTCTACAGTGAACAGGGCAATCTGATTCCTTTCTTTTTAAGCAGGGGTCTCTAACCCAGTTTCTGATTAACACAGGAAAAGTACACAGTGAATAGGATGTTTTGGTTCTTTCCTTTCTGAGTAGGAACCCTTAATCCAATCCCTGGCTAACACACTGGCAGAGGTGAAAGGAAATCTACAGAAGACAAGGTGTTGTAGTCCCTTCCTGTCTGAGCAGGGACACTTAACCCAATCTCTGGCTAGCACACTTGCAGGGATAAAAGGAAATCTACAGAAGACAAGGTGTTGTAGTCCCTTCATGTCTGAGCAGGGACACTTAACCCAATCTCTGGCTAGCACACTTGCAGGGGAAAGAGATCTACTGAAGTCGAGATGGTTAGATTCCTTCCTGTCTGAGCAGGAACCTTTTATCCAGACCTCTGTCTAGCACAACTGCAGTAGGAATGAATTCTACAGAGGGTCTGATATCTTAATCCCCTTCTGTCTGTGCAGGAATCTTTAATCAAACCTCTGCTAACATAAAATCACCACACAAGATTGCTGATAAAAAGAATTACAAGTTCTATTCAATAACTGAGACAGAGTCAATAGTGTTTCAGCAACGCAGGATCCATTAAACAGTATTTCAGCAAATCACAGTCAAACAAAATATAAACAGGAATTAAACAATCACACTTCTAACTAAGGGATGAATCTTGTGAAGAAGGTGGGCCCTCCCTTCTCACAAGATTCGCCTGAAACGGGAAAACTTAGAGACGAATTATCAAGGCAGTCTTCTATTCATCTGTTGAAATATTACATTACAGATTGGAAAGATCGAACACGTCCTGCTTCTCTGAAGTTATTCAATACATAAAAACTTTTTCCTCGAATGGTGATTTCCCTTGAATTTAAAGGAAAAATCCCATCGATACAATCATTACAAAGAAGATCTGGATCCTACACTAAATCGGATCTTCTTTCTAAATCAGCATAGGGTGTCCTATTCTCACGCAACCGAATGCTAATACAGGAGCTGACGAGGCATTGCTGTTACGGCTAGTGTAACAACTTCTTCTCATAGCTGCCGATGCTGTTTCAGCATCGCAATTCACGGGCTGTTTCAGCCACGTGAATTGTGCTCTTACCTATGTCGGCCTTGACTGCTGACTGTCATGGCCTCGTGTTTCAGCATCGTGGCGATCTCCTCTGTGTTTCAGCATCTTTCACTTCTGAACTGAGTGACAGCTCCGTGTTTCAGCATCTGCATCCTCGAACCGTATAGCTTCTTCGTGTTTCGGCATATGCATCCTCGGACTGTGTAGCAGCTCCGTGTTTCGGCATATGCGTCCTTGGACTGTGTAGCAGCTTCCATGTTTCAGCATCGGCCTTGAATACTATTCTGCAAATATGGACACTTATGCACTTCTAATCAATGGTTAGGTTCAAAAGTAATGTAAAGTATTATGCAAAACAGATTAAGCATATAATAATGAGAAAGGACATTGTGTACCTTGGAATGATCAGGTGAAATGATAGTATAAGTCTAAATACAGGTGATGAAGGGTATAACAGTGGCAAAAAGTATGGGCAAAAAGGGTACATTGTGTGGTCCTAACATCTATGGACTTCATCACGGGTCTACCCAAGGTCTAGGGTAAGGACTGTATCTATGTAGTGGTCGAAAGATTGACCAAGTTTTCTCACTTCTATGCCATACCGATATAGTACAGTGAATTTCAGGTAGTCGATCTTTTCTTCAGGGAGTTCTTTAGACTTCATGGGTTGCCAAAGAACATCGTCGGTGACAGGGACAGTCAGTTCATAGGGACATTTTGAAGAGAGTTGTTTCGGTTGGTGGGGACAGAGTTGACACCTAGCACCAACTATCACCCTCAGACAAATGGGCAGACTGAGATTGTCAACAAGTGGGTTGAAGGGTATTTGAGGAACTATGTAGGAGGACAACAAAGAATGTGGGTAAAGTGGTTACATTTAGGAGAACATTTCTATAACACCACCTTCCACATGTCCATTGGTATGACACCCTTCTCAGCATTGTATGGATATGATGCTCCCACTTTGGTAGACTTGGTATTCAGGGAGAGAAGAGCTCCCAAGGACAAGGATTGGATCATAGAGAGTCAGAATATTCTCATGTTCTTGAAAGAGAACCTGTAGATGACGCAAAACTGACATAAGATAAGTGCGGACAGGCACAAGATAGAGCGCAGCTTTGAGGTTGGAGATTTGGTTTTCTTGAAACTCCAACCCTATAGACAGTCATCTCTAAAGAAGATTGGGGCCGAGAAGCCAAACCCATAATTTATGGTCCTTATAAGATCATGCTTCGAGTAGGTGAGGTTTCTTATGAGCAAGAGCTTCCAGAGGGGAGAAAGATTCATAACGTGTTCCATGTGTCTTGCCTCAAAAAGACAGTGGGAAAATTCATTAGCACATCAAAGGAGCTTCCCCCATTGGATGAGGAGGGATAGTTGGAGTTAGTTCCGAAGGAGGTTTTGGAGTTCTGGGAGTGGAAACTGAGGAGCAGGGTCATCAAAGAGTGTTTGATCAGATGGAGAGGGCTTCCAGTAGAGGATGCTAGTTGGGAGAGCGAGCAGGTGTTGCACCACCCTGGACTGGTATTTCTTGTGGACAAGCAATTTCAGAAAGGGAGGACTGTAATGTCCCTTTCCAAATAGGAGTTCCAGAGAGGAGGCTTAATGGTCTAAACCACCCCGTTAGACTATAGCCAGGGCCAAAGAGGGGTAAACAGGGTTACTATAGGTCACTCTAGTCACAGGTGTTATATTCGGAAAGTGGCATTAAGATAAAAAGGGTTAAAAGCGCTTTTAAGTCATTATGAGGTAAAAATAGAAGTCAACAGTAAATTAGGGTTTCAGCAGTGATTTAGGGTTTTGGATGTCAACAGTAAATTAGGGTTTCAGCAGTGATTTAGGGTTTTGGAACGATATAAAGGAAGGGTCAGCAACCTAATTCATCATTATGCAGATTATGACTTGTGATTGAAGAGAAGAGGCGCATCTCAGGAGAGATAGTTCAGTGTATTCCAGGAGGAAGACACCAGTTGGTTGATTTTGGTGTTGAAAGACACACCCTAGTCACCAAGAATATCATCCAGGTCTTCCATTATTTGTCATTGATTCCACAGTGCTCCCATATTCTGGGAATTATCTTTTAGTTGCTTATTTGTATTCCGGCTAAGATCCTTTTGTCTTTTAATCTAGCCGAGTGTTGTTATTTAATTCAACCATAGTTGTTTATTTGTATTCCAGCTAAGATCCTTTTTCTGTTGATCTAGTCGAGTATTGTTAGTTTATTCAGCCGCATTCGGTCATTTTGTAATCCACGAAGATATCATAATACAAAATTTGCATTTCTTTGTCACGTTTATTATTTGTATGATCATTTATATGATGTAAACCTTTAATCCTACACACACATTAAAGACGTTTCCTAGACTAGCCAAGTCAGGAACATTACACAATGTATGATAAAGAATTTTATGCAATCATACAGGCGTTGAAGAAATGCAGGCATTATTTGGTTCTAAAAGAGTTTGTCTTGTATAGCAATAACCATGCTTTACAATTCATAACTTGACAGGATAAATTGAATCAGAAACATGTGAAATGGGTTGAGTTTATGCATAATTTCACTTTTGTTATAAAGCACATTTATGGAACTGCTAACAAGGTTGTTGATGCATTGAGCAGGAAATGTTTGATTCTACAGGAGTTTCGTGTGTAGACCTTAGGTTTCGATAACCTTAAGTATATGTACAAAGATGATTCATATTTTAAGGATGCTTATGAAGCATGTGAGAATCGTATTCTAAGAGACAAAAACCAATGGATTGAATATTTAATTAAGGATGGATTATTATTCAAAGGAAATCAGTTGTGTATTCTGAAGAGTTCTATGAGAGAGAATCTTCTGAAGGAAAAACATAGTGGAGGATTGGCTGGACATTTCGGCCATGAAAAAACATTTGTGCAACTGGACAAATTGTATTATTGGCTAGGAATGAGGACATATGTCAAGAGGTTTGTGAACAAATGCAGGATTTTCCAACACGCAAAGGGGAAGAGACAAAATACAGGATTGTATCAACCATTACCAGTACCAAAGAGGTCGTGGGATGTGGTTAGAATGGATTTATGTGTTAGGACTGTCGAGGACATAGAGAGGTTGTGATTCCATATTCATGGTAGTCGACAGATTCTCTAAGATGGCACATTTTATTCCATGTCAGAAAACCAGTGATGCAACACACATTGCAAACATGTTTTTCAAAGAAGTTGTTAGATTTCATGGCTTACCCAAGAGTATTATATCGGACAGGGATACCAAATTTGTTGGTCATTTCTGGAGGAAACTATGGAAGAAGTTGGGAACAAAATTATCTTTTATCTGATCATATCACCCTCAGATGGATGGACAAACCAAGGTAGTAAATATGAGCTTAAGAGATTTGTTGAGGAGTTTAGTAGCTGAACACCATAGTCAGTGGGATCAGATTCTGTCACAAGAATAATTTTCATATAAAAACTCACCTAACAGGAGCACAGGACATAGACCATTTCATACAATGTATGGAATGCAACCGAGAGGATTATCTGAGTTGAGAGACTTAGAGCAGAGTGAGTTTAGGAGTGCTAGAGAAGAGGATTTTGCAGCAGAGATGCAAGAGCTCCACAGTAAAATCAAAGAACGATTGTAGAATTCCAACTAGGAATACAAGCATAGAGCATATCAACACAGAAGAGAACTTCAGTTTGAAGTGGAAGATTTAGTTTTAGTGCATCTGAGATAATAACGACTCCTAAGGGGGACATATAATAAGTTGAAGATGAAAAAGATAGGGTCGTGTAAAATCTTGAGGAAATTTGAGGAAAATGCTTATGAGATAGAATTTCCAGATGGTGTGGGCATTTCACCCATATTCAATGTAGAGGATCTGTATCCTTATAGATAAGATGAAACAGAGGGATCAGAGGACCAAAAGGGAGTTCAGTGGGTCAAACAGATGCCTCTAGCTAAAAAGCCGTAGATGAAAAAGATCATTGATCATAGACTTATCAAAAAGACCCGGAGGAAGACATATCTTGAGTACCTGATCAAATGGAAGGGACACTCGATTGAGGAAGCAAGTTGGGAAGGTGAAGAAAATATCCAGAACCATGGATAGATGGTGCAAGAGCTCATGAATAGGGGTTCATGAATTTTTCATCCAAGGGAGTATGATGCAGGACCATCGTAAGCAAGCCAACAAAAAAAGTGCAAGAGAAAAGGACAGTTGGAAATGCACTAGCTCACATTTTGAAGAAATTTTGAATTTCAAAAGACGGAGCATTAATGTTACAGCCAGAAGGATGTATTTGCATTTATGTTTTGGAGATTGTAAACAGATCTTGAGCGTTGCTCTCATCTATTGGTTGTGGAGGCATTTAATTGTAATGAATGTAAAGTAGATAGCTTTTAATTCCATATTAGATAGCTTAGAGTGTAGGAGGGAAAACTCTAGAAATCTCCCTCGCATGTTGTATTGAAATTTTTTTAAGTTGTAGAGAAAGAGAGGGGAGAAGAACATAGATTGTAGAGTTGTATAACCAAATAGTTGTTTCAATAGAACCCATGTACATATACACTTGGATTAATATAAAGAAAACTTTGATCCAAATTCATGGTGTTGTGGTGGTTGTTGTTTACATCTATTTGAATGGTATGTTTACGGTTTGCTTTTATTCTCTGTTATGAATTTGTTTCAATTATATATGTGTGTGTATGATCGTGATTTCATGTTGAATGTATGAAGTCTGTGAGAGGAGGAATATGAGTTTCAATTATTTCTCGTCCTGAGAATTCCTGCGAGGAGTGCAGTGAAAGTCCACAAGGAGTGCCTTGACGAGTTCTGGGTTTTATCTCAGAGATGCTAAGGAGAGATATTGTTGTTCTCATGCCAACTGAAGTGCAGGTATAACACAGAGCTATGCAAGGTGTGCACAGGTTGTTTGAAGTCTTAGACCTTTCCAACCAAGGAAAAGATTGAAGAATTCTTGTCGCAAGGAGTGCGCAGAGTTGAAAGTTTGAAGTAACCAGAGGTTATTGTGAATTCCACAAGGAGTGCGTGCAAGGATCCTTTAGAAATCCTTGAGTTGTAGAAAAACAAAGCTTAGGAATGGTATAGATTTGGAAGGATTTTGAAGGAAGGATGAGTTCTGAAGTCACCTTGTAGAAGTTAAGATCAGGAGAAAAAGATGCCAAGTATTTGGGTATAAATCTTTGAGAAACCTGAATGGACGGTTGAAATTCGCAGAGGGGGAATTTTCGAAGTTCCGTGGACCGTTAGATCTTACATTTCAGTGGGAAGGTTACGGTTGATTGTTTTCAGCACTCATAAGCTTAGGAGGAGTAGTGGCCATTGGATCTGGATTGACGAGAGCCATTGATCTCGTGCTTGAATTTCATCATTTCAGAATTTGGGGCGTGGAGAGGTTGTGTCTCAGAGTCAAGAGTTGCAAATTCCTTATTCGCGAAGTTCCAATAGGATCAATACCATCATATTTCGGGAAGTTCCGAGCCTTTGATTTGTGGCGAGAGGTGTCGTGATTTCGGCTATTGGTGAAGGCAGGTTGTTGTGTTTAAAATCGCTGATACGCGAAATCCTGAGGTGTCGAAGGATTTTTCCCCAGGTCACAGTTGAGGGTCACATCAGGAAAAGTCAATGGAGTAACTGAAGATCCGTTAGCCCTTTTCAGGGTTTCGGAGATCAAAGGAGTCATAGGAACTCACATCAGGGACCGCGAAGTTGTGCAGCTCGAAATACCTTTATGAGAAAAGTTTGTGTTCACATCAATTGGTCATGTGGGTAAGTGTTTTCACTTTGTGCTTGTTCAATGCGTAACTCTGAAGAAGGACCTGTGGAAACACTTGTGTGTTGGAGATTCTTGTAGGGAATCAAAGAGTCAATCAGAATCAAGGGGAGATAGAGAACAATCCTTAGACCGGGAGGTCGATCAGAACCTGCTGAGGTAGAGGTGTTGCTTCAAGGAGGTTAGCTCAAGCAAGGGGACTAGATTTTCTGGAAATATCCATGACATTAGGTGTACTGAAAATGATAGAATGTATCGATATGTATAACTTCTAGGCAATATCTATCAGGGAAATAGACAGGAAATTTAAGGAATTGGGGAGGGGAGCCTGGTGGACCTTTTAGAGCATGTGGAGAGCCCATGGTCACTTAGATATTGAACCCTTATTTCCATGCTTCTCCCTTCATGGATGATCAATCAAGGATTGAAATTATCAATGTTATTTAGGGTTTATTGGCGATAATTTGGATCTCAAAGAGATTCAGGGAAGTGTCTTTCCCACTATGCGAATGAGTTCTTTCCATAAGTGTAGGTGGGTGGTAAAATCATCTGGAGGTGGTGTATTGTTGGTAGGGGCCGAGACTTCTCGGTCATCCAAATTATCGATCAAAATAGTCGTGCGATTGTAGGGAAGTTTTGTGGTAGGATGGTATTGATAATGTCTCTCAATTATTAGATGTATACAAATATTTAATTGTACTATATTATGCTTTGATTCTCCATCTCATATCCATAGGTTGGATTAGTTTTATTTTTCACACCAAGAACGATGCATGGAAACTTTTATGCGGTCATTGGTACTAGGATAGGAACTTTCTTAGTGAAAAACCCTAGCACCCTTTATTCAATTCCAAGGAGGATACAATTATTTACAATGCTCAATCGTGGATAAAATTACCTAAATTTCCATTATATTTTTGGTTTGATAAGGCGTTGAAGGCCATTTATGAGGTCTTAGGAAATTTCATAGCTTCTGACGATAGTTTCAAGTCTAGTAGTCTTCGATCGATGGTGCAAATATTGGTTTATTTGGACCCTTGTCAAGGGATTTTCAAGTCTATGGAGTTGGTGGTGGAGGAAAAGTACTATACACAACAACTAGAAAATTTTAATATCCCCTTTAGGTTCTCTCGTTTTCATAAGGTCAGGCACATTCTAGAAAATGTTGAGCATACTTCTCAAAATAATTTTATGAGGAATAATAGGAGGTATTTTGGTTGGAACAGTTCAATCACTAAATATTCTCCATGGAATCTATATATGAAGACTCTTCCTTTCAATCAATTGGCATGGGATGGAGTGACTCAAGTCCAGAGTCATCATCACGTTAAGAAGGACTTCTAGTCAAACATTGTGGTCGGTGATAAAAAAAAACCCTTTGGATGTCAAAGATCCACAAGTTGTGGTGAATGAGGCCTATTGGAACAGTTCCAGTGATGATTTGAATATTTCTCCATCTCGGTGAGGTAAGCTCTAAGAAATCTAGACAAAAATAACTAAGACACTTCATGGCTTGGGTAAGTCCACTCCTGTTCAAAACCCTACATCTGAATTTATTTATGAAAATTTAGTGAATAGTATGCATGTCTAGTTTGAGGTCTTTGTCCCTGATCCTTGATCATAAATGGTTTCAATGAAATATCCTTATAATAAGGGATAATTTGATCCCTCTATCATTGAGTTGTCAAAGGAAAATGATTCATTATCCTCACAAGCCTTGGGTTCTAATAGAGCCTTATTTATTGTATCCACCTTTGCCTCTTCAACTAAGGATCCCTATCTGTTTCCTCCATGAAACTCATCATAGGGTCAACCCTTGTCGAGGGATATATGTTTTTATGGTCTTAAAATTACTATTCCCAAAAAAGTGGGGTGTAAGTTAGTGTTCAATAATGTTCAAGAGAAATCCTATTATGAAGTTACATAGAGAAGAAAACATCTAATATCAGGGGTCCTTAGAGAAGTAACTATGCTGACAATGGATTCCTCATGAAAAGAATTTCTATAAACATGAGGGACCTTGGGGGAAGGGATATAAAACTTTCCCAAAGATATTTGTAGATATGGGTCAAATAGACATTATGTTAATCCAACAAACCATGGGACCTAGTGAAATTCTCATTCGACTTTGTGAAGTTGTTTTTGGGATGGAAATTTTATGGGTTGGATTTCGATGGAATATCAGGGGGATAATTACAGGTATTTCATCAAAATTTTCACTCATTAATTTTTTTTGCATTTTTTTTCAAGTCTTTGCATGGATCTCTTCATTAAGGAGTAGAACCTTTCATTTTATATACTCAATTTGTATGGGCCTTATGAGGGAAATGAGGCTTTATGGGATATGTTTTTTTCTCCTAATTGTATCCTCACTGAAAATATTATAATTTGGGGGGACCTAAACTTTAATCTTAGGAGGGAGGAAATTTTGGGACCCTCCACCTGTGAAGAAAGGTTAGCAGGCTATTTCATTGATAAACTTGAATCAACATGTTGGGTAGATGTAAAAACTATTCAGTTATGCTCGGTGTAGAGAAATAATCGAGGTGGTTCTCGTGGATTATAAAAGAGATTGGATAGGATCCTAGAACACCATTTAATTATTAAAAATATTTAAATTTATTGTTCGTGGGTTAGAAAGGTTTTCTACTCTGATAATTTTCCAATCTTTTTGGAACTTGGAAATGTTGCGGGGAAACTTGGAGTGTGCTTTAAATATAATCCTTCATTGGATGAAGAGGACGATTTTTGCAATATAATTTGTAATCATTGGAAACAATATCATGATTATTTAGATACCCTAGCCAGTGTCCAGATCATTTATTCCCTTCATCTAGTAAAAGAAAAAGTTTGTTTTGGGGCTAGGGAAAGGAGGAGGTTAAAAGATCAGGAGCTTAGGCACATTTATCATGAGATCGAGCATCGTTATGCCTCAAAATTGATGGTATTGATATCTCCTCTCCCCTAGAGAAATTTCGTTCACTAGAAATTTTCCCTCCAAGATTCTAATTTAACATGAAAAAACATGGAGATTAAAGAGTAGGGGTCTATGGATTATTGTTGGTGATCAAAATAAAAAAAAATCTAATGGTAGGAAAATATATAATACCATATGGGAGAAAAATGAATCAAATGGTAAAAGTGTTAGAGGGTTATCAGATATAGCCTCTCTAGCAGTGGATCATTTCAAGACCATGTTCAAGGAAGCAAAGCAGGTTAAAATGGGAGAAATACTTAATTTTGTATCTTACTTTTAGAGACTGATCAAAGAAGAGGAAAAAATATCACTTTAAAATGTGGTCACTAGAAATGAACTACTTGTTTTCATCTCTTCCTTCAAAAGAGACAAGATTCTTAGTTTGGACGACTCAACTGTTGTATTTTTTGAATACTTATTTGATATCATCAGTCAGACAAAATGATGAAAAATATAAACTCAAATTTTATTGTGGTTATCCCAAAAATAGACTTCCTCTAAAATTTTGATGAATTCAAATTGATTTCCTTATGTAATTATCTCTACAAAATCATTGCAAAGGTGATTGTAGTTGTTAGAAAAATAGGATCATGGAGCAATAAAGTAAAAACAAATGTGGAAATAAAACATAGAACATACACAATACAATAGACACACAAATATATGTGGTTCACCTAGTGTGGGATATGTCCACCATATAAATTGTCAGGTCCTTCATTTTTATTATTCAGAAAATGAACGGATACAACCTACAATACACCCGCTCTAACTTCCTCTTGTTTATCTCACAATACCCTCTCTCAGAATACAATATTCATAATGATACATAGCCTCATTACATTTCCCTCATAAAACAGGGTTTCCTTCCAAGGAAAAAACCCTAACATAAATTCTACCATCAGATCTGCGACCTTATAATGAATGGCCCAGATTTACTATGAAATTACAATATACATTTACACAGAAAATTTTCCTTCAAGGGCTTCGCCCCCGATCCCCCACTAGGAGCCCACTTTCCCCCAGAGACCCCAGTCGAGGGGATTGGGCCCCCATACCCCAAATGGGGAGGAAATACCCCCTTCAACTACCCTGTGTGGAGGGGTGTACAATATTTTGGGGTGTAAAGTATTAATTGGGTATAAACATGACTAAAAACAAAGACCTATGAATAAAGAATATAATCAGGATCCACAACCAACAATCTCCCACTTGGAGACTGATCTCAACAAATCCACCATTGTTGTATCTATTGGACTATGATCCTTTTTGGACATGGAAAATTTCTCATCTTCACCTTCATGCTTGAAAAGAAACTAAAAACGTGTAGGGAATCATTTTCTCCCTGTTTACACCCTTTGTTGACATGTCTATAGGATTATGGCTAGTGTGTATCTTTTCCAACTTAAAATTTACATATTCCAAGACGAATCATATTAAATTGTACCTAAGTTTTATATGCTTAGTCTTCAAATGGAATGTTGAGTTCTTTGCAAGATTAATGGAACTCTCATTGTCACAATACAACCTTTTATTCTCTTGCTTCTTTCCCAATTCCTCCATAAACATCTGTAACCAAATCATCTCTTTACTAGCCTTTGTAGTAGTAACATATGATGCCTTTATTGTTGAAAGTGCAACAACCTTTTGTAGTTTCGAAATCCAACTTAATGTTGTTCCACCTAGAGTAAAAACATACCTTGTGGTGCTCCTCCTTCTATCTTTATCACCTATCATATCTTAATCAACATATCCATGTAGAACAATGTCTGAACCTCCAAAACATAATGCATGAGTAGCAGTACCTCTCAAATACCCGAGAATCCACTTTACTTCCTCCCAATGTTCTTTACTTAGATTGTTCATATACCTACTCACAAATCCCACTGCATGTGCAATATTTGGTCTTGTAAAAACCATCGCATACATCAAGTTTCCAATTGTTGATGAATAAGGGACCCTGAACTTGTTTTTTATGTCCTCCTATGTCTTGGGACACATTTCCTTAGTTAATTTGAAATGACTGGCCAAAGGTGTACTAATTGGTTTTGCATTATGCATTCTAAACCTCTCCAACACCTTCTCTATGTACTCACCCTAAGATAATGTCAATTTTCAATTTTTCTTGTCTCTTGTTATTATCATACCAAGGATTTTCTTTGCAGCACCCAAATCCTTCATCGAAAACGAATTAACTAATTTCTTATTGATCACATTTATTTTCTTCATATTAGACCATGCAACAAGTATGTCATCTACATATAATAGAAAGATAATATAGCTTCCATTTTCTAGATTTTAAAATAAACACAGTGATCAGAATGGCATTTACTATAACCTTATTCTTTCATAAACCTTCCAAAATTCAAATACCACTACCTTGGAGATTTCTTTAGGA
Source organism: Picea engelmannii (assembly GCA_009831015.1). NCBI lineage: Eukaryota > Viridiplantae > Streptophyta > Pinopsida > Pinales > Pinaceae > Picea > Picea engelmannii. The sequence continues at coordinate 609,379 of ML779359.1, forward strand.
AATACAAGCTCTTATTCAACCTGCATACCAAATTTTCCTTCCCTTTGACCTCATACCCCTATGGCTACTGCATATAAACCTCTTCCTCCAAATCCCCATGGAAAAAATTTGTTTTTACATCTAATTATTCAACATGTAAATCTTCTATTTCCACAACAATTAAAATAGTCATAATTGAAGTCATTTTAACAACAAGAGAAAATGTTTCATCAAAATGTATACCTTTCTTTTGTGCAAACCCCTTTACAACAAGTCTAGCCTTGTATCGCTTTTTTCCTCCATATTCTTCCTTTAACTTGTAAACCCATTTATTATGTAATTATATTTTTCCTATAGGAAACTCAACCAAATCCCAAGTCTTTTTATTTACCAAGGAATCCATTTCCTCTTCCATTCCTTGCTCCCACTTATTTTTAGTGTCTAGATGCATTGCATCTTCATAACATTCTGGTTCACTAGAATTAGTCAAAAATAAATAATACAATGAAGGAGAGTATCGTTCAGGGGGTCTGCCTAACCTAGTAGATCTTCTAACAACACTTGCAAGAGTTTGAGGTACCTGTTGCTCCTATTGTTTTACATTTTGATTTTCAGGTACCTTTGGAATTTATTTTTCAGTGATCTCATCAAGCACTGTGTATTCTGGTTTTTCTTTTTCTTTTATTTTTCCCTGCAACTGATCTTTGTACATGACCTTCTCATTGAATATGACATCTTTATTCATAAATATTTTGTGATTTTCGTAATCCCATAATAAATAACCAAAAGCATTAACATTGTATCGAAGAAAGGTACACTTCTTGGATTTTCCTCAAGCTTTGTTCTATTTTCTTTATCAATATAGACAAATGATTCATAACTGAAAGTCTTCAAAAAATAATAATTTACCTTTTTACTTGTCCATGCCTCCTCTGGAATTATACCATCCAAAGAGCTTGAAGGTCCTCTATTTATTAAGTAAACAACAATATCTACAACATATTCCCAGAACTGTAAAGAAAACCAGCATGCAATCTCATACTCCTTTCACACTCCATGATTATACTGTTCATCCTTTCTGACACACCATTTTATTGTGGTGCTCTTGGAACTATCTTCTCTCTACGAATCCCATGGTATGAACAATAATCATCAAACTCCTTGCTGCAATATTCACTTCCATTTTCTGATCTGAGAAACTTCAACTTTTTTCCTGTCTCATTCTCAACCAAAGCTTTCCATCTCTTAAAAGTATCAAAAACATCATATTTTTGTCGAATGCAATAAACCTAATTTTTCCTAGTTGCATCATCAATAAAAGTAACCTAATAACGAGAGTCACCAAGAGATGATACCTGAGTTGGTTCCCATACATATGTATGCACAAGATCTAACCTTTCACTCTTCTTTTCTTTTCTGACTCTAAGAAATCTAACTCTCTTATGTTTTCCATAAACACAATGCTCATAGAAATCCAAATCAATTTGTTTAAGATATGGAAACAAATTTCTTTTGTGAAGTATCTACATCCCCTTCTCACTCATATGTCCAAGCCCATGATTCCACAGTGTTGTATCCACTCTTGTAGAATCTAAAGAGATATAAGAGTCAATATTACCAATACATAAATAAAATGTACCTACCTTCTCTCCTTTTGCTATCACCAGTGATCATTTGGTGACCTTCCACACCTTATCTGTAAATATGTATATAAAACCTTCAATTTCCAATTTCCCTGTTGAAATTATATTTTTCCTTAGATCTGGAACATGTCTTACCTCTTTCAACAACCATTGGTTTCCATTCCTTTGCTTTATTTTTACCTTTCTCATTCCAACAATTTTGCATGGTGCATTATCACCCAAATGAACCTGTCCAAAATCACCTTGAACATCATGTAGAAAATGTTTCCTAAAAGGTGTGGTATGAAATGAAGCCCCTGAATCTACTACCCAAGACTCATAAATATTATCTATAGAAATAATCAAAGCATCTTGTAACACATCACCTGTTACATTTGCTTCCTGATTTTTCTTCTACTATCCATATCTTTGTTTCTATGGAGCTCTGTAGTATTTCTTCAAATGCCCTTTATTCCCACAATTCCAACACTCTATCTTTCCAAGTTTGGATTTGGATCTTCCCTTCATAGAATTCTCGTGGTTCCTTTAGCCATTTCATCTATCCTTTTTTCTTCCCATGTTCTCCATGTTTATCACATTACCTAATGTCTCACCTTTTCTTTTCCGTTTCATTTCCTCGCTAAGGATAACACCAACAACATCATCAAATTTTAGAGTGTTTGAACCAGTGACATATTTACTTACAACCATGATCAAGCCATTCAATATTTATGGCAATGAGAACAAGATTGGAAGATCCCTAACCTCATCATCCAAGTCCACTTTTACAGAACTTAGCTGATTAGTAACTGTATTAAATTCATTTAAATGATCTACAACAGACCCACCTTCTGACATATTCATATTAAATAATATATTCATTAGAAATACCTTATTGGACACCGAGGGTTTTTCATACAGTTTAACCAATGCGTCCATCATCTCCTTCATTGTCTTTTGTTTCGAAATATTGAAAACCACCGATGTTGTCAGGCTCAGTCGTATCGTTCCTAGTGCCTTTCTGTCAAGAACCTCCCATTCTTTGTCATTCATGGTTGTCAGATTCTTTGTTATTTGACCCAATGGTAGGAATAGATCCTTCTAATATAAATAATCTTCCATCTGCATCTTCCATAACTAGTAGTTTTGGTTGTTAAATTTCTTGACCCTGAACTTTCCATCTTTTGTCATTGCTCCCACTCGAACCAGGAACCCTCTTTTCCTATGAGTTACCTTTCACTCTGATAATATTTGTTATAAAAACAGGATCACGGAGCAATAAAAAAAAATGTGGAAATAAAACATAGAATATACACAATACAATAGAAACATAGATATATGTGGTTCACCCAATGTGGGCTACGTCCATCAGAGAAATTTCTAGGTCCTTCCTTCTTATTATCCAGCAAATGAACGGACACAAACTACAACACACCCATTGTAACTTCCTTTTCTTTATCTCATAGTATCCTCTCTCAAAATAAAATATTTGTAATGCTACATAGTCGCATTACATTTCCCTCATAAAATAAGGTTTCCTTCTAGGGGAAAAAAATCTAACATAACTTCTACTGTCAGATCTATGACCTTATAATGAACAGTCTAGATTTACTATGAAATTACAATATACATTTACAAGGCAGTTTTTCCTTTGAGGGATTCTCCCCTTAACCCTTTTCGGGGTCCCTCTTTCCCCTAGACCCCCCAACCGGGGGGATCGACACCTCGGACCTCACAGGGGGGAAATCCCCCATGTAACTCCTCTGCGTGGAGGGGTGTAGAATATTCTTGGGTGTAAGGTATTCATGGGGTATAAACATGAATGAAAACAAAAAATTCTGAATCAAGAAGATAGTTAGGCTCCACAGCCAACAGTGGCTAGGCTTAAACTAGTTTTATCCAATGTAATCTCTTCTAATGAATTTGGATTCCTTAAGGGAAAGATTATTCATGAAGTCATTGGCTCGACATAGGAAGGCATGAATTCATTAAAATAAAATAAAAAACCATTTTCGATCATCAAAATCGATCTTTATAAATCATATGGCCATGTATCATGGCTATACTTCAACCTTTTTCTTCTCCATATTGGTTTTTATATTCCTTTGGTGAAATGGATAATTTGTTGTGTGACTTCGATTTATTTTGTTGTTTTGATTAGCAGATTGGGTTCACATTTCTGCAAGTCTTCTCAGTATATGTGGCATGGATTCCCCCTCTCCCCATATCTATTTCTTTTGGTTGTATATGGGCTTAGCGGGGAAATCACAGAGGCCAAAATGGTGAATAAGTTCCAGGGGGTAAGACTTTTTAAGGTTTAAGCTATTATTAGGTTTCTTTTCAATTCAATAGATAACCATAGCATAGATAGGATCATTGAGATATACACAATCACAAGAGACACATCATTTATCCTGGGAAACCCTCATGGGGGAGAAAACCCAACAGAAAATTCCTTAATAAAGATAGCCAATTACAATGCCAAGAGAATAAACCAAACAATACAAAAAGTCCTCTCCCAAGAATGTGCTTCTCTCTCTCTTCATTCTTCTCCAAATGTAGCTCCAAACTTGCGCTCAGATGAACAAGTGAGTATGTGTACAAATGAGGAGCTAGCCTCTTTATTTATACAATCTGGCATGTGTGGATAGAGGTGTCTTTTCACTAGCAGGGACGACTTCTTATTTTGGGTGGTTATAACCACCTTTAATAAATTATGGGGCTGACTTATCATTCTTCCTATTACAATTAGGGTTTGACCAATCCGCAAAAGGGGATTTGGTCATTTACAATACCCGACATGATCAATCTGCAAAAGGGGATTGATCTAATGAATAATACATCAATAATAATTAGAATACTCTTTGCAGTTACAATATTTCAACACTCCCCCTTAACAAGAAGGGTATTCTACAACAACATCAGGCGAGAGAGAGGACAACATCATCAACAACATCTTGGAACGTTGAATGGCGTATCTATAAATCATCGGAAGTTTTTCTCATCATCAACATAGTCATTCACAATGAATAGCTGGAATGATATCATCATCTGCATCAACATGGATTAGTATGAAACTAATACATCATCATCATAGCACGAGGTTGGTCACATCATCACAGCGCGAGGATGGAACATCATCATAGCAAGAGGTTGGCACATCATCACAGCACGAGGCTGGCACATCATCACAACACGAGGCTTTCACATCATCACAATAATTAATTTGGTACATCATCACAACAATTAAGATGGTACATCATCACAACAATTAAGCTGGCATATCACCACAACAATTAAGTTTCCACATCATCACAACAATTAAGTTGGCACATCATCACAACAATTAAGTTGGCAACACCACACAACAATTAAGTTGGCAACACAACACAACAATTAAGCTGGAAACCCCACACAACAATTAAGCTGGAATCACAACACAGCAATTAAGCTGGCAATACCACACAACAATTAAGTTGGAATCACAACACAACAATTAAGCTGGCAACACCACACACCAATTAAGTTGGAATCACAACACAACAATTAAGCTAGCAACACCACACAACAATTAAGATAGAATCACAACACAACAATTAAGCTGGCAACACCACACAACAATTAAGCTAGAATCACAACACTAGGCTGGAACATCAACACAACACTACTCCCCTTTCGAGGGAGGTCCTTTAGGACTATACCAATATTATCTTGAAAGTGCTCAAAATTTACACGAGATAGAGGTTTGGTCAACACATCATCAACCTGTTCATCCCTGCTAACATATTGGAGATTTATGGATCCTCTCTGCACCATGTCATGGATGTAATGATATCATATCTCTATGTGTTTTGACTTGTCATGGAACACAGGGTTCTTTGTCATCTTTATACAGCTCTGATTATCACATAGGATCGTGGTTTCTTCCATCTCTAGGTCGAATAGACCAGTCAACAAATTACGAAGCCATATGGCTTCACAACTGGCAGAACATGCAACAATGTATTCTGCTTTCGTTGTATTGAGAGAAATGCTTGATTGCTTCCTACTCCGCCATGGTATCATGGTTGATCCCAAACTGAAACAACATCCGGAAGTGCTCTTCTTTTCAGAGACACTTCCATCCCAATCTGAATTAGTGTACCCACTCAGTATGAAGTCATGATCTCCATCATAACTGAGACCACAATCTAATGTACCCTTAAGGTACCTCATCACATGTTTTGCAGCAACTAGGTGAACATGTATGGGTTCTACCAGAAAATGAATCAAGGTGTTCACGAAAAAAGAGATTATTGGTCTAGTGTTCATCAGATACATCAACGATCCAATGATCTGTCTATATAGTGTGGCATCAATCGATTCTGACGAAGTGTCAACCAGAAGCTTCAACCTTGTTTCCATGGGTGTATTCATGGACTTGCACTCCAACATATGAAATCTCTTCAGGATTTCAACTGCATACTTCCCTTGGTTAAGGAAGATATTCTCTGTGCTCTTCCAAACTTCAGGACCTAAGAGATAATGCATTTAGGTCTTCCATCAAACTCTGTGGCGAGCTTCTTCTCTAATCTATGATGATATTTTCTTCATCTTTTCAAGAATACATCATCTACATATAGTAGTAGCATCACTGGCTCATCATTCATAACCTTGACATAAAGGTTAGAATCAACTTTTACTCTTGTTAGAGTCCAAGCTCATCAAGAAATTGTTAATCAATCTCTTGGAGCTTGCTTCAATACGTACAGAGATTCTTTCAACCTGCATACCTGAGGCTTTCTATCTTCAATATTCAAACCAAATTTTCACGTTACATTGTACCAATCTGGTACACTTTCTCAGCTGCAACTCAATTTGCACAAACATGTGCTTGCTCTATGTGCTCTCTGCAAAGCACTATCTGTCTCACTACTTGAGAGTACATCCTCTCCTCTTTCTGCAAATGCTCCTTCTAGAACTGGGACTCTACAGCTGCAGCTTCTCTGGAGCTGAGAATGATTGCTTCATCCTCACTGTGGTTGTTGATATCTATGAGTAATTCCTCTTATTCTATCATGGCAACAACTTCATCTGAAACTAAGAGTGGCTCAATAACTGATACTGAAGGTAGTTCTTCTTCTTTCATGGAGGTGACTCTATATTTCATTGTAGTCATGTCTCCATGACCCAACTAATGTAATGCACCAACTGCCACTCAATTTTAAATATGGGGATTGCTCCCCCTGTATCTCATATTATATATGAATCATGGTTGTTCTGGTTGTCTTCATAAATATTGGAACTATTTCTTCAATTATTGGAGTAAGTGTCTCTTCATAGTCTTCTCCCTCTTGCTGGGAGAATCCTCTAGACACACATCAAGATTTGTACATTTGCAACATGCTTGATCTGTATAGTCAATCTTGGAAGTCAATACTCACTTCTCTTCTAGTCTCACGGAAGAATCCATATCCCAGTCTTTTTGACTGACTTCCTTATTTGTCACTGAAACAAGGGAATATTTCCAGGAGATTTCATATATCCTAGAAGTTTATGAAGCTATGATCTAGTCTTCTCACAGCATCTATCTCCCAGTCCTGGGAGATGTCTCTTCATCTGATCCTTTCTGAGATCAGGCTTACTCTCGATTTCTTATGAGTCTACAAGGACTTGATCATCTCTTACAGGGTATACTTGGTGTTGAATACCAAGTATAAATATGAGAGACAGAGTCAGGCTTCAAACGAGATCTGATTCCCACTCTAATGTTCGGTCATTTTTGGAGCCTTCTTCTCCTTTCAATCAATATTCATATGAGATACTCTGAATATCAAGAGATAGCTTCTTCTTCATCTTCGTTGGTACATGAGTTTATATGGTCATGTACATAGTCTGCTTCATGTCTCATATAATATGTTGCCTTATGCAACCTTCACTATAGCTTCCTCGGGGTTATCACCTGTGACTTGAAACAAGGTCAACAAAACAACAAGCAAGAATAATGTCCTTTTGATAATAATAGATAAAACAATAGCACAAATAATCATCACAGTAGCTCCTTTAGAGCTATCACTTGTGTCTTGTCTGAAGAAAATATCAAAAGTAAGAGATACAATATGAAATGAGGTCAAAAATCTTATAGTGTTGTGATCAAACATTCCTCCATGGCAAACTAGAACTAACATAGGAGGTTTCTCCTAGAAGAGATGTTAGTTGTATCAAGAAAATGATTACATTAATCATTTATCTCAATATCCTCACATGCTACCAAGCATAATACTTTTCAAATACTTCTACCTCAACTATAGTGTTTTCTTGACACTTGCAGGTTTTGAATCTTATCAACTTAATGAGTCAAACCTAGAACCTGGAGTTTTGTTCTCAAGAATGAGTGTGTTTCTTTTCTTCCAAGTCTCCTTCACTCAAGATGACAAGTGCTTTCTTCAACCTGTCTTCTATACTAGGACAATATGATATCTTGACAGAAGGTTGGGTTAGAGAATAAACTCTATAATCTCTACTTTAATCCATCTAATATTTTGACCAAAGGTTAGTATGATGGTCATAGCTTCAACATGCAACACTGATCAAAATAATGTCATAACAAATAGATGTATATCAGAATAGTCAAACCTGAGTTGCATTTTTCTTCTCAACGTGTTGGATCCTGAGATCCTTCTAGATCTATGGCAAGATATCCTTTCTCCTTCAAATACCCTTTAAAGATTAACCATTTAAACATGTGCGAGTACATACCTCTTATGGAATTTGCAGGTAGTGGCACCATCTGGTAGCAGTGGTAATGATCACAAACTCTTAAAAACTTCAAGGGTGACTGTAATTGGTACTACGATTGATACTTCAACTAATATTGCAACTGCAATTGATACTGCAACTTATTCTGAGATTGCAACTGCAACTACAACTTAGGGTTTTATGAATAAACCCTAATTTTTCAAACTTCAAAATTTGAACTTCTGATCCAGGGGATAGATGCATTGAGTTGAGGCGAGTAAGCTGGTGTCAGATTTCTGAAAATCCAAATTTTACCCCTTCAAACTTGATCAACGAATTTCTGGACTGGTGCTTCTGGTTTTCTGGTACTTCTGGTACTCTAGTACTTATGGTTTTCTGGTACCTAGTGAAAACTAGGGTTTCACTTTCAGGGAGATCTAGCCGCTGAAAAGTTGCACTGAGGATGCCAAAGTGATCCTTGAGGAAGGGTGCACTTTTCTAGATGGTTTTGGGGATGAAATTCTTCTTCAATAAAAATCCTTAATTTTCATGTATGACAACAATGACATTTTCCTTCTTCTTGTGAAAGGTTCTCTCTTCAGCTTAGCTCTGATACCATGTTAGGGTTTAAGCTATTATTAGGTTTCTTTTCAATTCACTAGATAACAATAGCATAGATAGGATCAATGAGAAATACACAATCAAAAGAGACACATCATTTATCCTAGGAAACCCTCATGGAGGAGAAAACCCAACAAAACCTTCCTTAATATAGATAGCCAATACAATGCCAAGAGAATAAACCAAACAATACAGAAATTACTCTCCCAAGAATGTGCCCCTCTCTCTCTTCCTTATTCTCCAACTACAGCTCCAAACTTGCACTCTGATGAACAAGTGAGTGTGTGTCCAAATGAGGTGCTAGCATCTTTATTTATATAATCTGGCACGTGTGGATGGAGGTGTCTTTTCTGGGTGGTTATAACCACCTTTAATATATTCTGGGGCTGACTTCTCATTCGTCCTATTACAATTAGGGTTTTACCAATCCGTAAAAGGGGATTTGGTCATTTATAATACCCAACATGATCAATTTGCAAAAGGGGATTGATCTAATGAATACTACATCAATAATAACTAGAATACTCTTTGCAATTACAATATTTCAACAAGACTGGGAAGAAATGAACTTCTTACAGATTTGTTGTTTATGGATGATGTGTTGATTTTTCGATTTTGTGTCGATTATAAAGGAAGGATATTAAAGGATGGTATGGAGTTGTTCTATGATGCTAGAAGTATGGTAATAAATGTCAATAAATCCTCCATTTATTTTCTGGAAGTGGAGGAAGGTGTCAGGAAAAGTATTTATGGATTATTTGACCTCTCTTCTTTTTATTTGAGGGAAGGTTTTAAATACCTTAGATACAACCTTAAACCCAATAACTATGGTATCTTATATTGGAAGTTTATTTTTTCCAAAATAGAAAGGAAAATAAACTTTTTGTGCAATCAATGGAATTCTCATGATGACGATTGATACTAATCAAATTAATGATCAAGTCTATGTTAAAATAATTGATGTGCTCATTTTTACCATGGAAAATATCTCTATTGTCACCCATCCATAAGAACTAATCCACCCTCGAGCACCTTATCCTTTGACATAATTATTCTGGAAAGCCATACTAGAACCAATAGATAAACCCTAGTTTCTAACTGTAGCAACAACTCAAGACAAGTAGAGTGCTCCTTCTCCAAGGGTAGTGCACAAGAGAGAGAGAGAGAGAGAGAGAGAGAGAGAGAGAGAGAGAGAGAGTCTCCATATCCACAGAACGATTACCATACACAACAGTAGAAGATGCAACTGCATTACTCTCTCAAAGTTGTGCCATACGTAGCAAGAATATTACCAAGAGTATCACCAAGAATATTACGAAGAGTTTCACCAAGCACCACCAAGAACCACCCTAGAAGATGTTCCTTCCTTGTATTCCACTATAGATAAAAAATCATGTTATACTGGATGAGAGAGTGAGTGTGATGAGTGACGAAATGAGCCAAGACATCCTCTATCTATATTAATCTATCCACTGACTTTTTTGGCTGGGTCGACCTGACTTTCTGGTAATTATATTCTAATATTATGTATTCTACTAGGCTGACATGTCTTCTAGGGTTTTCAAACATCTCTTTAGGGTTTCTCTTACTTCTGAAATATTCTAATTTGGAAAAAGGTTATGCGTGGAGGTTAATACCTGCCGCAATTTTTGTAACATCAACACTACCTCCTAGCTAAGGAGGTATTAACGATAATGGTGTTGAGAACACACATACCATTATTCTAGTAGCATCATCATAGCCACATAGTTTATCTCATTAAAACACAAATCAAACCACGAGAAACATCATCACTATCCATCTAGCTAGAAATCATCTCCAACGCTGGTGGTAGTCTCCATGGAAATCATATAGTAGCATATAGCTGCTACAATTCCATCCAATAGAACACAATTGTGTCTATCCATAGTAGTACACAACTACTATCTAGTGGTACACAACAACTCCTAGTAGCACACAACTACTAACCAGTGACACACAATCACTACCAGTGGAGCACATCTACCATAGTAGAATACAACTACTATCCAGAGACATACATTCTCCACATAAATCAAATCATATCATTTGATATCATCCTGCATCAACAATTTCATCATCTGCATCACCTCTAATCCGTACTAGCATGATGCGAAGGAATCGTATCTAAGTTGTATTGGTGTGATATGGAGTATCATCTACATAATCTCTAAGTCGTACTAGCATGAACATAACTAGCATGATGCATGTGCATCATATCTATGTTGTATGTCATATCTAATTTGTACTCACATGATGTAGATCAATGCCTCTCTGTGTCACCTCTAAGTTGTATGATCATCTCTAATTTGTACTAGCATGAGCATATCTAGCATGATGCCAATGCATCATATCTAAGTTGTAATAGCATGATCATATCTATCATGACACAAGCCATATGCATCACCTCTAAGCTGTATGGTCATCTCTAAGTTGTACTAGCATGACATATCTAGCATGATTCCAAAGAATCATATATAACTTGTATGTCATATCTAAAATGTACTAGCATGTACATATCTATCATTATGTGACTCATCAATATCGTCTCTAAGTTGCACTAGCATGAACATATCTAACATGATGTAAATACATCATATCTAAGTTGTATATCCACCTCTAAGTTATACTAGCATGATGCTCCTCATGCCACTGCATCATCCACAACTCCAACCATCTGTATCATATCTAAGTTGTACTAGCATGATGAAAGCATCATCTCTAAGATTTATGACCATCTCTAACTTGTACTAGCATGATACAGATCCGAAACTCATTGACAATCCATGATTACACATATAAACACTCCCTCCCAACCGAGGAAGTCATCTCCTCCCTTTCCACCAATGGATCAATCTCCACAAGTCCCAAATTGTCCCTCAAGTGTGCAAACTTTATCTTGGATAGAGGCTCCGTCAAAATATCAAATGTCTACTCATTAGTGGAGATATACTAGAGAATTAATTCTCCCCTCTGGAATTTATCACAAAGAAAGTAGTACTTGATCTCAATGTGCTTCGACCTGTTAGGGAACACCGGGTTCTATGATATCTTCACACAACTCTCATTATCACAATATATCATAGTCGAATCCAACACCTAATCAAATATTATATAAAACAAATTATAGAGCCATACTTCTTCCATACAAGCATCACAAGCTACAATATACTATGCTTATGCAGTGCTGAGTGCAACATACTTTTATTTCCTACTAGCACATGATACCATATCCCAAACTGAAACACATACTAGAATTACTCTTTTTGTCATCTACACTCCCTACCCAATCTAAATTAGTAAATCCATGAAGTTGTACTTCATTGCTTGAGGTATATCTAAGTTAGTGTCCCACAAAGATATCACAAGATATGATTTTCAGTTATCCAATGCTCATGTCTAGGTTCCACCTAGAATTGGCTCAAAATGTTGACAAAAAACCAAATGCCCAGCCTGGTATTTACTAAATACATCAATGAGCCAATCAACAACCGATAAAGGGAGGAGTCTACTGGATCCAAACAAATTCTCTCAACTTTCCTAGATCTTTTACCATGGGAGTTTCCATGGATTTGAAATCCATTATCCCAAACTTCTGAAGGATATTTACAACATACTTCCCTTTTCCTAGGAAGAACTCACCATGCTTCTGCCATACTTCTAATCCGAAGTAATAGTGAATGAGACCAAGATCCTTCATATCAAACTCTGAGGCTAGCTCCTTCTTACACTGAATAATGAGAGGCTTTGCACATGTCATCAACATATAGCAGTAGAATCATTGGTGCATCATTGCTCCATGCTTATAATTGTCACTGTAGCTCCCTCCTAGATCTATCACCTCTAACCTTCCTGGAACAAGAAAAATAACAAAGTAAAATAGAAAACAACATTCTTCAACACTCTTCCAGTGTTGTGATCAATCATTCTTCCATAGTAACTTATTTGGAACAAACAAATACATCTCCATGGTAGCCTCCATGAAAACTTGTAAGATAACCTGCCTAAGACAAGAACAATAAAAGTATTTCCAATGTAATAGCATTTTCATAAGAACATATCTATTGTGACAATAATGGATAACAATTTCATGATTATCAAGATAGTATGATCAAGGTAAACTTCACGGGAGAAAAACAAGAAATATCTCTCTAGAGGAGATGTTAGTTCATCTTGCAAACAAGTACACTAATCATTTTTATCAATAGTATTTACATGCCATCAAGTATTTATTACATCTAGCAGTAATAGAACATTTCAAAGACTTCTTTCACAATTTGTAATGTAGCAACTATAAACCTTGATATGTGAAAATTGGAAACTTATCAATTTAATCAAACCTGGAACCTAACGCCTCAACTGTTATGGAGGGTGTGTTTGTTTTTTCGACTACAATGAATCCAATATTATTGATTGGACAAGGTCTCTTGTACATCCCCTGCAAACACACCCATCTTTTTCTAGTTTATATAACTTGAAAAGCATATACAAGTGCATACCTTGAAATCTTTGTAGCATCATCCATCACGTCTTCCAATCTAAAACTAGATACCATATTGAAAAGGAGAGGTTAGAAACTGAGTCAGAAGGTTCAATGATTAGAACAAGATAGAAACTCTGAAATTTTAATTTTGACCACATAATCAATTTGACCAGAATTCAACCTTTGAATTTGACTTTGATCAATCAAAATTTGACTTTGAATTTGACCAAAAATTCAAACCTGACGTTTTTTCTAGATGAGGGTACCTACCAAGAGGTGCGATAGGCTAGCGCGCACTAGAATTATGTCAAAAATTTCACTATAGTTGCCCGAACAAATGGGTTAGGGTTGGTTGTTGCTGCAACTGCAAAAACTTAACTGCAACTATAACTGATGGTGCAACGAGATTGGCAATGAACTTCCCAATCTACCTTCCAGTGGTTAGGTTGTTTGAAGATAGCATGGGCTCGTAACTTGTTAAAATAATTGATGTGCTCATTTTCACCATAGATAATATCTCTATTGTCACCAATCCATAGGAACAAATCCACCCCTGAGCACCTTATTCTTTGACATAATTATTCCATAAATCCATACTAGAACTAACAAATAAACCCTAGTTGCTAACTGCAGCAACAACACAAGACAAGTTCAACGCTCTTTCTCCAAGGGTAGTGCACAATAGAGAGAGTATACATATCACCAGAACACGTACCATACACAACAACAACATCTGCAACTGCACTACTCTCTCAAACTTGTGTCATACTTAGCAAGAATATTACCAAGAGTATCACCAAGAATATCACCAAGAATATCACCAAGAGTTTCACCAAGCACCACCAAGCACCACCCTAGAAGATGTGCCTTCCTTGTATTCCATTGTAACTCCAAACTTACACTATATTGGATGAGAGAGTGAGACTTGTGGTGAGTGAAAAAATGAGCAAATACATAGTCTATTCATATTAATCTTTCCATTGACTTTTCTGGCTCGGTCGACCTGACTTTTTGGTAATTATAATCTAATATTATTTATTCTGCTAGGCCGACTTGTCTTCTAGGGTTTTCACACATCTGTTTAGGGTTTCTCTTACTTCCATAATATTCTAATGTAGTCAAAGGTTACACATGGAGGTTAATACCTCCCACAACTACTGTAACATCAACACGCTATACCTTTGTATTGGCACCTATTGGATCTCATTTTGAAAGGAATTATCAACCATATTTGGAAAATCTATTTGGTACATGGATTCATTGATTCACAACACATTCGTGACTTGCAAGACAATATTGTTCAAATTGCACCTGCTGAGGGGTAATGTCCACTTGGAATATTCAAGGAAAAATTTGTTGAGGAAATGAACTTCACAACACTGTTCTATGGATATCCACATCCCAGTTACATTACATAACGATTCATTTACCATAAAATAGTTGGATGGGAGATGCTACATTCAAGCGGTGACTTATCCTCTCACATAACAAATTTGTTTTTCGAAACAATGCACATAATAATAGAGAAAGTGTTGTCTTGCATGTGGGTGCGAATAAGAAAAGGCCAGTTACAAGGAAGAAATTTGTTGGCCAAGGATGTCAAGTACAAAGTAAACCTACAAAAAATACTGAAATATGATATTGGATACATAGATTTCAAAAACATTTGCATCTCTCCTGACTATTTGTAACAAAACAAGAAAACTATTTTTGCAATGATCCAACAATTGGGACCGCCAACATTTTTCATCACATTTACAAGTGTAGAGCATTGTTGGGATCCATTGGTGGATGCAGTATCTGACTTGCATAGGAACAAGAAACGTAAAAAACAAATCAATACACTGGAAAATAATGACATTGACTACCTCATAACAAAAGACCCAATGACATGTACTCGCTACTATAGACATAGAATAAATGCTTTGAGACAATTGATATGCCATGATGAAACGTTTTTCAGAAAAATATGGGACTATTTTTTTGTGACTGAATTCCATAATAGGGGGAATGAGCATGACCACACACTATTGTGGATAGAGGGTGAACTGGTCCATGGAGATGAAAACAATTCATAGATTGAGAAGTTTGTGGAAAAATACATAACATGCAACACAGATCATTTGGATCCATAAATTTCCAAAGTTCATAGACATTATCAATTTTTTTTTTTGTAAAAAACGAAAAAAACTCACATTGCAGATACAACTTCCCCATGCCGCCAATGAGAACAACAAGAATCATAGAGCCACTTAGTTTAGAGGAAAATGATTTCGTTGAGATATCTAAATCCTTGTTAGCATTTCTAGAACAACAAGAGTTTGATGAGTTGATGAGCTTCAATGAATTCTTGAAAGAGCTAAATCTAACAGAGCTAAATCTAACAGAAGATGAGTACATCTAAGCCATACAATGTATGCTTAAACAATAAATAGTTTTCCTTAAACGAAAAATTTCCCATATCTGGAACAATATTTTCTCCAAGAACATGCCAATTATGTGGAATTCAAACACAAATGCACAATACGTCCTCAATGCATATGCTACAACATCGTACTGTACCTCATATATGACAAAGTTTGACAAATATATGACAAGTGCATTCAGAAGAATACACAAAGAACATGAAAGAAGACATATTGATGTTATACAAATGATACGTATGCTTGGTAATACATTACTTAATCTTCAACAAATGTCTTCTCAACAAGTAGTCCACATTGCACTTTCCCTGCCCCTCAATTGTAGTTAAAGAAAATGTGTCTTCATAAACACTTCTCCACTTGAGAAACACACATTTTTTATTAAATCACCATCTTTACTAGAACAAGAGCCTGACAATTCATAAGATGTGCTATGTCACTCTATTATTGATTATTATCTCCAGCGTCCATCTCCTATTAAGTATATCTGCTTAGTAGAATTCATATCGCATTACAAAACAAATGGTGCACCCATATCAAAAAGAAAAAAATCTATGTGATATGGTTTGTCAAATACAACAAACATACTCACTGTGAAAACTATTGTAGAGAAAAACTATTGTTATACGTTTCGTTCGCTGAAAATGAAAACACATTAAAACATGAATTCCCTACATGAGAAGCTGCATATGTTGCCTCTGAGACTATATTGCAAATCAATTAATCTAGATTTAATTACAATGTTAATCCAACATGGGGTGATCTAGAAAGTGCAGTTAATGAACTAGAAAACCCTGACAATCTTGATGAGACATTCACAAACTGGAAAAAAACTAAAACTCCCTACGAGTCCTATGACTTGCAAGCATATTTTCCTCATCCTCGAGAACGAAACATTGAAAAATGTATCAATCTTGGTTTTCAAGTCACAAAACATCATTTCCTTATTGAAAATAATGAATACCACAGAATCAGACGTCTCTTGAATCGATAAAAACAAACAATTCTAAAGGAAATTACGCTTAAAAAACACTTGAGCATGCACACTCTTGTGCACTTGTTCCGTATAGGTGGAGCAAAAACAGGAAAGACATTCACAGCGAAAGAACTATTCCAAATTCTTAGATGAATCTATGACTCAAACAATTCCTGTGATTCTATGAAACCAAAGGGCCTAATAGTTTCATACACAGGAAAAGATGCATAGAATGCAGGTGGAAGAACAGTTCACTATGCATTTTTTATTCCTTTTAACAAGTCACAATTTCTTCCACTCATCAAGGAACTGTGAGCTACCTTGTCTAAGATTTATGACGAATTACAACTTGTATTTATAGATGAGGCATCTTTTATTGGAGGTCGCTTCTTGGATTCCATTGACAACTGACTAAGAAGCATAAAACATGTGCACACGAAATACTTTGGAAACATTGACATGATATTCTGTGGGGATCTTTACTAGGCACAACCCATCCAAGATTCTTTGATATTTGAACAACCTACAGTTAACATGCAAATAGTGACGCATGACTTCTGGAGGGGTAATATTAAATGCTTTGAATTCCATACTACAATGTGCCAGACAAATGAAACATTTATTGCAATTCTGAATAGAATGCGGGCAAACAGCCAAACACATGATGACCTAACATATATCAATTCGAGGTTCATGCGACCTGCACCAATAGAGCCAACCTTCCCTTACTTGTTTTACACAAATAGGGATGTTGCAATGCATAACAGGTACATGTTATCTCTCATGTCTGACGATGATATCATCATCAATTCAATTGACCTGGAAGAAGACAACCATGGAAATGTGGCATGTCATGAACATAAAACCACTTTACCTTTGCAACTTGTCCTGAAATTAGACATGTTGGTTGAAATGTATGCCTGTAATTATGATTCACAAGATAGCTTGGTCAATGGTGCAGATGGAATACTCAAAGGCTATACCAAAACATAAAAACTTGATGTCCTCTAGATTAAGTTCCATGAACTGCATATAGGAAACCGACAAGCAAACAAGTTGTATTATCTATATAATTCAAACACTGCAAGCGATTGGACACCTATCTTGTGAATATCAAAGCCAATATCGACATCAACAAAGACAAGTTAACAGAAGATTCAGAAACAGTTTCTAATTAAACTTGCATGTGCACGTACAGTCCACAGATTACAAGGACTAACACTTGATAGTGTTTCATTTCAGCCTACTGGAATTCAATTACATGGACTTGTATACACAACACTATCCTGTGTCATAAGTATAGACTCCTTGTATTTACTAAGTCCTTTTAAAAAATATAACTTCAAAGTCAAACGGAAATTTGATATTGAAATGCAACGCCTTAGGACTGTAGATTCTAACCTTGTACAATATTTACTGCAAACATATTTTCAGTAAAATAACAAAAAATATACAATGGAAAATACAAACATTACACAAATATTTTTCCCCTGGAAACCCAAACCGAGAAAACCAACATATTCTATATTCATTCATTGTGATACATTGTTTACAATACAATACACATATATGATCCAATGGTATCCAAAACCCTAACCCAGTGACCTGGATTAGTCCACAACCCTAATTCCTTAACTAGAAATAGAAAACCATCGGCAAAAAACCATGTGCCAAAAAACCACCTAAATATGTGACTCGTGCAAAGAATATAAAACATACCCAACATTATCCCACTTGTTGTTTTCTTTGCATACAGGGGGTTATAGGGTTACATAGTCAACAATCCAGGGCAGCAATGCCCATGAATCCTCTACACCAAGAGAACCTCCCAGTGCTCACAGATTTTGTTAATGAGTCTGCAACATTCTTCAAAGTGTCCAACTTCATCAACGATACTTTATTTTCTTCAATCATGTCTCTCATAAAGTGATATTGAATATCAATATGCTTTGTCTTTGAATGATAAGTCAGGTTCTTTACCAGAAAAATTTCACTCTGATTGTCACACTCTATCCTTACAGCTTGTTGTACCAACCCAATACATGAACACAATCTTTGTAACCATATTGCTTCCTTACTTGCATGAGTGGCTGCCATGTATTCAACTTCTGTAGTTGAAAGTGCCACTACACCCTGTCTTTTGTGAATCCAACTTATTGCTCCTCCAAAAAGGTTAAACACATACCCTCTTGTAGATCTCCTACGATCCAGATATCCATCCCAGTTTTCATCCACAAATCCATGTATATCCACCACTTTGTCCTATCCTGATCTTCCTTCATAGCACAATCCATAGCTCGTAGTGCCACACAAATACCTGAAATCCCTTTTTACTGTTGTCCAATGCTTCTTCCATGTTTTTGACATATACCTGCTCAAAACTTCCAGTGCATGTGTAATGTCCGGTCTAGTATAGACCATTTCATACATCAAACTACAAACTACACTCGCATATGGAACATGAGACATGTCCTCCTCCTCTTCATGTGTCTTAGGAAACTGATCCACAAATAACTTTACACCAACAGGAATAGGAACCTTGACCGGTTTACATTCCTGCATATTAAACCTCTGCAATATTGTCTCAACATATGTTCTTTGATTCAACCATAGTTCCCTCCTTTTCTGATCTCTTTTAATTTCCATGCCCAGAATGAAATTTGAAGCACCGATATCCTTCATGTAAAATTTAGAGGACAACTGAGTTTTCACATCCTGGATAATCTCCCTGTTGTTTCCTATCAACAACATGTCATCCACATACAAGACCAAATAAATCAAATGATCATAAATTAATTTAAAATAAACACAGTGATCCTCTTTTCTTCTTGTGAAGCCAAGTCCCGACATATAGGTATCAAATTTTTAATACCACATCCTTGGTGGTTGTTTTAAACCATACATGGACTTTTTCATCTTGCATACCAGCTCCTTCTTTCCCTTCACAGCATAACCTTCTGGTTGCTTCATATATATTTCTTCTTCCAAATCCCCATCTAGGAATGTTGTCTTCACATCCATCTGTTCTACTTCAAAATCGAATGCAGCAACAACATATAACATAAATCTTATAGAGGTTAAATTGGCAACAGGAGAAAAAATCTCACCAAAATCAATTCCCTCAACCTGGGAATAACCCTTTTCTACTAACCAATCTTTGTATTTCTCTACTTTTCCTTCTGCATTTATCCTTTTTTTAAATACCCATTTGTTGCCAATGGGATTTCTTCCAGCTGGAAAATCCACTAGATCCCAAGCCTCATTCTTATCCAAAGATTCCATTTCTTCATCCATGGCCCTTCTCCAGAGATTTCCATCCTTTGAATCCACTGCCTCCCTGATAGTTCTAGGATCATCATCAGTAATAGAGAAAGCAAAATTTGAACGAAAATCAGATGGAGTATACCTTTCCAGTAGCCTTCTTTCTCGAACCGATCTCCTCAATACTGGAGTATGAGGATCTTCTTCTTGTGATTCATGTTTTTTTGTAGAGTCTGATTCATCATCCTTTAAATCAAACTCTATCTTCTCTGGTTCTTCCTTACTTGGTAGGAATTCCTGTTTAACAACATCCTTAATTTCTCTAAATACCACATCTCGGCTATACACTACCTTCTTAGTTTCTGGGTTCCAAATCTTATAACCTTTGAGACCATATTTATATCTAATAAAGATACACTTTTGATCCTTCTTATCTAGCTTACTCCTATTTTCCTTTGGAACATGAACATATGCATCATAGCCAAATACCTTGAGATGTGTGAGAGAAGGTTCCTTACTAGTCCATACCTCTTGTGGAGTCTTGTCACCCAATGATGGTGAGGGTGATCTGTTGACCAGGTAATATGCAATACCCACTCCCTCTACTCATAATTATTTCACTAACCCGACACCATTGAGCATGCACCTTTCTTTTTCCATCAATGTCATGTTCATCCTTTCTGCAACTCCATTCTACTAAGGTGTATATGGAGTAGTCTTCTTCCTTGCTATACCACACTTCTTACAGAATTCTTCAAATTCATTCCCACAAAACTCTGGTCCATTATCTGTCCTCAGCACCTTAATTCTTTTCTCTGTTTGATTCTCAACAAGAGCCTTAAACTCTTTAAACCTATCAAAGACTTCGAATTTCTTCCTGAGGAAATATATCCAAGTATTCCTCGAGAAGTCATCAATAAATGAGATGTAGTACATAGATTTTACCAATGATGGGACCAACATAGGTCCAAAAACATCACTGTGAACTAGCTGTAAAATTCCTTTTGCCCTTGTTGCACCAGAGGGGAATTTTACCCAATTATGCTTCCCATATAGAAAATATTCACATAAATCAAAATCTAGAGAGCAGTTAGACATACCTTCAACCATACCTTTACCGTGTAGTAGTTGAAGACCCTTATCTCGGATATTCCCTAGTCTTTGATGCCACATCATAACCTTTTCTCCAGAGACTGTAGGAGTTCTTTCTTCTTCAACTCCAATATCAAGAACAATGGAACTATTTCACCCATAACTAATAGTTCTTCCTTGTAGATTATACAGAGTTCCAAACTGAACTCCCTTTAGCAACACCATTGCTCCTCGAACCATCCTGTAGGTTTCCTTGTCAAATATTGTTTTTACCCTTGCATCTTCCATTTTTCTTACATAAATCAAATTTATGGCCAAACCTGGGATGTGAAGAATACCAAGTAGTATTATAATCCTTCCATCTATGAGCCTCAACTTGACTCTTCCTCATCCTATGATTCTGGTTGTCGAATCATCACCTAAGAAAACATTACCTCCATCATACCTTTCATATTCATAGAGCCACTCCCTATGGGGAGTCATATGAAAGGATGCACCAGAGTCAACCAACCATGCCTCATGATCTGCATGTGTGCTTTAATAAGCCAAGTACACATCCCCTCCTTCTTCCTTGGAGGTATTTTCTTTTGTAGAAGGAGATTCTTCAGATCCCTTATTTTTCTCAATTTTGGATCTACACTGCTTCTTATAGTGCCCTTCTTTTCCACATATCCAACATACCCTTACAAAATTTCTAGGAGATTTAGATCTACCATTAGAATTAGATCTCCCACTTGAGAACTTAGATCTATTTATTTCCTGGGAAGGTTCTCTTGCAAATAATGCGTCTGTGTTCTGTCCTTCCATATTCTTCTTCTTCATCTCCTCTGACAACAAAGATGAGACCACTTCATCAAAATTCAAGGAATTTGTATTACTACCTATGGCCACAACCAGACTATCCCATGATTCTAGTAAAGAACACGGTAAACTGATACATTTATCTTCATCTGAAATTTTAATATCAACAGATACTAACTGACTTACCACGGTATTGAAGGCATTCAAATTCTCTGCCACAGAGTCTCCATCTCTCATCCTTAGGTTATACAACATATTTGTCAGGAATAGTTTATTCACTAGGGACTTAGAATGATACAACTTCCCCAACTTATCCCATAAATCCTTGGTTGTAGCTTCATTTGACACATTCAGTAATACTGAATCTGAGAGACACCGTCAAATTTTGCTCTTTTCCTTCCGATCCAACTTTTTCTAGTCATCTGTTGAAGTTCTTGTAGGTGCATTACCTGGATATACCATGATCCATTGATCTCTATCCACCAACAGATCTTCCATATTGAGCTTCCACAGCTCAAAAATTTTCCCATTAAACTTCTTGATCTCCATCTTCGAATTGCTTGTCATTTCTTTTCACCTGAAAAACCAATACCACAGATCTCCCACTGTAAAAAGGCTAATCACAGTCCCGATAAAACCCTTGACCACAAAGGCGTCCCCCTAAAGCCAACAAAATCTCTGATACCAAATGTAGATTCTAACCTTGTACAATATTTACTGTAAATAGATTTTCAGTAAAAGAACAGAAAAGATACAATGGCTAATACAAACATTACACAGAGATTTTTCCCCTGGAAACCCAAACTGGGAAAACCAACATATTCTATATTCATTCATTGTGACACATTGTTTACAATAAAATATACATATAGGATCCAGTGGCATCCAAAACCCTAACCCCATGACTTGGATTAGTCCACAAACCTATTTCCTTTACCAGAAATAGATAACCATCGGCAAAAAACCATGTGCCGAAAACCACCTAAATATGTGACACTTTCCCGAGGGAGGTGAAACATTTCTCGAGGCATTTATTTTTCAGAGGCACTACCCCCGAACCCCCTCTAACCCCCCTATGCACCCGGCGTAGATGCTCAGACACTACTACTCATGCAAAGAATATAACACATACCCAACAAGGATTACCGCAAAGTGGCATCTGCAGTATGATTACCAATCCATAAAAACAAACTCATCTTTATCATTTCTCTCGCTTAACACATGCAACTTACATACACACATGGATATTATACTCAATGATTATGACACAATGCAATCTGATATTTTGTGCTCACAGGAAACATACATGGAATTATGCATGTAAAACAAACAATTTCCAAATCACAATTGCATATCAAGTTACATTTCACATGGGGTGATGATATTGGTGAAAAAATATGTAAGAATTTTGGAGCATATACATTTAGAAGAAAAAAATGTTGAGATGGTGCTTGCAAAAGTATTTTTCTATGGAGCAGAAATTGCAATACTGAATCTGTATGTTGCTCCCCATGCAACATTCTCCAACATACTAAATGTTCTTTCCAATGCATTAAACCATTTGCATCTGAACGAAACCATTGTCATTGTAGGAGACTTCAATATTCACATGCTACAAAATAATGCTAGAACAAAAGAATTGTAAACTACATGTGCAAATACAGTTTCCGCTTTCTTTAGAACAACACAAGACATGTACAAAACGTGCTTATTGACCATGTATGGTCAAATGTGCCCATTTCTCAATACACCATCTTTATCTTAGACACATACTGGTCTGATCATGATAAAATTGGTATTGCACTTGAATTATGAGATATACATAAAACATATTGCAAAATCATATATCTATGTTTCAAAGCATATATGTCTAGCTTGTTGCGGAAAACCAAATTATCCAACTTCTTAGTTTTCCCTGATTTGTACACATATTGGTCTGATCACCATACAGTTGGTATTGCACTTGAATTATGAAATATACATCAAACATATTGCAGAATCATATTTCTATGCTTTAAATCATATATGTCTATCTTGTTGCAGAAAATCAAGATATCCAACTTGTTAGTTTTCCCTGGTTTGTAATTGATTTTGGGCACACAATTTCTTTACAAAAAAAAATTATCTACACACAAACATGGATGAAAAAAAAGAAAAAAGAAAAAACGGTACATTCTTCTAACACTATATGTTACTCTATTCATTTTATTCTATTTTATTTAGTCTATGTACATATTACTTGTTTTTTTCTTTACATGTCAACTTATGTTCATGTCCATTTTGTTTTGTACTTTTTTTCATAGAAAAAAAAAGGAAAACTAGACACGACAAAGAACTCTTAACCATAAATGTAGAAGAATCCATGAAAATGTGCATATTTCTACCGGTGTTCCATATCCATTAGTTTTTCATTTACTCTGTCTATATTTTTTGCACTGGTTTGCAGATCTTTTTTTTTTCTCCTTGGATGCTTCATATCTTCCTCTACATTAACTTCTCTTCATTTCAATTCTATTTTATGTGTTGTTATCTAGAAATAAATAAATTTTTACTCCATCTTTTTTTTCATGTGTTCCTATGTAGCAGCTTGCTTTCATGTCCATTGTATTCTCTATATTGCTACATTGAAACAAAAACATAGTAATTGGGAACAGGGATGGAGCCTTATGTGCCAGGTCTGAAAAAGATGGAGTACAATGTGCCACAACAAATACAATGTGTATTCCTGAGACTAAGAGGTATGGTTACAAAAAAATCTGATCTGCATACGTTGTCCAAGTTGTCCAATTTAGATTTACAAAATTAGCTATTTCATTTGTTTGACAAGTGGAGACAAAATTTCATTTCAAAAATTATTCACTAATGTAATTTATTCTATTTGTACACAAACATGGAATGAGGAAGCGGTCGGTCGGACTCGTGATAAATTATAGAATTATATAAATTACTATAAATCTTGGTAAAATGTTATAATATTCTATAAATTACTAAATCTGATGTTGCGGTTGGTCGGATGATACATAAGCATGACTATAAATGTGAACCCGTGAGTCCACCAACCCGCGCACCGTGTCACATCTATTTTATACTATATTTCTATTTTATTTACTCTATATACATATTCCTTTATTTTTTCTTTACCTGTCAACTTATGTTCATGTCCATTTTCTTTTTGTGCTTTTTTTTTAGAGAAAAAAACAAGAAAATTGGACACGACAAATAACTCTCAACCAAAAATGTAGAAGAATCCATGCAAAGGTGCATATTTCTACCCGTGTTCCATATCCAATAGTTTTTCCTTTACTCTGTATGTATTTCTTGCAATGGTTTGCAGCTCTGTTTTTTTTTCTCCTTGGATACTCCATTTCTTCCTATACATTAACTTGTCTTCATGTCAATTCTATTTTATGTGTTGTTATCTTGAAATAGATAAATTTGTACTCCATATTTGTTTTCATGTGTTCCTATGTAGCCGCTTGCTTTCATGTCGATTGTATTCTTTGTATTGATACATTGAAACAAGAACAAAGTAATTGGGCATAAGAATGGAGCCTTATGTGCCACATCTGAAAAAAATGGAATGCAATGTGCCGCAACAAATACAATGTGTATGCCTGATACTAATTGCATATGTTGTCCAATTTCTCCAGCTATATATTTTTCCCATAGTTGATGTGTTTCTATCGCTTGACAATTATCACACTAAGTGTTGTTCTGTGAGGCATACAGTTCTTTCCTCCCTTTATTTTTTCTCTTATATACTTATTTGTTCTCCCTTTTCTTCTTGCCCTCTATTATTCGTTTTTGATTCTATACTTAGTATCATGTCTATGCTCGCGGGTTCCTAGGATGGCAGAGTGAAAGATTCCATGTCCGTCTATATCTTTACATCACGAGTCCGACTGACCATCGTTCGTTTTCATAGTTGGCGAAGTCTATGGCCGCAGGTTCCTGCGTAGGTGCCATCAAACTCTCATGCCCCGTGTTCACGATATACATCTTGCACCTAAAACTTCGGTGATCTACAATTCGACCCCAGACTTGAACCCCCAGGCCTCAGTCTACCTACGATGACTCGGTCTGAATGCTTGCATATAAATGTTCCAAGTAATATATTTTGTCTATTGCTTTTTGAGATAGATATAAACAACATCTCTTTTATCTTGAACCAAGGTCTCTTCAGCTCTAGCTATATTCCATGGCTGAAAATATTTTTCCCATAGTTGATCTTTTTCCCAGTTCATTTCCATGATTAGCTAATTTTATGGCCACGGGTTATCCCCAATGCATTATCCAACTCCCATGCCTCGTGTTCGAATATACATCTTGCACCCAAAACTCCAGTTATCTACAATTCGACCCCAGACTCCTCGAACTCGCAAGCCTCACTCTGCCTATGATAACTCTGTGTGACCACCCCACCTTTCCATACTTAAGACCAACTGTTGTTTTGTGATGAATAAAGTTCTTTAATCCATTTGTTTTTCTCTTCTATACTTGTTTCTTTTCCCCTTTTCTTCGTCCCCTCTATTATCCCTTTCTGCTTCTATACATAGTTGCATGTCTATGCTCGCGGGTTCCCTGGATTGCAGACTCAGAAATTCTATATCCATCTATATATTCACATCACGAGTCCGACCGAATGTTGTGCATTTCCATACATATCCAATTTTATGCCCGTTGGTTCCCAACTAGGCCCTATGGAACACTCATTCCCTGAACTCTCATGCCCCATAGTCGATGTGTTTCTATCGCTTGACAATTATCAGACAAAGTGTTCTTCTATCAAGCATAAAGTTCTTCGCTCCCTTTCTTTTTTTCCTCTTCTATACTTAGTCGCATTTCTATGATAGCGGATTTCCAGGTCGCAGACTCACAAATTGTATATCCATCTATATCTTGACATCATGAGTCTAACTGACCGCTTTCGCTTCCTTAGCCAATTTTATGGCCGCGGGTTCCCGGGTATGCATTATCAAACTCTCATTCCCCGTTTTTTGAGTATACATCTTGCATCCAAAACTTGGGTGATATACAATTCCACTACGAACTCCCAGGTTCAAAAAAGTACCAAAGCATCCTTAACTCTCCTCCATCCTCACCACCTTTGCCCCTTCCCAATGCACATTAATTATGATTTTACTAGTGACATCTCACCACAAATGTTCGAAAAGATTGGCATTAATAAGAGGAAATCTCAAGGACATCTCCCATTAAAATGCATTTATGGGAGAATATTATGAAATCTGATTAGTTTGTTTTTGTCAATCTTGAATTCACAAAAAAATGTTGGTTATTTTAGTTTTTTTAAGGCATCATCATAGCAATAATGCAATATTGTGTTGGCCCACTGTCATCTACAAAGGCGTTCACATGATGTCCCTCTTTAGTATTGTGCATATATTACAGGTTCAGATATTTGAGAGTATGCTTCCATATGAAAATGTTGCTCCACCCTTCCAATTTGAGCATAGTTTGCATTTGGGCCACAAATAACACTAATAAAATAAAATAATATGAAAATTTTTTAAGTAAATATAAACAAATTATCTTCTAACTTGAACCTAATTTTGTCAAGATCCAAGTATATTGCATAGCTGGCAATGTTTTCCCTACTTTTCCATAGTTTCTCGATTTCCCTGCCATCTTCGCACACTTTCCCAATGCAAATTGATTACGCTTTTATTAGATTTCAAAAGATTGGCATTAAAAGGAGAAAAGGTTGAGGACATATCCCATTAAAACACATTGAACCAAGATTTACCAGAGATTATATTATGATGTTGCATTGTCCATTTTAAATATAATGAGGAGCAAAGAAATTTTCTCATCACCTTATGGTTGCAACTCAACAACATTTTTGTGGAGATACCCTGAATATTTTTGAGCATGAGGACCACAGTTTTCAATGGTCCATAGCTTATGACTACTACTCATCCACTTATGCCCAGAAGAAAGTTATCTCGACATTTGAAATTGCAACGACAGATTGTATCCCTGATTTTTTTTACTTTAAGGACTTGGTCACATGCTGCACCGAGAACTATATTCCGAACTAGAGGATTATCCATATGGGGAACCATTCCCAAGTCTACCTATCGCCTCAAGTATTTCAAAAGATGTTAACACTTTCTGACCCAATGACTAATTTCAAGGGCGATAATTGCATATACTTCTTAAAGTAACATGGCAATGTATTGGACCTCTTGTTGAAGTTCTTATAGGACCCAACGCCCACTCCCTAGGACATGGCCATATTACAGGTTAGTGCATTTAAAAACATTTTTCGGAAAATTGCATGGATTTTCACAAGGATAACGAGACAAGAAAGTGAAACCGACATCTCTTGAATTATTTTGTATATTTTATATTTTACGGTCAAGGAACAAGCCATCTTCCATCGTGGTAAGTTGATTTCCAATGAAATCTCTTCCCATTTACTGCAATATAGAAGGCATAAGAAATTCTTTATGCCATCTTATTTAATTTTCTTCATGCTGAATAGCTATCCATTTCTTGGACTATCTATGTGTAAGAAGTTGAACTCTAAATTTGACCCAGTAACATTCTCATGCAAGATATTATGGAGACACTATGCTTGCCAACATTTTTATAAAGTCTTTAATGATTTTCTTTCAGTTTTTAAAGAATTGATATTTGGAAATTATTTTCCCCGGTTGTCTGGATAGCTGACAATCTTCCTGGATAGGAAGGGAACACTAGAAGAAATGGAGAACTATAATGTTATAAGGATTTTTGTGTCTAAACAAAATCCTTACTTCCTTCCATGTCACATATCTGGTACAATGTTTTTTGTTGGAATAACAAGGGAGTACATCTACTGGTTGCATTTTTTCCAAGAAAAAAAAAAAGGTCAATTCATCTCTTTGCCTTGGAAAGTTGGGGATTTCATGGTCAGAAACCACTTCAATAGTTCTTTCACTAACACTATCCTGATTGAACTCTGTACTAGTACCAATGATTTGCACTAGCAGAACCAAAAAGGCCTGGGTGAAAAAAGTGCCCAATCCTCGACCGCCGCAGCCAAGACCACAACATCTTGTAGCAATACTCCAATGACATACCCAAGTAACAAAGACACACAGAGTTATTTAGGAGTAGTAGGAGATAATAACCCTCCCTCCAGCAAAATTTAAAGTTGTCACAAACTTCCTACGGGAAAAAAACAAAAAGCAATAGTCCAAGAACAAGAGGGACCGAGGGGAGAAATTGATATCTACAATCTCTCCCTCGAAGATATGGAACTAGAAATTGACATTGACAAAATGTTCCCTGATGATGACCACCTAGGGAGAACTGCTCTGCACAATCGATGGAAATAATTCGCATAGATACATTGGATGAAGAAGAGTCTTTTGCATTTCAAAGCACTGTTTTTGACAGCGAATCCAAAAAATTGATTATTGAAAATAAAGATGTAAAGAACAATAAAGGGAAATCTCGTTTAGAGATCAACCTACACAACATGCGCCCTTCCCAGATCTCCCAGATGCACTGAGAAAATGGATATTCTCTAGACAACTCTATTAGTGGCCTTGAAATGAAAATCGTCATGTTAAAGAAGCAAATCAAATAATTGGAGGAAACTCTAATGCCTCTTCCACTGTTTGCTACTCCTTTGGAAATGGTCGAACCCACCACACCTGCGCAAAAGTTAAAAATCCTTCTCACATCAGCCCAAGGATATGTGGAAAATAATATATACATAAGAATGGAATTAATAACAGAAGCATGGGAGATGCTAAAGAATATGGTATCTTTTAGAACAAGAGCACATGCTTTTCATGAATATCTGCAAGCAAATCTCAAGAACGAGTAAGGTTTCTACCTCGATGTAGTTTTACCATTTGGTGTTAAATTTACTAGTATGAAGGAATTCAAATGAAGACAGGAGGATATCCCTTCCCTGGATCGAATAGACCAGCTAAACGCATGCTAGAAAGAAAAGGTAAAGAACTTGAATGGCATCGTTCAAGAATGTAGCCCGACCATATCTAGAAGAAACAAACTATTCAAGAAGCTAACTAAGATAGATATAGCTTCCAGCACCAATGAAGTCCATGACCCAAAATTGATATTCAGCTCATTGTTTTTAACCAAACAAGGATTTGATTATCAAGTTCATATCTATAAAAGACTGTCATTTGAAAATTTCTATGTCATTCTTGAATATGGTGAAGATGAGGTGAAAACTTGGCTAGTCGGTTATGTGATTAAAAACCAATATATTCAAGAAGCATTGCACAAATTGTATATTGATCTAAGGGACTTGGAAAGTGAATTCTTCAATATAAAAATATGGCATGAAATCAACGTGGCACCCATGAGGAGCTACATCAAAGAATGGTTCAAAAATGTTGTTGACCAAATTACCAATAAAGGTCAAAGCTGAGGAAAGCCATAAAAGGACATCAACAAGCAATTGACAAGGCATAGGACACCATCATAGTAAGTTGATACTGACTACATTCTTCTGTCTTCATCCACTTACTCTAACAAATTTTTAACCGAGATCTGACAATTTTCTCTTTCTTCTTGCCAGTTTTTGTTGTTTTCCATCGCCGACTTTCTTCTTTCTACAAACTTCATTCGTGTACATCTTTTCTTTGTAGTCCATGATAGTCCCAATCCGATTCATTCTAGCAAACACATTTTTATTTCACAGAATATGTACTGAACTATATATTTTTTTACAAATTCGAAGACAAGTATTTTTGGAAAATATTCTCAAATGTATTTTGTGACCCAGTTTATGTGAATATAAATATTTGAGGTTGTTCTATGGTGATCTTCAATGTTTGGTGTTGTTATTTGAAATTTGTATTTCTTCATAAAATTAACTCATTTCCCTGTACATGTTCATGTTCTATATTGGGCATATATTGCAGCTTCCTATATTTCAAAATATTCTTAGATATACAAAATGTAAATTCGTATATTTTTTTCTCTATTGCTTGAGGGTTTGAGAAAAAATTGTGAGCCCAAAACACCATTCAAATTCGAACATGGTTTACATTTGGACCAAAAATAATCTATTAAGATACATTAATATGAATACATTTTAAATAAACATAAACAAAATCCCTTTAGACTTGAACCTGACTTTCTCGGGCTCCTGGATTGCCCACGGGTTGACGGGTTAGCAGACTTCCCAATCCTCGTTTCCATATATATCTTCACATTAGGAGCCTGAGTGACCACCATCCATTTCAACACTTAGCCAAATATCTCACCGCAACATCCCAACTTAGCACTATCAAATTCTTATCCCGTGTGTTCCATGATATACATCTTGCACCCAACAATTCCGTCATAAAAGATAAAGTATAGGGAAATAGAAACGGGAATTTGGTTAAGTATAGAAGATGGAAAAGAAGGGTTAATATGTTCACATCTGTAATAGATATCCCATTTCCTGGAAAGATATTTTCTACATGTTTATGGAGAAGTTATATACTTATTGCATATACTTGGAAAGAAGTGTGAAGGTGGCGGGCACAAAAAACAATGACTAGGAATTGGAAATTGTCTGAACCCGCCAATCTGACGATATGCAAAAGATATTGCAAGAAATACCCATGGAAAGTGGTCGGGCGGGCTTCAAAATAGACTGACAAGGGTTCTCGAGGAGACATGAGGCCCCGATGTTCAAATTGTATTGATCAAATCTGTTCAGTGCAAAATGTGTAACACAAAAGAGGGGATGATGTAGTAGTCCGGAAGTCAATTTGTATATCGCAGAAGCTGGGGGGTTGTTTTCATATCAAGGAACACTGGAAGTGCACTCCGCCTGCCTGGGAATCCGGAAGTGAAAAATTCGGGTAAGTATGGGATTGGAGGCGCGAAAGAGCTTCCAAGAAATGGTGAAATATGGAAATCAGACGCATTGGCTTCAAAATGGGGTGACAATAGTTCCCCAGGAGACATGAGGACCTGAAGGTCAAATTGTAGGTCTCATAAATTTTGTGTGCAAATTGTGTATCACAGAATATGGTATGATGTGGGAGTGCGGCGATAAATTTGTATATCGTAGAGGTCGAGTTCTTGTTTGCAGGTCATGAAACATTAGAAGTGAAATATAGAGCTCGCTTGCCTGGAAATTCGTGATATGAAAAGTGGCTAGGCATCGAATAGCTAGTGGTCGGTCGGAGTCGCGATATAAAAGCAGGAGCACAAATGTCCAATGCGTGCATTGAGACATTTTCAAAAAAAAGACTAAGTATCGAGAAAGAGAGAGTAGAGAGGAAAAAGAAATGGGAATTTGGTAGAGTATAAAAGAGGGAAAAGAAGGTCCAATATATTCAAATATGCAATAGATATTCCATTTCCTAGCAAGATATTTTTTTGTATGTTTCTGGAGAATTTGTATACATATTGAATATACTTGGAAAGAAGTCTGAAGGTAGCGGGCACATGAAACAAAAACTAGAAATTGGAAATTTCTTGAACCCGCGAACTCGACGGGCTTCAAATTGTACATATCAGAACATTTCAGAGCAAAATGTGTAACACAAAAGAGGTTATTCCTGCCATCCTCAATGCATATTCATTTTTATTTTTCTAGTGACAACTCAGTGCACAGCTTCACTTATTGACATTAACAAGCAAAAAACATATTCAACAACGATTTATGGGAGCCCGACCGACCCCCAGGTTGGCGCTATTATAAATCTTTCACCCAAAACTTGCGTCATCTATAGTTATTCCATATACATCTTGCACCCAAAACTTCTGTGGTCTACAATTCATCCACATATTGGAACATTGTTTACATTTGGACCACAAATAATCTATTAAGATAGATTAATATAAATACAATTTAAATAAATATATTTAAACTTGAACCTAACTTATTTTGAACTCTTGGATTGGTCCTATATCATCACATCATGAGCCCGACCAACCACAGTTCCTTTCAACATTTATCCAATTATCTCTCCGCGGGGTCGCGACTTAGTTGATGTAGCCACCCCACTCCCCCATAAGGCTACACAACCTCCTGGTCAAGGATCTTTGATTCTTGAGTCGAATGACTCTCTGAAACCTTCTTGGTTTCATTCTGTATCTAAACACATGCCCTTTCTGCTTTCGCGTGCAGGTATTATGTCACCCGCGACCTTCCCCTTCACACTTGCAAAGTCTCATAGTTTGGACGTTAGCTACTTTTCTGATAATCCCCTCCTTGATGTGACCTTGGGAGGTGATCTCATGTAAACATGTGATTGCGGGTGAGCCAAAGAGTGGTTTGGAACCAAACTACTTTTTGCCCCATAGTTCACCTCTAGCCACCACGTATCCTTTTACCAATACCATGGTCTTGATTGTGGACCACCTTCAACTTCTTAAAGCTCGATCACTTTTTGTCCCTGCAATGCGAGGTGACCGTCAATCTCAAGATCTTAATGGTGCTTCTAAACTAACAGTTCAGATATGCCCCTTTCAAATCAACGAACGATATTTTCTCCGACGATTCGGGATTCAGAGTTTTCAACACTCAAACTTTTCTTTCCCCTGCAATGATAGATATTCTGCCACGCGTCCCCTTCTGATGAACGATTTTGATCCCTGTGGGTCTTTGGACTTTGGGTTTTTCAAATCTCAAACTTTACTTCCATCGGAATACACGGGATTCTTCCACTTGTCCTCTTGAATCAGACGACGGGGATTTACTTCAGATGATTCAACGATCAACGTTTACTTTGGGTCTTTACCCGGAATCCACATATTCACACCACCTTTTCTCTGTATCTGATGATTCAGGTCTACTTCAGATGATCCAACAGTCGATGTCTACTTCGAGTCTTTACCTGGAGTCCACATATCCACCCCACCTATTCTCCAGATCTGATTGTTGAGATCTCCTTCGACTCTTCGAGCTTCGAGAGTTTCAATTCTCACTCTGGAACTATCGAAGTGATTTCTCCAGAGTTCATGATCCATCGCCACGTATCTCTCTGTATTTTATAGTCTAGATCTCCTCCGGCTCTTCGGGCTTCGGGAGTTTCAACTCTCAAACTGAAAATCTTCAAAGTGATTTTCCCGGAGCTACTAGTTTGTTGACACTTATCTCCTAGTGATCAATGGTCAGGATTTACTTCGTCTATTTCGCCCCCTCCTAGTCCATGAACTTCCAGAGTTATGGATCTTGCACCACTTTTCCTCCTTGAAAATGGACGGTCCCAATTTCACTCCCCTGCGTGTGTGAAGCGCTAAGGCTTGTGCACCTTACTTTGACCAGAAGGATGTTGGTCCTCTGCACTATGATATAATAGTCATTGTTTCTCCTCCTCGTGAGCTTCTGATATCTTCCAATTTAGAAGATTTTCTAAGTGTTCAAAGGCCTCGACCTTTTCTCCTCCTAAGAGTCTATCTCTTGGACTTCGTCTACACTTCTGAAAAGCGCTATCCCTTCTGAGCTTGATATACTTGGATATTTTCAACTCCGCATGCACTCCTTGTGTTCTCTGGATTTTGTCAAACTCAGATCGAAGGATCTCTTGAAAAAATATTCTTCCTACACTCCTTGTGCTCCCCTGTTCTGATTATTCAACACTTAGTCTCTCATTGACATTGTGCACTCCTTACACCTGGTATAAGTTTACTTTGTTCTCTCTGAACTCCTCTAAGTCAATCCAAGACTTAGTCGATTCACTCCTTACGTACGAGATGCACACCTTACATACAAGGTTCAGAAGAGAAATAATTGAAACTTATCCAGTTTCATCACGAACTAATCTAATTAACTGTTTGAACAATCATTCATGAATAAATTGAACTAAACCACACACACTGAATATAACATTCATTCAAACATACATGAAAATGAACACAGTCTAAGTATTTGGGACAATTTTTTCTGTTCTATTCATTCATGGAACAATTACATAATATTTCATTTCTTCACAATGTCTTTCTTTTACTCTGTTCTGCTCTACTCTATATTCCTATCTCTTGATACTTTTACAATACAACAACAAACTATCCAAGGACTAGATCCACAAGCTCTCTATGTCCTGTCTGCAACCTATCCTATAAAGTCATAGCGGTTACCTACTTTGTCCAATTACAATAACTAACAACTATTGCCAGATAAGAGTTGACACTCTATATCTGCAACTCCTTATAGTCCTTCATGACTTTACAAACACAGAATATTTAAAAAATGTTATTTCCAAACTATCTCAACAACTCAATTTACTTCTGATTTAAATGTTGTTTTGAATCTCTTTCATGCTAAGATCTCATATCTTTGCCTCCACACTTGCGTATTTGACTTTGAAGGTGATGCTCCTGCATCATAATCCTTTGGTTAAAATAGTCATGGACTCATGTCCATGAGTTCTTGCACTATTTTTCCATGCTTCAAAATATCAGGTTCTGTGACCCAACTTGAATCTTCCACGAAGTATTCAGGATATGTCTTCCTCCTAGTTTTCTTTCCATCTCTATGTTCAATTATTTTCTCCATCTGATGTTTTTCTGTTGTGGGCAATTGTTCTTCCCACTGAAATTATTCCTAATCATATGATTCTCCTACATCGTCTCTCCTGTAAGGATACATGTATGAAATATTGAATATCAATGATATCCCAACATTGTTTGGAAACCCAATTTCATAAGCATTGGCTGCAAATTTTCTGAGAATCCTGCCTGGTCCTAACTTCTTCATATTCAACTTCTTATATGTTCCCCTTGGAAACCTTTCTTTTCTCAAATGAGATAAAACTTCATCTCCCACTTCAAATTGAACTTCTCTCCTCTTCTGATCAACTCTCTTCTTATATTTCAAGCTGTTGTCCTGTAGTTGTTCTTTGACTCTGCCATGGAGTTTCTGCATTTATGCTACAAAATCCTCTTCTCTGACACTTTTGAATTCATCTTGATTCAGATATATCAACTCTGTAATCCCTCTTGGATGTACACCATACACAATTTCAAATGGACCTTTCCCTGTTCTTTTGTTCACTGAATTGTTAAATGCAAATTTTGCTTGTGCCAGAATCTGATCCCATTGACGACCTTGCTCAGTGACTAAAATTCTTAACAAATTTCCCAGACTCATGTTTACTACTTCAGTCTATCCATCTGTTTGAGGGTGATATGATGAACTAAAGGAAAATTTTATCCCCAACCTTTTCCATAGGGTCTTCCAAAAGTTTCCTAAAAATTTGGTGTCCATCTCTGAGACTATACTCCTAAGAAATCCATGTAGTCTCACCACTTATCTGGAAAAAAAATTGGCTATATGTGTAGCATCGTTTGTCTTTTGGCATGGTATGAAATGTGCCATTTTTGAAAACCTGTCAACCACAACAAATATGGAATCGCTCCCTTTCTAATTTCAAGGAAATCCCAATATAAAATCCATACTGATTGCATCCCATGGCCTTTCTGGAATTGGTAATGGATGATACAAACCAGTGTTCTATTGTCTTCCTTTTTCATATTGACAAATTCTGCATTTGTTCACAAACTTTTTCTCCTCTATCCTCATGCTTGACCAATAATACAAATTTCTCAGCTATGCAAATGTCTTATCATGACCAAAATGTACAACTAAACCTCCATTGTTTTTCTCTTTCAGCATGTTATCTCTCATTGAGCATATTGGTATGAACAATTGGCTTCCTTTCAATAATAATTCATCCTAGATCAAATATTCAATCCATGGGCTTCTGTCTCCCAACAAAGGATTCTTGCATGCCTCATAAGCTTCCTTAAAATATGGATCTTGTCGATACATTTCCTTGAGGTGTTCAAACCCTAAGGTCTCCATGTGGAATTCCTGTACAATTAAACTCCTCATGCTCAAAGCATCCGCAACTTTGTTAGCAGTTCCAACAATATGTTTAATAAAAAAAGTAAAATTTTGCATAAATTCTACCCATTTAGCATGTCTCTGATTCAACTTTTCTTGCCTAGTAATAAACTGTAAATATTGATTATCATTGTACAAGACAAATTCTTTAGGAATTATATAGTGCCTCGACTTCTTCAAATCTTGAATCACTTCATAAAATTCTCTTTCATATGTGGAATACTTCTTCTTGGTGTCATTCAATTTCTCACTGAAATAAGCCACTGGCCTATTATCCTGACTCAAGACTGCTCCAATAGCTTCTCCACTCGCATCACATCTCACTTGAAATGTTTTCCCAAAATCGGGTAAGACCAGAATTGGTTGTTCTATGATCTTTTCCTTCAATACTTTGAAATTTTTTTTAGCTTCCTTTGTCCATTTAAAAGACTTGTGTTTCTTCTTCATAGTGTCTATCATGGGTGTACATACACCATTGAAATTTCTGATGAACTTTCTATAAAAAATCGCTAACCCATGAAAACTTCTTACCTCAAATATGCTTCTTGGTGATGGCCATTCTTTGATTTCTCTCACCTTTTCTGGATCCATCTTCAATTCATTTGAAGAAATCACAAAACCCAAGTATATGAGTTATGTCTTCATAAAAGAGTTTTTCTTCAGATTTATTAGCAATTTATCTTGCTGCAACTTTTCCATCACTGATGTTAGATGTCTTAAGTGTTCTCCCTCTATCTTACTGAAGATTAGTATGTCATCCAGATATACTATGACAAATTTTCCTATGAAGTCTTTCAATACTTCATTCATTAATCTCATAAATGTGCTTGGTGCATTTGTCAACCCAAATGGCATGAACAACCATTCAAACAATCCTTTATTTGTATTGAATGTTGTTTTCCATTCATCTCCCTCTCTCATTCTTATTTGATGATATCCACTCTTTAAGTATATCTTGGAAAAATAGCTCTCCCACTCAAACAATCCATCAAATCATCAATCCTGGTTAAAGGGAATCTATACCTAATGGCGATCATATTGATGGCTCTAGAATATGTACACCTTCTCCATCCACCATCCTTCTTTGGACTTAACACATTTGGTACTGCGCACAGACTTAGGCTTTCCTTGACTAAACCTTTATCCAACAACTCCTGGACTTGATTTGTGACTTCCTCATTCTCTCTAGGTGTCAACATATAAGCTGATTTGTTTGGTAGACTAGCTCCTGGAATAAGGTCAATATGATGGCTTATTCTCCTAATGGGTGGAAATGAGTGCGGTAACTCATCCACTACTATGCCAGCAAAATTTTCTAATAGTTCCTAGATTTCTTCAGGTAAATCCTCCATAGAAGTATTTGTAAGGATAAATCTAGGCTTCTTCACTACAACAAACTATATTTATTTCTCTTTGTTGACTTCATTCAAGAGTTCCTTCCCAGTCATGAGAAGTATACTTGAACTACCTTCCCTCTTTTTCTCTTTGTCTTATCTTGGAAACAACATATGTCTCCTACTATTTTTTTCTAAGGTATAAGTATTCTTCCTCCCATCATGAATAACTTTTCTGTCAAACTGCATGGTCTCCCCAATAAAATATGTCAGACAACCATAGGAATTACATCACATAATATTTCATCCCTTTAAACTCCTATTTTAAATTCAACTTGGCATTATTGACTTACCATTACTTGATGTCCTTTCTGCAACCATGATACCTTGTATGGGTTTGGATGTGCATTTGTCTTCAATTCCAGTTTTCCACCATATCTTTGGATACTAGATTGTCAATGCTCCCACTGTCTATGATCACCTTGCAAAATCTGTCTTTAGTCTTGCAAGAAGTTCTGAACAGACTTTTTCGCTGAACTGGTTCCTCTACCTCCTTCTCTGGTTTAAGAATAACTTTCCTCATCATGAGGTTCTCTCCTCCTTATACTACTTATTCTTCCACATGTTTATGTGCTTCACCAATGTGTGCTTCTCCTCCTCCTTCTTTCTTTCTCTCGGGATATTCCCAAGACTTGTTCCTTGGTTTTCCATAGGCATAAAATCTAACTTCACCTCCTCTGGCTCTTCCTCTTCCTATGGAAAAAGGGATTCTTCCTCCATGTTGTCCTTCTTTAGAACTTCCACCTTTCTCAGGGTGACTATGTTGTTTTCCAGGTCTTCATGCTTCGGCTTTTAGAACTTCTCTCTGTTGGTCCCCTTACCTTTGCTTGAATTTCCTCCTATGTTTTGTTGGCTTTGTTTCTTGGCCAATTTTTCTTTAGATTTCAATGCTTCTTGATAAGCATCCTCGAATTTACTAACCGACATCATGATGATTTCCTCTTAGATTTCATATCTCAGCCCATTAATATACCTGGTTGTTTTTTCATATTCATTCTATTTCTGCCTAGCCCTGATGTTCAGTCTATAAAATTCCTCAGTGTACTCCTTCACTGATAAGCTTTTATGTCTGAGGTTTTGAAATCTTCTGAACAGATTTATTTGATAGTCCTTTGGGATAAATTTTTCCTTCATCTTGGCTACCATCCTATCCTAGCTTTTAATTTTTTTCTTACCCTTGCTCCTATGTTCGGCTTGC
This sequence comes from Picea engelmannii, assembly GCA_009831015.1. NCBI lineage: Eukaryota > Viridiplantae > Streptophyta > Pinopsida > Pinales > Pinaceae > Picea > Picea engelmannii. The sequence goes on from ML779359.1 coordinate 648,803, forward strand.
AGTTCATCCCACCATAGTGCTACACGACCTTTCAGTCTTGTCACTTCATGCTTCATCGTCTTGTCTTATTCAATATCTTCGTAATCGAAGTACTTGTCCATAGTACACACCCAATCCAACAATTCTTCAACTTCTAAATTTCCTTCATACATTGGTACCTCTATTTTTTCTCTGACTCCTATTCTTGAAACAAATTTCAATAAGTGGTCTTCTGGAACATCCTCTACTACATCTTCTTTGAACTCTATCTCTTTTCTTCCAGATTCACCGATATCTCCAGTGTTTGGTGGTGTTCTCTGCACTGTTTCCATGGCGTCCAGTCTCATTCTAAGTCGCCTCATTTCTTCTTCCATTTCTCGTTTCGCTCTGCCTCTTCTGGGTGGCATGATTCCACTGCGTCACTTACAAACATAAATAAAATTCTTGATACCACAAATGATACTAATTTATCTCCTTTCTCCTTTGTCTGTTGTCTGCAAACAATCTCAATATCAGCTCTCATACCACCTAATGTAGCCCCCCTACTCCCCCGTAAGGCTACATGACCTCCCGATCAAGGATCTTTGATTCTTGAGTCAAATGACTCTTTGAAAGCTTGTTGGCTTCATTCTGTATCTAAACACAGGGCCTTTCAGACTTCTAGTGCAGGGCTTATGGCACCCACGACCTTCCCCTTCGTGCTTGCGAAGTCTCAGAGTTTGGGCGTTATCTCATTTTCTGATAAGCCCCTCCTTGATGAAACCTTGGGCGGTGACCTCACAGATCCACGTGATTGCAGGGAAGCCAAAGAGTGGTTTGGAACCAAACTACTTTTCTCCCCACAATTCACCTCTAGCCGCCACGTATCCTTTTACCAATACCATGGTCTGGATTGCAGGCCACCTTAAAATTCTTAAATCTCGATCACTTTTTGTCCCCACAATGCGAGGTGACCTTCGATCTCACGATCTTGACCATGCTTCTGAACTAACAATTCAGATCTGCCCCTTCCAAATCAACGGGAGAGATTTTATCAGGCGATACAAGATTCATAGTTTTCAACTCTCAAACTTTTCCTTCTCCCGCAGTGACAAATATTCTGCCACATGTCCCCTTTTGATCAATGTTTGTGATCCCTGTGGGTCTTCCGACTTTGGTTTTTTCAGATCTCAAACTTTACTTCCCTCGAAATACATGGGATTTCGCCACGTGTCGTCTTGAATCAGATGATGAGGATTAAATTAAGATGATCTAACGATCGACGTTTACTTCGGGTCTTTACTCGGAATCCATAAATTCATGCCACCTGTTCTCTGAATCTAATAGTTGATGTCTATTTCGGAAGATCCGACGGTCGACATCTACTTCAGGTCTTTACCTGGAGTCCACAGATTCACACCATCTTTTCTCCAGATCTGACAGTTGAGATATCCTTCAAATCTCCGGGCTTCAGGAGTTTCAATTATCACTCTGGAACTCTCAAAGTGATTTCTTCAGAGTTCACGATATGTCTCCATGTGTCTCTATGGATCTGACGATCCAGATCTCCTTCGTCTCTCTGGGATTTGCGAGTTTCAACTCTCAAACTGAAAATCGTCGAAGTGATTTTCCCAGAGCTACTAGTCTGTTGACACGCATCTCCAAGTGATCAATGGTTAGGATCTACTTAAATTATTTCACCCCCTCCTGGTACACAAACTTTCGGATTTATGGATCTTGCGCCACTTGTCCTCCTTGACGATGGATGGTCCCAATTTGCTTGGGGACTTCGAAAATTTGGTAAGTTCACTCCCCTGTGTGTGCGAAGTGATAAGGCTCGTTCACTTTTCTTTGAGAAGATGGTTGCTGGTCCTCTGCTCTATGATCCAATGGTCTCTGTCGCTCCTCCTCCTGAGCTTATGCTCTCTTTTGATTTAGAATATTTTCTAAGTGTTCAAAGACCTCGATCTTTTCTCCTCCTACGAGTCTGTCTCTTGGAATTTGTCTAGACTTATGAAAAGCACTATCCCTTTTGATATTGATATCCTTGGAGATTTTTGACTCCCCATGCACTCCTTGCGTTCTCGATATTTCGTCAAACTCAGATCAAAGGATATATTGAAAAATATATTCTTCCCTCACTCCTTTTATTGCCCAGTTTTGATTCTTCGACGCTTAGTCACCCATTGACGTTGTGCACTCCTTACACCTCGTCTAAGTTTCCTTTTTTCTCTCTAAACTCCTATGAGTCAATCCGAGACTCGATCGACGCACTCCTTGCGTACGAGATGCACGCCTTGCATACGAGGTTCAAAAGAGAAACAATTGAAACTTATCCAGTTTCATCACGAACTCATCCAATTAACTCTTTGAACAATCATTCATGAATAAAGTGAACTAAACCACACACACATAATATAACATTCATTCAAACATACATCAAAAGGAACACACTCCAAGGATTTGGGAAATTTCTGTCTATTCTATTCATTCATGGAATAATTACATAATATTGCAGTTCTTCACTGTGTCTTTATTCTACTTTGTTATGCTCTACTCTATCTTCCTATATCTTGATACTTTTACAATAAAACAACAAACTATCTAAGGACTGGCTCCATGAGCTCTCTCTATCATGTCTGCAACCTATCCTATCAAGTCATAGCAAGTACCTACTTTTTCCTATTACAATAACTAACAGTTATTTCCAAATAAGAGAGACACTCTATATATGCAACTCCTTACAGTCCTTCATGACTTTACAAACACGACGTATTTAAAAAATGTTTTTTTCCAAAATATCTCAACAACTCAATTTACTTCTAAGTTAAATGTTGATTTGAAACTCTGTCATGTTGAGATGTCATATCTTTGCCTCCATGCTTGCGTCTTTGACTTTGAAGGAGATGCTTTTGCATCATTAGCGCTATCGAATTTTTATTCCCCCTTTTCCCTGATATACATGTTGGTTTGCTTATTGGAATTTATAAGGAAAAACCACATTCAACAACGATTTACGGGAGTCCGACCAACCCCCAAGTTGGCACTATTATAAATCTTGCACCCAAAACTTCTTTCATCTACAAATGCACGATATACATGTTACACCCAAAACTTTCGTAGTCTACATTTTTTTGTGACTTAGAGCTATCGAATTCTTATGCCCCATGTTTCATGATATACATGTTTCACACAACACTTTTGTGATATACATTTTGCACCCAACACTTATGTCATTTACAATTCAACCCTGGTTCAAAAAAATTTCAAACCATTTATCACTCTCTTCAGTCCCTGCCACATTCCTTCCCTTCTCAATGCACATTCATTGTGATTTTACTATCGACAACTCAACATATAGGTTCTCTCATTTGAATTAATAAGAAAAAAATGCATTCAACTATACAGGAGTCCAACCCACTACCATTGTGTTTCATACCTAGTTGTCGGGTTGTCGTAACCGAACTTTCCTTCCCCCTTTTACGTGATATACATCTTGCACCCAAAACTTCGGTGATCTACAATTCCATAGTTAGCCAACAATATTACTCAACTCTCCCCATTTTCCAAAAATAACCTTATAATCTACTTGGCAGGGACTACACTGCCACACAACACTTGTTTTGAACTGAAATGGTTTCTATTGGCGAGTTGGAATGTAAGCGTTGGTAATAAAGTGAAGTTCTTTCATCGATGAATTCCATAACTCAAAGGAAAAACATTTCATTGATGAACGGTTGTCAATGAGGACTTTACACTTCGCTCAAACGTAAAAGGTTAAAAGGGGAACTGATGCCAAATTTTGTTTTCACATCACTAAAGTGTTTTGCTGTGTTTTTTTACTTTCATTTTCCACCATATGAAGGCCCAATTGGCAATCCTATTTTTCACAATTCCCTAGGTTTCATATTATCGCTCCCAAAAAATCACTTTGTGATCATTTCCATGTAAAACTTTGCAAAATAGGAAAGTGAGCAACGACCATTGAAAGAAAATCTAACTTCCATTAATTCACTGATTCTGTAGCTGAAATGTCAAATCAATATTTAAAATAGAATATTTGGGAGATATAATCGAGTGTAGTCGAGATTTAATAATCATAGTGCCATATTTGGGTAAAACCATTATAAATTTTGAAACCAATGGATGGAGTGAATCATTATTAGCGTGAATTTGAATAGTGATGGTGAGAATTGAGCACTGCATAGATTAATTTCCACCTTGAGAGCTTAGCATGTCAATTAGTTGTGTCATTTATAGTTTGAGAGATTATTTGTGGAGATTTTTCTTTGTTGTGGTGGATTGGAGTTTGTTCTGATGTTAAAATTTTGTGCACGAGTTCGTGGTTTCAATTGCATATTTTCGGTCATCCTTCATCACAGGTATGTCTATAACACTGGATTTTTTTTGCATCAATGTATGTTCTTTGGTGTGGAAGACTTTTTCTTGGAGATCAATTGAACATTACAATCCAGTAGTAGAAATTCTTAATTATGAATTCTTCTTAGATTTATTTATAATTAGCATATGTCTCATATTTGGTATAATCGGTCTCAAATTAGTTTCCATTGCCGAAATTTAGCATGATATTGTTGGAGATAATAAATTTATATGAGTTATTGATGTGTGTGGAAAGGATGCCACTTCTTAGTTTGTTTCTATGCTATTTTTGTTTCGGGAATATTTTGTCAAGAAGAACCCATGTTATACCTCCTTCTAATTCACCTAAAGGGAAATCCATAGAAATTGAATCTTTGTCGAAGGAGTATGTTCCCTTCATAAAGACACCTACACTTGAGGAGCATCACTAATGACTAATATACAAAGATATTGAAGATAACATAAGAGTGAACATCCCTTTTTCAGGATGGAATGAGCTATATGTGATATGTGATTCCTCACTGTGACCCTAATATGAAGGAAACCAATGAAAAGGTTTCCATTAGTGTCAGAAAATGTCGTTTACATTTTGTTGCAGTAAGGGAATTAGTTAAGCCTTGTTAAGAAGCTATTGAATGGATCATTGATCATACAAATTTGAAGAAAAACATTATTGTGGATGAGAAAGACAATTGTGTGGGATTTTTTCTAGCTAAGAATTTGGAAAAGTATTATAAAATTCCAAAGCCCAAACTTTATCTGATTAATCCTTTTGTATATGATTTCTACGACAAGTAGGATGTAGGGAAAATTATAGCAAGTCGGTGGAATAAATACAAGAGATTCTTCCACAAGGAAGATGGTAATTACTTTATTACAAATTCAAGGGAACCATACATGTATCTTATGAATTTGATCGCTAGATTATATGGGGAGATAGACTATTTTTGTTTCAAGGATGCTTGGATGTCATTAGACTACATAGTGGATACCATTGGTGGTTTATTCAATTGGGATTCTATTTTTTCCAATCAACTTAATACTATGATTGAAAAGGAACAAAAGGTAAAGTAAAAGCTTGGGGTTGTTCCTACCTTCTACATGACATCCTATTTGTTGGATTTAGTTTGTGACTCTAATGCATTTGTAGCTATTAACCTCAATTGACGTGTTTCAAAACCCCCTATGCATGTATATTCAAAAGCATATTCAACCATTTGTGACTTTTTCCTAGCTCTATTATACAAGATCATTTTCTATAAAGAATGTACAACATTGACGAAGAATGCTAGGAAGTTGATCAATTATTTTTGAATTTGGTATTTTCAAGAAGACCTTATTTATCTAAGAATCTATGGTGCCATTGTAGCACCTCATCTTTTACCAAAGTATGTACCTGACAATGTTTTTTGGGGAGAGATAAAATATCAGACTGTGTTTCAATGTTTCGATTATTTTCTACTTAAGGAAATAAGAAAAATATTTTCATTTCCTATAATTTCAGTTTGGGTCATCGTTTCTTGAAAGATCCAAAACATGCTCGACAAGAAGATAGTGCTCTTATTGAGTATAAATTACCTCTTGGATAATTTAGGAGACATGATCCCAAAGGACTTGTAGCTAAGCACTATGATACAATATCTTTATCTTCGCCATACATTCATGAACTTTAGGAAGATGAATTACCCTTTGAAATTTCCAAGGATTACGATTAGGTTCAATTAAAGAAGAAACATTCTCATTTAGTAGTCTTAAATACTTTGTTTTATCATGAAAAAATGGATTAAATAACTATTATAGCCCTAAAATTATCTACTCATGCATACATGGCATTGTCTTTCCTACTTGCATAATTTTCCAAATTACTGTTGAGGAACTCTATTTAAAAAAACCATTTTTTGGAACATGTACGTGCCCTCCTACACTACTACCCACATACATACGTTTTCTTCATGCTATATAGCCCATGTACATATGCTATATGCACACTAAATAGCCCGCATATACCTCCAAAAGTTGCAAAAATTTAAAAAGTTGTATGGAATTTGGTGGAATTTACGGGCTATTGGAGGTTTCCCAACCAATTCACCTGTTATATCTCATCCACCAGCAAAATAACTATCCTTTTGTTATATAAAAGGAGGTGTTGGGGTATCATTCCATAATCAAGAATTAGAATAGTGAAACTCTCCCCAAATTCCCTTTCTTTCCTTGCCCACGTATTTGCAGCCTTTTGTGAGTTATTGCCTCTACATTCCCTCTCTATCACCTTTTATCCCATACAATCCATTCCATTCCCTTAAGGTGATAAATATATTGTGAGATAAGGAATTTGGAAGGTACACTTGGAGCATTATTAAGAGGAGCCTGAACCAGGTTCATAGAGCGTTGGCCTGCAAAGGTTGTAATTTCCAATCTTTGAGTATTGAATAAAATAATTTTTTTCTTTGTCGCAAATGATATCTTTATGTATTTTATTTGGTTTTTTCATAGTGAGTGATATCTAACCCTAATTCATGAATAGAAATATAATGTTTGTATCCTTGTTTTCCTAGTTGTGGATGCAGGTCAGCTTTGGGAGGAGATTTGCAGCCTTGGGAGCTACAAAGCTTGAGGAGGTTAGCACCAAACATTGGATTAAAGGTACAGTTTATGACTTACTCTTTCATTTATTTTTGTTAATATATTTTGGAATGTTTAGGGTAGTGTGCAAATTAGATTGAATTTTAGGGAGTCATTGCTCTGTCTATACTTAGAACCCTGGTATAGTGATAGGGGGATTTCCCTGCTAGCAATAACTAGGGGACTGGTGGAGGTGGAAATAATTAATAATAAAGTAGAATAGGCTATGAGACTTGAGAAGGTTAGAGTTAAAGAGGAGGTTGAGAGGAAAGTGATATCAAATGAACTGATCAGGAAGTGGCAGGAAGAGGAAATAAAAAGGGAATCATAGGAGGAATTAAGGAAGAGGCAAGAGGAGGAAAATGTATAGTTAGAATTGGAGAATAAGAGGAAATCCTTTTAATGTGAGTAAAGAAGGAAGGAATTGCAGAAAGATCAAGAGAAGCATTGACAATAATAATAAATCAAAACAAATCTAGAAGAAGAAATACTTTTTCAAGAAGAAGAAGAAAAAAAGAAAGAGGAATATTAGATTTTACTTCAGGAAGAACTCAAAAATAATGATGAGAAGGAAAAAACATAGATAGTACAATAATTAAAGAGAAAGGAAGAGGGGATATTTCAATAAATAAATAAAAAAGGAAAAAAGAAGAAGAAGAAATAAAAATGCTAATTGTAGAGGAAGAAAAGAAAATGAAAGAAGGAGATGAATCAAGTGTGAGATATCATAGGGAGTAAGTAGTAGTCATAGGAATCCCCTATATAGAAGTAACAATAAAATTAATATACCATAGTGCCACCCAGTGAGATCATTGATTTGATTGGAGATGAAGAAGTTGCACCTAAAGCGAGTGATAAGGGGAAGGAACCAACTATGGAACAACTATATACTCATGGAAGCCTCGATAACAGATTGTCATGAGGAGATCAACCTATTCCATATCCTCTAGAAGATATTGAAAATATGGAATATGTAGCATACAATAATCATAATCAAGATATAGTCAAAAGGACACAGAGGAGGAAAAAAGTAGACATAGATAACATTTTTGTTTGTACTATTGAAGAATCTTTGTTGGATATCAAAAGATCCAGTCTTAGTGATTTGTTGTCAGTTGTGATATATATTTCCCATGCAATGATTCATAAAGACAAGGTTAGTAAATATGAGGTGGAGGATATCATGAAAGATATTTCATATTTGAAAAATTAAGTTGAGTATTATAAAGGAGCTCAAGATACATTAAACACATTTATTGAGGATGTCCTTGAAGAGGAAAAGATTAACGAATAAATAAGTAAATAATTTATAGATAAAGTATTATACCTGCAAAAGGAAACCATGTAGATCTCCATTTTGTACAAGGAGACTCTTAGGTGCAAAGAGAGGTAGGGAAAGGTCCAACACCAATTGGATTCCATCAAGGAAATTCAAAAGAGCCATGGTCATGAAGATCATGGAAACATGATGTTGACTATAGAACACATATATATAATTGAATAATCAGTTCGATACTCGGATAAGATGGCTAAAGTGTCTGAAAACCAGGTTCAGGAGGAATTGTCTACATGTATCAAAATATGGGATCTCGTTGAAGATGCCATGTCTAAGTGCAAGCTACCCAATTTTGGTCTACTGGAATATTTTTGACTAATTGGAGAAGTGTTAGAAGAGTTCAAGAAGATTCTTGACAAACAAGAGGATTATGTTAGATGTATATTCTCACTTGAGCACAAACATCTTCAAAAGTTTCTAAGGGAATAATTTAGAACGAAAACTTGATTGGAGTCTACTATGCAAAAATTATAAAAATATATCAAGAGATTTCGATAGGAGAATGTCACTCTGATTTGCCTAGGGAATAACAAATGTTTCCTCATTTAGGTATATGAGATGAATTTTTTGATTGGTGGGATAAATATGATTCCGAGCATGTGTATGCTGAAACATCCATTCCACCGATATTATAGTGCCATGCAGTGACTTTCTGAACTTTTCTGTTTTTCACTTTATTTTATTTTTAAATGTATTTTTTCTTATAAATATGAAAATTGGCCTCTAGGAAAGGGTATTTTGGAAGGATTGTAGCTCATAGTTACTTCAAGATTAATTTCAAAACTCTTTTAGAGTCAAGGGAGACAATTTTTCTAAAAATTTCTATTTGGTAATTCTTATATGTGGATTATTCTATCATTGAATTGATGTCGCATATATTTAGTAAATATTTTTTATTTACTAGAATATCTTGTGTTATTGAATGAGTAGTTGGTTTTTATTTTTAGTGAATAGTTTTGCATGATTTACTAATCATTTTCATCTTTTATGTAGTACATTTCTATCATTAATATATGATGTATTGTGGAATTATTTCCTTAACTAGAGTATATCCGATGGGGAATCAAAATGTTTTATTTACATAATTTTCATCTCTTTTTTCTTTAGTATAGTTATATTTCATGAAGGTTATCTTGGAGTAATATTTCTTAGTAGAACTATTTCTTAGAGAATTAAAAGATACACATTTCTTTGATTCACTATTCCTAAAGGTTATCCCTTTGTAACATATTTATTCTAGTTCACATATCCCTTGTAACATATTTCAATGTTTGTTAAGCGAGCAAAAAACAATACCCTAGAAATAAATTTTGAAGAATCTAAGAAGGTTGAATTCAAAATGAAATGATGCAAAGAAGCACAAATTACATTGCGAAAGAAGGGAGTTTTTTCACCCAAGAAAGGTATTATTACACAATGAACTTAACCAAAGAAACCCATATATGTTAATGAAAAATAGTTCATGGATGTGGAAAACATGCACAGAATGATTAAATGACTATCCAATGAAATAATGGATATGAAGAGAAGTTCACGAGAAAGAAATTCAAATAAAAAACAATATAATTCTTTATTTAGAATGCTTTTCCTTCCTAAATCCATTGAGCCACCAAATACAATTTTAAACATTGATTTATAAGGAGAAGCCATGAATAAATAATACAATTATCATCAGGACAATCATGCTAAGAAGACCTGTCCACAATGGATTAAACCAATGAATGTGGTAGCCAACAATTTTTTTGATGGGTATGCTCAAGTAGAATAATTTGATGAATAATTGGAGGGAGGCATGGAAGAGGAATCTCTATGACCTTCTAGTGAGACACTCAACATCCATCAATTTCATATGGAAACATGCTAGAATTTCTTTGTTTATTTTCAACTGTATAATCTTTCTCATAAGGTAATCATGAGCACAAATAAGAGAAGCGCTTTCCATCATTATTTTCCTAAAAAGGGGTCCCACCTATTTATTATTATCTTAAATGTATATAAGTAATAATGCATTGCAACTCATTTGCAGGAAGGGATTTCATGTTGCACTTTTGGGCGTCAACACATGTCACACTAAATATATCATTATTAGAGAATTCAAAATTGATTCTTTACTTCATGAAATTTTTAATCAAAATTCATATGTTCCTTTGGATGGGGATCCATTATATTGGTAATTGATTTGTAATAAGGGTGTTGATCCAGGAGGATCTCCACACAAGGATTCATTAATTTTCACACCATGGAGAATATCATTAAAATGTTAATTGGTGATAGGTGATAGTTTAAAAGGAATGTTTAATGTTAAATATTGTAAAAATGATTAATATTTTTTATCATAATATGGTCATGTATTTTTCATTTAATTTGTAAAAAGGAAATTAAAATTAAGTGTGAGAATCCAACTCACAAATTAGTTTTAAGGGGAAATTAGTTTTATGTGAGAATCCTACCTCACAAATTAGTTTCCTTATTTAAAGAGGAAGTTGGGAGTCTCATGAGTTGGTTTTGGATTCTTCCTCATTTAATCACAAATGGTTTCCTAGTCTTAATGGGAAGTTAAGGTTGGTTGAGATGCTTTCCCATTTTGTTCCTTGAGTTGTTATTTAGATCCTAAAATTGTGTATATTGTCTTCTTGAATTATAGAAAGATGAAAACTATATAAATTCCTTATGTAAGCATTATGAGGGAGGCCCATTGAAGGTCCTTTAGGCCCCTTTGAGAGAGATTTGCATTGAGAAGAATGAATTCCTACTGGTGTCAAATGTCACTTATTGTTATAACCCTAATTTGCACCATACATTCTTACCTAGCATCAGGCCATCTCAGATCCCTTATTTGCCAAAGCACTGTTGAACAACTCTTTAAAAAACCTCTTTTATAAGGGCCCATGCACCCTACTCCATTACTGCACGCATGTACATGCTAGTTGACCTAAAACAACCCGCGTGGACCAACAAAAGCACGAAGAAAGGAAAGTTGCCGATGGAACACACAACTTTGGGTGAGTTAACTGAAACTCTCGGCCATGCATGGCCGAGGGTTTGTCCAAATACCTAGCTTATTCTAGCCTATAAAAGAAGGGTTAGGGGTCCCATTTGGAGGAGGAAAAAATAGAGTAAAGAAACTCTGCCCAATTGCATATTTCCATTGTCCCAACCCTTTAGCCATCCTTGTGCAAGAAGAGATACAAAGCAAAGAAGTTGGAGCACATTTGAAGAGGAGCCCAGGATCAGGATTCGCGAAGCAGTGGCCGGTCTCGACATTGTAAGTTGATTTATTAAAGTTAATAATAAAGAAATGTTTTTCCCATCCCATTATATGAGTTCTTCATAGTTCAGTAAATATATGTTTGAATCTCTAACCCATTAGTCTATAGATAAAATGCATGTGTAGTTTGTTGCTTGTTTTGTACGCAGGTCAATCTTGAGAGGATAGTTGCCAACAAGCGATCAAGCGTGAAGGGGGATTGACATCGAACATCCAGAACAAGGTATGTTGGTCTAATCATGTATTTGCTGAAAATAAATGGGGTTTAAGTCTGGGGACGAAGGTAGAAAGTAGATTTTTTTTTTTCATATCTGCATGCATAAGATAAGCCTATTTGCTAGTCCGTAAGGGGATTTCCCTCACAACAGAATCAGAGACCATACTAGGGAAGTCTCTAGGGTTCCTATGAATTTTACTTGTTTTTGGGTAGTTTTAAAAGACTGGTTTTCTTGCCTGTTTTTTGAAGTTTCTGCAAAGTCTGAGCTAGCAAAGAGTCTGGTTTTCCATACTAGTTGTCTCTGTTATTTGCTTGACTGTGTTTTTTCGAGACCCACAGAGGTACACGCGGCCTGCATAAGGTCTGAAAGCGTGTACCCGCTCCCTACTCTCTTACAACCCACGTGTAAACGCTAGCTGAAGAAGTAGCAGTAGCTTGTAGATTCCAGAAAATTTTGGAGGCAGTCATCCTCTTCCCTGTCAGAATCAGTGATTCTCAGGGGTTTTCTGGAATTCTTTCTAATTCTTGGTTTTTTGCAGTCTCATCTCAGATTGGTTTGTTTTACGATTTATTTTCCGTACATTGTTTTCTTTTTCTGTTAAAGAGAGTGTCTAAGCCTTCAAGGGATCCTGGTTCTCAATATCAGTGGTCTCTTCCTGGTTTGGATTGTCTGTTTTTATTTTTTCTCAGAGTTTTAGAGATACACATGACCTGTATAAGGTCAGCACGCATGTACACGCCCTCTGGCTTTACACAGGTCGCGTGCACACGCTTGTTGTTGGATTGTCAGTAGTATGCTTGTGAAGGATAGTTTTTGTTTGAGGGTGAGGCAGTCATATTTCCCTTGAAAAGAGTTATACCTCTCAGGTTTTTGAATCTCTATCCTAGCAGTCAGTAGCTTAGGGTTGATCTTAGCCATATCTTTCTTTTTCATTTAAAAAGTTGTCATTAAATTTTATTTTATTTTTAAGGTTTTTAGACAAGTGTGAGAGTCATTTTTTAAGTTGCTAATGTCTGATTTCTTGAAGTGATTCTTTGCGATCTGCGATTAGGCCATAATTGTTTTTCTTGGTTTTTTACTTGTTGGTATTTTTCCTTTTTGCTTTATCAACATTTAAATAAATAAATAAAATATCTTTCATTTTTTTGTTGGTTGAAGAGTGTGATTTTGCATTATTAACTAGGGAAAAGTCTTTTATTTCATAAGTTATTTGCATTTTACTTAAATCATAAGTAGCTTGTAGTCGAATGAAATTCATTTTGAGTTTGTTGTCCAAAAATCTTAGAAAATTAAAAAAAAATAAAAAAAAATTGAAAAGTTGTTGAAATTTTGCATTAAGTGAAAGTTTTTGTTTCCAGCTTTTTATTCATTTTTACTTTCGTCTTTTACACATTATCAGTTTCACTTTCATACCCCTTGACATAAGAAAAACCATAAAATTAACGCTAAATCTAAAATTTATTAGACTTTTATGTTTGTAGGGTTAACCAAGTAGTTCAGGATTAGGGCCTTGGATTAGGTTGGAGAGGAAACTCTTCAAGGCCATTAAAATAAAACATTAGAGTCTGAGTTAGGGAGTGTCCAAGTCCAGTATCATGAAAGTTATCTGGGACCCCCCTCTAACACAGGGGATAAACATGAGGTCGCGTGCAGAAAGGTAGCAGAGATAACCCCTCCAAAGATGGACCAATCGTAGTGGAGAACACATATAGAGGGCTTGTCTTGGGATTCCATTGATTGCATTTTCCACGGGGCTTCGTGGGCCTCGAATCCATTCAAGGTCCTCAGTTTTCTTCTGGACCACTTGCTTTCGATACCCTTGACAGGTTTCGGGCTTGATACCTTGCTCATTGTGGTCTACCCGACTTTCGACTGTACCCGCCTGGTGACTGTTCACACGCTGGCAACCTAGTTGCCTATCTTTTTTAGGGACATACACAAGTGACTGCGGGGGTATACCACGGTACCTAGGATAGACATTGGGCCACACTTTACAGAGTATAACCATAGGGTGCTTCCATTTTCAAGTTTCACTTGCACTAGTAAGTTTCTCCAGTGTTGGTTGTTGTAACTATTCTTCCAATTAATTTAGTGTTTGCCTGTCTTATCTTATAGGGACTTTTTTAGTGTGTGTTACTTTTGAACGTTTAGACTACCCTAGAGTGTCTTTGATCTTCTCACACAGTGGAGGATCATGAGCTCCATCGATCACGAAGGCTTATTGGCCTGCCGTCGGTTACAATGCAGCCACCCCCGCAACCACTAAGGCGAAAGCTAGACCAACAAGGGTCTTTTGAAGCGACCGGGTCACAAGAAATTGTGCCCGACCAACATCCAAAGGAACCGACCATCTTAGACCTTGGAACGCAAGGTTTTGGTCTGGTTGAAACTTCTACCAATGATCTTTCAACACCCACCATCGTACCAATTTATCCTTACGAGTGCCAGACAGTGTTACACACAGCAATGGAAACAAATGTTATTACTCCTTTTGGGAATTCTTCAATTCCCACTACAGTCATCACCACAGGAGAGTTTTCACCTCCTAACACACCGTCATCATTCTGAGCCACCATGGTCTTGACTGCCTCTACATCACACAGTGGTCTGATCCCGTCTTTGGCAGTAGCCACAATCCCTTTCACGCCAAGTGCGACAGGCCCTCCGTTCTGATACAGGATGCCCAGTTCGGGTACAAGTCCTGTAATTTCCTACTCCACTTTACAGACTTCAGGTCTAGGGGTAGGGATCTCTAGCGCTCCTCTGCAAGGTCACATGGGGAAAAATTTTGCTCCTTTTAATGATTTCCCTTACGAAGGAGGTCATATACCTCCTTCATCCCCTTCACTCGGTGGCTCGCATCAACAATCCATCGGGCAACCTACACACCATAGTTTATTTGGAGCGGGGATTCAAGGACCACCTTCGCATAATATTCTAATAGGTTCGACACCATTTTATTTGATCGAAACATTTGGTAGCAACGCCTTCTTATCAGTCGCCTTCCCACTGGGGGCAATCTCAGTTTTGGACAACCTATTCCTATGCAGGGCACTATTCCTGCAGAGGGAGCAAACCTAGGAACTTCTTCCACATCAGGGCCTTGGTATTCTTAGCAGGGATCCATTCCCTCGTCCGAAAATGCCGATCTGCGGTAATTATTTCCACAATCAATGGAACCCCAGTCAAACTACTATGCCTATCCCCATGGGACCGACATGGGGCAACCCTTCCCAAAGTCCTTCGAATGTAATGCATGCCCAACCAACTATGTCCTATTTTGTAAATCAGTCGATGATGTCTCCACATATGCAAAATCCATATGCTGGCTAGTGCCATGGTTTCTACCATAATCCAGACTAGCAGCCGAACTTTTCCTAGCAACTTGGTGCCAGTCAAAATCCAGGCCCCTTTTTCCCAGGTTTTCACCAACAACCCAAACTACCCTTCCTGGCAACTTTGCACTTGCCATATTTGACAAGGTTGTTGAATGACCCTATCTATCAGGATCCGCGTTGGCCTCCTATGCTGACGAAGTTTCCTTCGGACATCCCAAAGTTCGAATCCAAGCCTAATGAAGATCTAGGAGATCATGTGACTACCTTCCATCTTTGGTGCTCATCTAACTCGTTGAAAGCTGACTCCATACATTTGTGATTGTTTCAACGTACTCTCATTGGGAGTGCTGCGAAATGGTACATTGAGCTCGATCACTCAAGATACTCTTCCTTCAGTGAACTAGCAATGGTGTTCCTAAACCATTTCCAGTTACCTGTGAGATACGACGTTGGCACAGAGTTGCTTGCCAATTTTGAACAGACAACAACTGACCATATCTCTGATCACATCCGAGAATGAAGATGCTAGAAGAGTTTAATTAAGGTGCCAGTCCCACCAACATTCCTGCTTGAGTGGTTCCTTAAGTCTTTGGTCCCGCAATTATCCAAAAACGTCGCGACATCGAGAGTATTCTCCGAAGAAGACGCCATCATGAGAGCTCAACAATTTGAGCGCATCTATTCTCAGTCTGGTTTATTATACAACATCTTTCCAGATGTGCCACGCTCAATACTTGATAAAACTAGACAGAGAGCTAGACCACATGCCGATGGTATGGTTGGTTCAGCACAAACAAATCCCGTTGAGCAATTGATGAAGCAGTTGCAACAGTTATCTATACAACACACAACAGCCAGCCAAACTACTACTTTGGTTGCTCCCCCTACCAAAACGTTGGAGGTACACACAGTGCAATCAACTAACCCAAAGGCCACCCAACAGCCTGAAGGAAAGAAAAAACAATGAAAGAAGGGTAAGGGGGATGAAAAACCTACCGATAATGCTGATGAGGACAACACTGAGAAACAAAAGGTGAGGTATCCATGCAACTTATGTGTGGAAGACCACCCGACCCATTTATGTCCTCGGCTTGCAGAGGCCCAAAAGTTTGTGATGCAGCAACAACCTGCTATGTTAACCAATCCTTTTCAACATGGGCAAAATCTAACCCAAGCCTCTGCAAGTACGGAAGGGGGCATCCAAGGACCCTCTCCGTCTTCGAACAACCCAACATCCGCTAATGTATACATGGTGAAGGATGACACTTTTATATCGACTAGAGCACATGACTATAGTAAACCAAACACTTCTGAGAATGGAAAAAAAGACGAACTCCCATCTCTTCCTCTACAGATTGAGAAGACATTGGGTGAAACAATGACATGCATTCCCAAAGGTTCTTTCAAAAAAGATTCTCATAACCCAAACGCAAGGGCCGCCCAGAACTACTCTGTTGTGGAAGATTTATCACAAACCCCTTATGCGATGTCCGCTTTGGAGGTCCTCCAACGCTGTCATTCCTAGAGGAAAGCCTTGTTAACCACTTTAGGATCTACCGAGACTTGTAATCCGAGTACAATCATGTTGGATACAACCGACTTAAAACCTCATCTGCCTTACCATGTAGCATTTCAGACAGTAATGGCTTATCCCACGAAAACTTTTACTCGGAATATCTTTTGCACGATGTTTGATGAGGGAGCCTCGACATGCGTTATGTCATTGTCATGTTGGAAGGTTGTTGGCCATCCCATTTTGTCTCTGTCACCTACTCTCTTCACCGCTTTCGACGGTCGTTCGTTCCGACCACACGGTATCCTTCCTTATTTTCCCGTGCAGTTAGGAGGGAAGACTATGTGTGTCAAAGTAGAGGTAGTTGATGCCCCCCTCGACTATAATCTCTTGTTAGGAAGGAGTTGGAATTATTCCATGCAAGCTGTGGTTGCTACAGTTTTCCGGGTCTTGTTGTTTCCACACGAGGGTCGGATAGTGACCATCAATCAATTGCCTTTCTCTAGACCTGACCCTTCATTGGGGGCATCCACGGTCCCGATGATTGATAATCCTCAACCAGGTGTGGTCAACGTAGGGGTTGGTTTGTGCCCATATTTTATGGGTACCTTTGATTACCCGCCCCCTCAAGGCAATATCAAGTTTATATCCAATCACCATAAGGTTGAGATTTTTCAAGTTTTGTCATTCCGCACGACTTACTTCGATGATCCATGGATACTTCCTTCCCCATCGACCACGATGGATGGGACAGGGCACCCAGGCATGTCCATGCCCTTGTCTATAGCTGAAGTAGCGTACTCTTTAGTCCAGCAAGCTTCAGCCAACACTGATCCAACTCCTGCACAAGAGTTCGATCCACTTCTAGAGCCTATTTGGGCTCAGGTTTCTCTTGCTGACACTGATTCATTAGACTTAGTATTTCCCTATGATGAATATGTAATTGAAGCAATGAATAGTCTAGACAAACCCTGGGAATATCTTCATCATAGATCATACTTCCTCCCAGAGTTAAGAAGAATCGAAGCTGGAGAATTCACCTTGACTATGACTGGAGATAGGTCTTGTCCTATTAATCCCTTAGCTACACACGAGATCTATGTTGAGGGTAATATGACAACCATTGTTGAAACAATACCTATCAATATGTCTAGAACCCCTGGCGTCATAGACAATGTTTTCGTCGGAGCATACTGCTCCCCCGAGGAGATGCTAGGCATCGACCCACAAAGAGTCGATCATGAGCTAACTTTGTTGTTTTTCAAGCTTGCTTTGAGATCCGAAAGCAACATCCGATGAGACTACATTTATGTTTTTCAATCTCGTCCAGATTAACTGAGAAAAGTAACCTCTACAGGTCTTCTTTTAAGCCCTTTTCAGACCATCTAAACATAAAAATATTTCCAAGCGATCTTGTGGTATTTCACGCTCGTTAAACTGAAATTTGAAGTCACGTCTATCCGGCGATAGTTTACCCTTTTTTCGGTCCGGATGGTCAACTGTACGAACAAAGTTATACTCTATGGAACTTCATTTCTATAGAAGAGTACTCTCAGGTATAATTTTATCCCTTTTTCGGGCCCGAGGGACTAAACTTATGAAGAAGGAACCCCCACGGAGTCCATAGTTAAGCTCTTTTTAGACTCCCTAAAATTGAAAAGATCGTCAAGTGATCTTATTCTTTCACACTCGTTAAAATGGTCCAGAAGAACATTCCTGACGGAGTCCATAGTTAATCTTTTTTCAGACTCCTTAAAAATGAAAAAATGGTCGAGTGATCTTGTCCTTATCACACTCGTTAAAATGGTTTTGAATGGACGTCTTGTCGGTGCTAGCTTACCCTTTTTTCAAACCGACTAGAATATCTTCGAAAAAGGTACCCCAATGGAGTCTCCTTTTATGTTTTTTCAGACTCTCGAAATATGAAAAACCACCGAGCTTACCTTCTTTGGGCTCGTTAAATTTACATCGAAGGACGTTACCATTGTTTGTTTTGTTAACCGCATTTGCATACCTTATACGCCAGCCTTGTAGCACTTTGTTTCTGCATCTTAACACCCTTGGCCCCCAGAGGATTTTTCCTGAGTATCATTATTCTGAACATCAGTCTTTTCCTTGCACCTTGAACTTTTATGTTTGTAACACTCGGTCCTCCATTGTAACATAACATTCCTTTATTCTTTAAAAAGACAAAAAAATCAAATATACCCTAAAAAGAGGAAGGGAAAAGTATTTTCTTTATTGGCAGCATAATGAGTCGCCCTTGGATAAAACACATATGTCCGTTTGTTCGTCAAACTATGGGATGTAATACGACCTTAGGAAGCTGTTCTTGCTACATAGAGTTGTGTCCTCCGTTGTTTGGTTATTCTTCCAAACATATGGAGAGTTTGCGTTGCCTCCTAATTCGTAAACTTATGATTAATTCCATGTTGCCTAAGTCTCATCATTTGTCATGCTATTGTCCAATGAAAGTTTCTACCAAGCCTGAGTCGGTCCCTCTACAATTTGTCTCTTGCCCTCATACCCGACCATCGTAAATGTCCAATCAAGTCCTTGTTCGAAATCAATGAAGCCTTCAGTCTGATCATCAAGATTATCTAGTCCATGACCAACGAGCCATCAAATACCTCTCGGTAGTGAAGTCACACACTCATATTACACTCCTACCTTGAGTTTTAAAGATTTTGAAGTTGTTGCTCGAGCTCTGAAGATCTCATCTCCATCCATCAGGCCGTATCAACTTCTAGAAGATGGATACTCTATATGTATATATTTTTTATTTCGAGATGTAGCTCCGCTATGTATTGTTCATGGCTACACTTTATATAGTTATTTGGCATGGATCTACAGTGTATTTGATTGGTATCCATGATTCTATTTTATCTTGAGCATGGGTATGCTCGCCTCAGTGAGACATTTGTTATTTTTCAAACGGCGCCTCCCGGATCCTGGTCCCTGGGCTCACTTGTTCGGCACATCAGTAAATATTGGTAATGTATTTCGTCCATCAGATGCTCTTCTGACCTCACACATTAGGGGGCATCTGTTGTAACCCTAATTTGCACCATACATGCTTACCTGGCATTAGGCCATCTCAGATCCCTTCTTTGTAAAAGAACTGCTGAACAACTCTTTAAAAAACCTTTTTTATAAGGGCCCACGTGCCCTACTCCATTACTGCACACATGTACACGCTAGCTGACCTAAAACAACCCACGTGGACCAACAAAAGCACGAAAAAAGGAAAGTTTCCTACGTAACACACAACTTTGGGTGAGTTAACTGAAATTCCCGGCCATGCATGGCCGAAGGTTCGTCCAAATACCTAGCTTCTTCTAGCCTATAAAAGAAGGGTTAGGGGTCCCATTTGGAGGAGGAAAAAATAGAGTAAAGAAACTCTACCCAATTTCATATTTCCATTGCCCCAACCCTTTAGCCATCCTTGTGCAAGAAGAGATACAAAGCAAAGAAGTTGG
Source organism: Picea engelmannii (assembly GCA_009831015.1). NCBI lineage: Eukaryota > Viridiplantae > Streptophyta > Pinopsida > Pinales > Pinaceae > Picea > Picea engelmannii. The sequence continues at coordinate 668,915 of ML779359.1, forward strand.
AGGACATTTGAAGAGGAGCCCAGGATCAAGATTCGCGGAGCAGTGGCCAGTCTCAACATTGTAAGTTGATTCATTAAAGTTAATAATAAAGAAATGATTTTCCCGTCCCACTATATGAGTTCTTCATAGTTCAGTAAATATATGTTTGAATCTCTAACCCATTAGTCTATAGGTAAAATGCATGTGTAGTTTGTTGCTTGTTTTGTACGCAGGTCAATCTTGAGAGGATAGCTGCCAAAAAGAGATCAAGCATGAAGGGGGATCGACATCGAACATCTAGAACAAGGCATGTTGGTCTAACCATGTATTTTCTGAAAATGAATGGGGTTTAAGTCTGGGGACGAAGGTAGAAAGTAGATTTCTTTTGGTCATATCTGCATGCATAAGATAACCCTATTTGCTAGTCCATAAGGGGATTTCCCTCACAACACTTATGTGAGAGGATAAGTTCTTTGTGTAAGAGAAGGTTTCTCTAGGTTTCAGCCTTGTAAGGAGCATGTACAACATTTTGTGAGAAGGTTTAAACCCTGCTAAAGGAACGATAATAAAGTGATTTCTATTCCAAGTGGATCTAGAGACATAGCTAGGAGAGTATGGTGAAATTTGTTAACACATGGGTGTCAAAAATATATGTGTGAGTTTTTTATTGCATTATCGCTTGATTAAGTAGAGATTTAATTACACATATGCACATCATGATAACAATTTGCTCACATTTATATCCAATTCTTAATTATTATTTGTTCATTTTCACATGTGATTAAGTATCAGTAAAAGGTCCTTATTAGAGGATTTTTGTAGAGAAATATATTGCAAAACTTCCTGGATCAAGTGGTATCAGAGCATGTGTAACTTGTTTTACATATTGTGAATATAATCATGGGCAAGGAAAAGAAGAAAGCATGGCTTCATGATCTTGAAGAAATCAACCATACCATTCAAGCATAGAACAGTGAATTGAGGAGGTTGCTTCAAGAATATGAAGAAGAAAAGTGAAAACTACGAATGGAAATACAGGCTATGGAGGAGCAAGCTAGGGAATGATCTGCTACAGGAGAAGTAGAAAGTCCCTCCAAGATCAGGACAACTTGTGGCCATGGAAGGTATACTAGTTATGGTTCTTGTCATGAAAATGATGATGGTTTCACATATTGTTAGATAATAGAGGATTCTCTCTAGAGACCAAGGAACCAAGGTGGTTTCCTAGAATCCTCATCTATAGCTTCATCCAACCAGGAGGAGCAGTTGGCCAAACTTCAGGAAGATGACTAAGAATTAGAAATAGGAATGGAGGTAAATAATTCTCCATGTTCAATTCCTTCCCTTATTAATGATGATGACTCTTTTGTATTTTTTGAAAGGAACACCAAGGGAATTGTCTTGAATTTTCCGAGGAAGATGGGGTACAAAGGAGGATGTTGTTGATTAAGGTTGGTTGTCATTGATGTCAACCCTTGAAGAAAGCCTGGTAGTACAAAGGTTTGGGTAATGGAAACAAGTTTATTTGATGTAAAGATGACTCATTATTGTATTTTCATGGTTGATAAGAAGTAAAAATGGATGAACTACAAAGTGGTCCCCTTATGGTGAAATCCCTCACGAGAAATCACTTTGCAGATTGAGTTATCCTAGAAGTATGGTTAGAGAACCCATGCTTAATTGTGGAATAATGAGATGAAGGTTGATGAATTTGTTAGTGAAAGTATCCCATATGGATAGTGCTTGTCATTCCATTTCCGGTGGTATGTGGAACACCAAATAACTCCTGACGGTTAGAGAGTTATGGCCAAATGAAGTTGAAGAACCCTCATGAGTCATATAGAAGCCCCCAAAAGTCAAGTGTTCACAAAAGAAATTATTTAAATAATTAATTAAATGGATAACTCCCTAAAATAAGGAAAGTGTAATGCTACATGAAAGTATAAATAAGAGGCAAATATGTCTCATTTAATCACACTTGAATATCATTGGATATCTATTTTTTTGAAAGGTTATTTGGGCAGGTATTATTGATAGAGGAAAAGTGCGGTAGGAAAAGTGTGGCAGAAAAAGTGTGGTAGAAAATGTGTGATAGGAAAACTATGGCAGAAGAAGTGAGAAAGAAAAATCGCGGCATAAAATTCGCGGCAGAAAAAGTGCAGCAGAAAAATCACGGCTGAAAAAGTGCACCAGAAAAATCGTGCCAGAAAAATTGTAACAGAAAATGTGTGGTAGAAAAATCGCGGCAAAAAAGTCACAACAGAAAAAGTGCGGCAAAAAAATCGCGGCAGAAAAAGTGCGACAGAAAAATCGCAGCAACAACATGGTTGGGTTCTATTTAATAGAGATATGGCACATATTGTTTGAGGTATGTTTTATGAGCTAGGGTTTATCTCTTGAGATGGTATTGGATGTTCAGTATTGCTGCATATATCAGATTTGTTGAGGGATACAATTGGTATTTTGTTGTTGGCATTTGGCATATGGGTATTGGTATTTCAGTTGTGACGTGTTGTTGAAGTTGTTGGTTTAGCTTGAGGCTACATAACAGTGAGGTTGTGGTACATGGTTTTATGTAAGGGTTTATGGATAGAGTGATGAATTTTGTATGGTTATATTGGTGTATGTCTTTGGTATATGGTTGAGGTACATGTTGGGTACATGGTTGAAACAAGTAGTTGATGAGTTGGCACATGTATGAGGTGTATAGTTTCTGATGTTGGTACATCTTGATGAGTCATAGTTGATGTTCATTTGATGCATGGTTGATGCATGGTACATGTTGGATAAGGTTATTGGTATAAATTGTTTGGTGCAGGTTGATTGGTATAGGTTGTTATAGGTTATTGGTACAGGTTGACAATGACATTTTGACAGTGGTAGTGGTTGATTCAATTACAATGATAGGTTGTCTACATTTGGCATTTATATTTCAGGGCAGTTGGATGGGGAAAGGACAGGTGGTTGTATCCACCTTCCAATTGTGATACAGGGATAGTCCTCCACCGAGAAGATTCAGATTTCATAATCAACAACTGACAAATAGGCCTGAACAAGAAGAAAAATTCATAAGAGTACCTCATTTCATAAGATCTTCAACTCCTAGGTATCAAACTATATTTTTTGGTTTATGTTATGCATGTAATAATTTTGGAAATAAATCTTTGAATTACAGAGCTAACAACATGAACATAAACAACTTTGAAATTCATACACAAAAGGGTTATCTAAGAAGGCCTAGTGAAACACAAAGAATAAATTACAACAAGTTTTAATCTTTGAGCACTGAAATGGAATGTTACAAATGTAACAACTTTGGACACATGGCCAAAGATTGTAGAATGACAGTCTCTCCTAGAGAGCTGCAACAAAATAACAACAGTCACAGATAAGAACCTCAAAAAAGGACATGGATAAAAAAGAAGAATCAATATAGCAATGAAGAAAGCATACTCACTCTACAAGCTAAGCAGAAGAAACGTGGTTGGTATGTTGACAGTGGCTATTCAAAACACATGACAAGTTATAGAGACAGGTTTCTTACATTAAGAAAGGAAAGAGATGGATTAGTCTCCTTTGGAAATGATGATTCAACTAAAATCATTGGAAAAGGAACAGTCAGAATTGGGAACAAGAATACCAAGAAAGAAAATGTTCTACTAGTAGAAGATATGAAACATAATATTCTAAGTGTGAGTCAAATTTGTGACCAAGGTCATAAAGTTACTTTCGATTCACAAAAGTGCGAGATAAGAAAAGAAGGTTCAAGAAAATTGATTGCTACAGCTGCGAGAACTTCAATCAACATATATGTATTAAGTGAAATTGGAAATGAAAAGTGTTGTCTAGGAAAGGAAGATCAAAGTTGGCTATGGAACAGAAGAATGGGTCACATACATTTTGATAACCTTGTCAAAGTCAACAAAAGAGAAGCAGTCAGAGAAATGCCCCAGATCATGAAACCAACCAACACTTTATGCAAGCAATGTCAACAAGGAAAGAAAACAAAGACCAGCTTCAAATCAAAGGAATATTCAACGACAAGACCACTGGAAATTGTGCATACTGATCTATTTGAACCAACTAAAACAAAGGATTTAAAAGGTGAGATATACTTTATGTTATTAGTTGATGATTATACAAGAATGAATGCAGTTTGTTTTCTCAAAAATAAGTCAAAAGTTTTTGAAAACTTCAATATCTACAAGGAAATGGTTGAAAATGAAATGGATTCAAAAATCAAATGCTTGATATATGATAATGGAAGAGAGTTCACTTAAAATTAATTTATGGACTACTACAGCAGTTGACATGGAATAAAAAGACAATTCTTCGTTTTTAAGACACCTCAATAGAATGGAGTTGTTGAAAGAAAGAACAAGGCAGTACAAGAAATGGCTTGAACAATGACAATGAATTCCAAATTGATAGATATTTTTTGGACACAGGCAGTGCATACAACCGTTCCCATTCAAAACAGAGTAATGTTAATAAACAACATTGTCAAAACTCCCTATGAGCTATGGAAAGGAAGACCAGCAAATGTGAAGCACTTCAGAGTTTTTGGAAGCAAATGCTACATCAAAAGAGAAGATGGCATAATGGGAAAGTTTGACTCTCGTGTGGACAAAGGATTACTTGTTGGTTACTCAAGTACAAGGAAAACATACAAGTGTTACAACCTGAGATTGAACAAACTTGTGGAAATCATTAACGTAGCAATTGATGAAACGAGTAGACAAGAATTAAATGAAGAAGAAAATGAATCAATGGAACAAATTTATGAAGAAGAAATAGAAGATGAAAAAGAAGTAGAAGGGGAATATGAAGAGGATCCAATAGAAGAAGAAGAGAAAGTTCAACAAGTGCCTCCAAAGACACCTAGCAGACGAGTACAAAAGAATCATCCTTCAGATCAGATTATCAGAAACAAAGATGCATGAGTTGAGACTAGAAGAAGAATCTATTCACTAGAACAAACACACAAAGAATTCTCATCTATGATTTAACCAACATGTTTTGAAGAGGCCAGCAAGGATGAATTTTGGAAAGAGGCCATGGATGAAGAATTGGATCAAATAGAGAAAAATGACAATTGAGAATTGGTTCCAAGACCAAAGGATAAGAATGTGATCAACACAAAGTGGGTATACAGGAATAAATTGAATGAATATGGACATGTTACAAGGAACAAAGCTAGATTGGAATGTAAAGGATATGCACAGGTTGAAGGAATCGACCTTGAAGAGACATTTTCCCTAGTTGCCAGAATGGAAGCAATCTGATTGTTTTTAGCTTATGCATGCTCCAAAAATATTAAAGTGTATCAGATGGACATAAAATCAACTTTTCTGAATGGGGAACTTGAAGAAGAATTCTACATTGAACAACCAGAAGGATTTCAATTGTCAGAGAACACAGATTATGTGTGTAAATTAAAGAAGGCCTTGTATGGTCTAAAACAGGATCCTAGAGCATGGTACTCTAGATTGGATAAATATCTACAACAGGCAGGGTTCAAAAAAGGAAGTGCAAACAAAAACCTCTACATGAAGGTAAGTCAATATAGTATTTTATTAATTCAAGTTTATGTTGATGATATTGTTTTTGGTAGTGATGATGACAGGTTAAGCCAACAATTTTCAAAGGATATGAAGAATGAATTTGAAATGTCATTACTTGGAGAACTATCCTTCTTTCTGGGACTTTAGATACGTCAAATAAACCAAGAAATTTTTATTTATCAAAATAATTATATCAGAGAAACGTTAAAGAGGTTTGGAATGGAAGATTTCAAACCAGTTATCACTCCCATGCAAATCAGTTGCAAGTTAAACAAAGATGATTCAAATTCTAAATATCAGAGACAATACAGGTCAATGATTGGTAGCCTACTATATGTGACAACATCCAAACTATATGTAATGAAGTCAGTTGGACAGGTGGCACGATTTCAAGAAGAACCAAAGGAATCACATGTATTAGCAGTGAAGAGGATTTTAAGATATCTCAAAGAAACATAAGAGTTTGGATTATGGTATCCAAAAGGAAAGGATATATCACTTATTGCTTACATAGATGCAGATGGGCAGGTTGTATTGATGACAGACGAAGCACCAGTGGAGCAACGTTTTACTTAGGTGAGTGTTTAATATCATGGTTAAGAAAGAAACACTCATCAATATCTTTATGTACAACCAAGGTAGAGTATATTGCAGCAACAACATGTTGTACATAGGTTCTTTGGATGAAACAAACTCTGACAGATATATAGGTTGAGTATGATGAACCCATTCCAATCTATTGTGATAATACAAGCACCATCAATATCTCAAAGAACCCGGTGATGCACTCCAAGACAAAGAACATTCCAATCAAGTATCACTTTTTACAGGAACAGGTTGTAGAAAAGAACATCAGAGTTGAGTATGTGGGTACAAAAGAACAAGTGGTAGACATCTTTACAAAACCACTTCCACGGGAAGCCTTTGAGTATCTTCGTCAAAGACTCGGAGTTATTTCTACTCAGAAATGAATGCTTTTGAATACTTATATTATATGTCTTAGATGTACACGAGGAAGCACCATAAAAAGGACAATTCAGTCAGGGGGAGAAACCCTGGATGGAATGATACATTTTCCATTGATGACAAAGGGGGAGAGATTTATTAGATGCAGAGGACAAAGGCATGTTTCCAAGGGGACAAATGGTCACAGAGATGCAGAGGACAGAGGCATGGTTCCAGGGGGAGCATGAGCGATACGATTTCAGTATTGCATCAAAGTGTTGTCATAAATGCCAAAGGGGGAGATTGTTGATTAAGGTTGGTTTTCATTGATGCCAACCCTTGAAGAAATCCCTGTAGCACAAAGGTTTGGGTAATGGACCCAAGTTTATTTATGTAAAGATGACTCATTAGTGTCTTTCCATGGTTGATACGAAGTAAAAATGGATGAACTCCAAATTGGTCCCCTTATGGTGAAAGCCCTCATGGGAAGACACTTTGAAGATTGAGTTATCCTAGAAGAATGGTTAGAGAACCCATGCTTAATTGTGTAATAATGAGATGAAGGTCAGTGAATTTGTTAGTGAAACTATCCCACATGGATAATGCTTGTCATGCCATTTCCGGTGGTATATGGAATGCCACGTAACTCCTCATGGTTAGATATTTATTGCCATATGAAGTTGAAGAACCCTCATGAGTCATATAGAATCCCCCAAAAGTCAACTGTTTGCAAAATAAATTATTTAAATAATAAAGTAAATGGAGAACTCCCTAAAATAAGGAAAGTGTAATGCTACATGAAAGTATAAATAAGAGGCAAAGCTCTCTCATTTAATCAGACTTGAATATCATTGAATATCTATTTTTGTGAAAGGTTATTTGTGCAGGTATTATTGATAGAGAAACATTGTAGCAGAAAAAGTGCGGCAGGAAAAGTGCGACAGGAAAACTGCGGTAGAAAAAGTGCGGCAGAAAAAGTGCGACATAAAAAGTCAAATAGAAAAATCGCAGCAGAAAAAGTGAGGTAGAAAAAATGCCGCAGAAAAAGTGTGGCATAAAAATCGTGGCAGAAAAAGTGTTGTAGAAAAATTGCGGCAGAAAAAGTACGACAGAAAAATCGCGACAACAACATGGTTGGGTTCTATTTATGAGATATATGGCACATCTTGTTTGAGGTATGTTTTGTGATCTAGGGTTTATCTCTTGAGATGGTATTGGATGTTCAATATTGCTGCATATATCAGATTTGTTGAGGGATATAGTTGGTATTTTGTTGTTGGTATTTGACATATGGGTATTGGTATTTTGGTTGTGATGTGTTGTTGAAGTTGTTGGTTTATCTTGAGGCTACATAGAAGTGAGGTTGTGGCACATGGTTTGATGTAAGGGTTTATGGTATTTGGTTTATGGATAGAGTGATGAATTTTTTATGGTTATATTGGTGTATGTCTTTGGTATATGGTTGAGGTACATGTTGGGTACATGGTTGAGATAAGTAGTTGATGAGTTGGCACATACATGAGGTGTATAGTTGATGATGTTGGTACATCTTGATGAGTCATAGTTGATGTGAAATTGATGCATGGTTGATGCATGGTACACGTTGGTTTAGGTTATTGGTACAATTTGTTTGGTGCAGGTTGATTGGTACAGGTTGTTACATGTTATTGGTACAGGTTGACAGTGGTAGTGGTTGATTCAGTGACAATGACAGGTTGTTTACATTTGGAATTTATATTTCAAGGTGGTTGTATGGGGCAAGGATAGGTGATTGTAGCCACCTTCTGGTTGTAGCCGACAAACATAGGGGGTTGTAGCCTCCTTTTGGTTGTAGCCAGAGAATTGGGGAGTTGGAGCTTCCCTCAGGTAGTAGCCTAAAAAACTAGGGGGTTGGAGACTCCTTCCAGTTGGATCTTGAAAAAAAAGGAAGTTGGTGCTTCCAATGAATGTAATTCTTCAAGACATATAAGTAAAAGAATTCTGCGGTTTTCTCCCGCTTTGGGTTTCCACGTAAAAACATTGGTTTGTTGTGCATGTGTGTGATTGCTCATTTGTTCATTGTTTATTTACTCTATAACTATTGGATGATAATTCTAAATTGATATAACACTTGCATTTTTGGTGAAAACAAATTAATTTTCTCTATTATTGATTCACCCCCCATCTCAGTAATCCAACAAATGTCTTGGTATTGATGGCCAAGACATCATTCAACCACTGGAGGTTGAACGAAGACACTGATATGTAGGATTGAGGTTTGGTGAAAGAGAATTCTCAAAAGAAGTAGAAGCAAAGGATTCTTCAAGCAAAGAGGTGAGATCATAACCAACACCATCTAAGAAAAATGATGGCTCATCACTTTCTGAAAGTGATAGATCTAGAAGGAGATTCCAGAGGAAATAAAATTATCCTCGAAAATCTTGGGATGAAAAGAATGTTGCAAAGTGATGGAAGAGAAAAGATATTTACAGTGAAATCGAGACAGACATGAAGTCACACAACTATTGACCTCATTGCAAAATGAGTGGTCACTAGATCAAGAAATGTTGGAAGTTTCACCCCGAGATTCATGCTACACCAAGAAAGAATCATGTACTAGAGTCTATGCAGTTGGAGGCTAGATCCTTCTTAGTTGAAAAAAATGGCTAAAAATAAAAGTGCCCATAATTCAATGAAAACAACACCAATTCGAAGATCTCAAAGAGAGATTTCCAACTATGCAAAGGACACCTTAAAAGGACTCTACATGAATAATTTACGGCCATATGAAAATTTCGACAAATAGACAAACCTGACGAAACCCATACAGTGTTGACATTAGCATAACATCAACATGATGTCAACATGTTGGCATGGAAACACCACAGGCTACCATGTGTCAAGTATATTTGTCATTTTTCAGGGTACAGTTGGATGAGTAGGAAAGTGCCACATGTCATTGTATGAATGACGTGGTAGTACGTGCGTGACATGGTGTTGATGTGGTTGTATAGTGATGACGTCGATAGAGTGATTGGACCATATGGAATGATGACGTGGTAGTACAGTGCTAACACAACAGGTGATGTGTCGATTGATTGGGTTGTATGATGATGACATCAACAAGTCAAGGTGGCATTCTGACAATGACCCAGATTAGGTGTAAACCTTTACTCAAGTTTTATATTCTAAAACATGCTTACATTTCAAGGAAATTGATCATTCTCAACGTTCAATGAATCTAGTTTTAAAATCGAATTAAACTAATCAAATTTTCTCTATTATTTTTCACAAAGTACTTATCATTGCAATATCTACTAATAAACCTAACCCTTCAAGCATGATATATATAAAATATAAGATTACATTAAACTACAGATATCTTCTACACCAATTCATTTTTACCTATATATTAATATTTTTAAATTTTCTTAAATTAAAATCCATAACGTTATAAACATTTATATTAAATTTAAAATAAAACCAATAGATTAACCTAAAAAACTCACCTCCACTTTACAAACATATAGATACATTAGGTTATTCATTTTAAGCATTCAAAGAGTTTCAAAACAAGATAACATAGGATCCTATTAATTATAAATATAGATCAGGAGAAGCTCCACAAGTTGGGGAATGCTTCACTACAGGAGAAGCAGAGAGTCCCTCAAAGATCAAGACAACTTGTGGCCATGGCAGGTATACTAGTTATGGTTCTTGTCATGAAAACGTTGATGGTTGCACATATTTTCATATAATAGATGATGCTTTATAGAGACAAAGGAACCAAGGTGGTTTACCAGAAGCCTCATCTATAGCTTCATCCAACCAGGAGGAGAAATTGGAAAAACTTCAAGAACATGACCAACCGTCAGGAATAGGAATGGAGGTAAATAATTATCCATGTTCAATTCCTTCCCTTATTAATGATTATGCCTCTTTTGGAGTTTTTAAAAGGCACGCTGAGGTCATTGGCTTGAATTTGTTGACTAATATGGGGTACAAAGGAGGATGTCTTGGTATTGATGGCCAAGACATCATTCAACATTGGAGGTTGAAGGAAGACCCCAATATGTAGGATTGAGGTTTGGTGAAAGAGAATGCTCAAAATAAGTAGAAGAAGAGGATTCGTCAAGAAAAGATATGAGATCATCACCAACACCATCTAAGAAAAATGATGGCACATCACTTTCTAAAAGTGATATATCTAGCACGAGATTCCATAGGAAATCAAAGTCTATTCAAAAAGCTTGGGACGAAAAGAATGTTGCAAAGTGTTGGAAGAGAACATATCTTTACAGTGAAAGCAAGACAGACATGAAGTCACACAACTATTGAACTCACTGCAAAATGAGTGGTCACTGGATAAGGAAATGTTCGAAGCTTCACCCCGAGCTTCATGGTACACCAAGAAATATGCTCGTACCATAGTCTATGCAGTTAGAGGCTCAATCCCCCTTAGTTGAAAAAAAATGGTGAAAACTGAAAGTGCCTAGAATTCAATAAAACTAGCACCAAGTCAAAGAGCTCGACAAGAGCTTTCCAACTATGCAAATGGTACCTCAAACGGATCCCGGATGCAAAAGTTATGGCCATCTGAAATTTTGGACAAACAAGCAAATTTGGCAAAATCCATATAATGTTGAGGTTAGCATAACGTCATCATGATGTTAGCATACTGACATGGAAGCACCATAGGCTGCCACATGTCAGGAATATTTGGGCTTTTCACGATACAGTTTGATAAGTAGGAAAGTGCCACGTGTCATCTTACATATGATGTGGCAGTATAGACAAAGTTGATTTGGTTGTATGGTGATGACATCGGTAGAGTAATTGGACCGTACAAAATGTTGACGGGGTAGTACAATGTTGACACACTAGGTGGTGTGTTGACTGACTAGGAAGTAAGATGATGATGTCAGCAAGTCGAGGTGGTGGTACGACGACGACGTCAGGAGGGTGACTAGGTCGCTCACTAGGCAGTACGACAGTCTATGTGGAAATGACGTCAGCGGATGATTGGGTGTTGATGTAGGTATATAGGTGATAGTGACGTGGAGAAGATGAAACATGTCATAGTGATGTTGAATGGGCACCATGTGAGTCAGCCATAGACTTCCACGTGGAAGCCTGAGAAATTCCCAATGAGGGCTAGATTGCAAAATTTCAGAAAGAAATTTACCAGCCACTGGATTGGCTGGAAGCCGCACCATCCAGTGGCCATCCGACAACCAAAAAAAACAGTTATAATTGGTGGTCAAGTTCCAAAATTGGCAGCCAACGGAAAAACAAAATCGGAAAGCGGGAGTTATACTGGGAAACGAAAAGTCAAAGTTAAAAGAATGGGCCTCGGATAGGTCGACGACTAAAAAATGAAGTCCAACTGACAAATGGGTACCAAATATAATTAAATGGGGGTGGTGGAAATATGGGTCGACGGACATACATCGAATACAGTCAAAGTTTAATTGGCGGTCAAATTTAATTGCCGAAGTATGAAACCACTCCAACCAGAACAGTTTTGGTGGGAGGTATAAATATGGCCCAAAATTATTAAAATTGGCAGGGGTTATAACCATACCCTATATGGGGAGGCCACAATGTTTGATCCCTGGACCTCCCCCAATCTTAGCCATTTCCCTAACCAACACACCAGTTTGGCGCTTTGTTAAAATTGCATGCCCATAATTTATTTAACGAAAAATTTGTCATCCAAAAGAGGATCCATGTACCCATTTGTGGGTATGAATTTTGAGGTGTAGGAACAATTAATGCAGGTGGTACGGCCCTGTGTGTCTCAAAAACCGAGGCAGAGAGCCAAGGGGGGTCCAGAAGTCATAGTGACAGAATTTGATGAAAGTATAGTCATTTTTACACAATTTCTCGCCATAAATCCACTGGTGCAGTTAGAATTTGGATTCGAGCAGTGGAAATTGAAGGCTATGACCAAGCCGATGTCTTCTTAGCACGGTTTTCAAGGCAAAGTTGCACCTTTCAGAACATGTCAATTTTATAGTCAAAAGTTGCAAAATGATGAGACAGACCTGTTGGTGTTGTGTATGCCAATATTTGAGTAGCTAGTTGAGTGGCTTGGCATGAAAAATAATGTAAATTTTATGCATTTATGGTTTTTGTCTCTTTTTGGAAATTGCAAAAGGATAAATGTATGTTGCAAATTCTGGTGATCTTTGAGTGCTACAACAAGGCATCAAGATATGAATTATTTCAGGAAATTCATTGGTTGATCCTTGCACATAAACCAAGATGGTGTGGTAAGACGCCATTTTGACACTTTGAAAGAAAGTAGTCATGTGTACAGTCAAAAGTCTCAGAATTGTGAGATGAGTGTGATGATTATGGCATTTGACTTATTTGTTATGTTTCATATGTTTGCAATGGGGAATTTAAAAACCATAGAGTTTACCACTAGTGCACATTTGGCGGTATTCTCCTTAATGTTAATGATATAAAAGGTTTTAATTTCCACTCTTGAAAGTAATGATGAGAGTGAGAGACATTTTTTTTCTATAGCTAAACCTTGTAAGCCTTGTTGGCAACATTGTAATGGGTCTTGTGGCCACTGTTAAGTTAGAGACATTGCTTTTCGTAGGCCTGTTTGACAACATTGTAATGGGTCTTATAACCACTCTTGAGTGAGAGGAATTGTTTTTCCTAGGCCTATTTTGGAAACATTGTAATGGGTCTTGTAACCATTGTTGAGTGAGAGGCATTGTTTTTCCTAATCCTATTTTGAAAACATTGTAATGGGTCTTATAGCCCCTATTGAGTGAGAGGTATTATTTTGCCTTAGGCCTATCTTGAAAATAATTGCAAACTTGTCCATGAGTGTTTATAAAACCTTGACAAGTATGGTATTGGTTTGAAAATTTGTGATCATTTATTATCAGCTACAGATTTTCCATAAATCCACTGGTGTAGTTAGAATTCAGATTCGAGCAATGAAAATTGAAGGCTATGACCAAGCCCATGTCTTCTTAGCATGTTTTTAAAGGAAAAGTTTCACCTTTCAGAACAGGTCGAGTTTATATTCAAAAGTTGCAGAATGACGAGACAGACCTACTGGTGTTGTGCATGCCAATATTAGAGTAGATAGTTGTTTTCCTTAGCATGAAAACTAATGTAAGTTTTATGCATTTATGTTTTTTGCCTCCTTTTGGAAATTGCAAAAGGATGAATGTATGTTGTAAATTATGGTGATCTTTGAGGGCTACAACAAGGCATCAAGATGCGAATTATTTCATGAAATTCATTCGTTGATCCTTGCACAAAAATCGAGATGGTGTGTTAAGAGGCCATTTTGACTCTTCGAAAGAAAGTAGTCATGTGTACAGTCAAAAGTCTCAGAATTGTGAGATGAGTGTGATGATGATGACATTTGACTTGTTTATTATGTTGCACATGTTTGTAATGGAGAATTAAAAACCATAGAGTTTACCACTAGTGCACATTTAGGGGTATTCTCCTTAATGTTAATGATATAAAAGGTTTTAATTAGCCACTCTTGAAATTAATGATGAGAGTGAGAGGAATTGTTTTCTATGCCTAAACCTTATAAGCCTTGTTGGCAAGATTGTAACGGCTCTTGTGGCCACTGTTGAGTGAGAGGCATTGTTTTTCCTAGGCCTGTTTGAAAACATTGTAATGGGTCTTGTAGTCACTCTTGAGTGAGACAAATTGTTTTTCTTAGGCCTATTTTGGAGGCATTGTAATGGGTCTTGTAACCACTATTGAGAGAGAGGAATTTTTTTTACTATGTCTATTTTGACAACATTGTAATGGGTCTTATACCCACTATTGAGTGAGAGCCATTATTTCTCCTAAGGCCTGTCTTGACAATCATTGTAAACTTGTCCATGAGTGTTTATGAACTCTTGACAAGTATGGTACTGCTTTCAAAAGTTGTGATGTATTATCAACTACAGATTTGCATTGTTGCAAGTGTTGGCATCGACATCCTCATTCTGAAGTACAAACATGAAGGAGATGAAGGGTGTGGCCTTTCAGAGAAATTTGTTATGCATATCAAGGATTCAACTATATATTTGGATTGATGCAAGTGTCGCATTGACATACTTATTCTGAGGTGCAAAGGAGAAGGGGAAGAAGGGTGTGGTATGTCAGAGACATTTTTTATGCAGATCGAGCAGTGGGGAAGTGCGTCATGGAGTGTAAGACTCTTCCTAGAAGCTGGTTGCAGAGATCCAAATCACAATTTCTCTCCATACTTTTGGAGGACCAAAATTGCTTTTTGTGGGGAGGTATGATCTAGGAGGATCTCCAAATAAGGATTCATTACTTTGCACACCGTGGAGAAAATGATTAAAATGTTAATTGATGATAGGTGACAAAGTTTAAAATGAATGTTTAATGTTTCATACTGTAAAAATGATTAATATTTTTTAGCGTAATGTTCTCATGTATTTTTCATTTTATTTGTAAAAATGAAATTAAAATTAAGTGTGAGAATCCAACTCACAAATTAATTTTAAGGGGAAATCAGTTTTATGTGATAATCATAGCTCACAAATTAGTTTCCTAATTTTAAGAGTAAATTGGGAGTCTCATGAATTGGTTTGGGATTCTTCCTAATTTTATCACAAGTGGTTTCCTAGTCTCAAGGGGAAGTTAAGGTTGGTGGAGATGCTTTCTCATGTTTGTCCTTGAGTTGTTATTTAGATCCTAAAATTATGATCTTCTCTCCTTGAATTATGGAGAGAGGGAAACTATATAAATTCCTTATGTAATGATTATGGCAGAGGTCCATTAAGTCCTTCCGGTGGTGTCTGAAGAAATGTCACTTATGTGAGAACCTAAGTTCTTTTTGTAAGAGAAGGTTGCTCTGGTTTCAACTCTGCAAGGAGTATGTACCACACTTTGTGAGAAGATTTCAACCCTGCTAAAGGAAGGATAATGAAGTGATTCATATTCTAAGAAGATCCAAAGATGTAGCTAACAGAGTCGGGTGAACTCCATTAACACATGAGTGCCAAAATTATATGTGTGAGTTTTTATTGCATTCTCCCTTGATTAAGTAGAGATATTTAATTACACATATGCACATCATGATGACAATTTGTTCACGTTTATATGATGATTATTTTCTCATGTTCACATGCAATTAAGCATCAATAAAAGTCATCATTGGAGGATCTCTATAGAAAAATATTTCACAGAAATTCCCGGATATGGTGTAAACCTTTACTCAAATTTTATATTCTAAAAAATGTTTACATTTCAAAGAATTTGATCATTCTCAACATTGAATGAATCTAGTGTTAAAATTGATTTTTTTTTGTTTTTTAGTTTGTCCGTGACATGTGGGACTAACCTGTGGCTAGGAAATCGTGACTCAGGGGCATATAATCCGTCAAAATCACCCGGGGATCGCACCCGACCTGAGGCACACCAACCCTTAACATGATTGGATTTTTGTCCCCGCAGGTTTCGAACCGGTGACTTTAACATCACATAGCGCCTTAACAACACACTCTGTCACCTAGTGTCCTACACCTGGGGGACATCTCAATTTGAAGGACATGGGGGTGGGCTTTGATCCACTTATGTATGCATGGGTCACAATACCATTTAATATAGTATCTCTAGGTGCAACCACACGTTCGACCACTACTTCAAGGTACCCCCATGGCTCCAAGTAAAGCCCTCACGAGAATTGAACCTTGCCCAAAGATTCAACCCCTTTGAACATTATTAAAATTGAATTAAACTCATCAAATTTTCTTTATTATTTTTCACAAAATACTTATCATTACAATATCTACTAATAAACTTGAAACATGATATATATAAAAGATAAGATTACATTAAATTCCACATATCTTCTACACCATTTCATTTTTACCTATATTGTTTATTTTCTTAAATTAAAGAAAATTAAAATCTATAACATTATAAACATTTATATTAAATTTAAAATAAAACCAATATTTTAACTTATAAAAAGCGCACCTCCACTTTACAAACATTAGGTTTTTCATGCTACATACATTTATATTAAATTTAAAATAAAACTAATATAAACATTTATATTAAATTTAAAATAAAATCAATATATTAACTAAAAAGAGCTCACCTCCACTTTACCAACATATAGATACACTAGCACAGCCGAACCCAAAACCCCGTGTACACAATTAAAACCAAGGACACTCCAAATGTAGAATGAGACGGTTCAAATTTCAACACTTTAATCATTGGTTTAATCATGTAAAAGTAATAATAAAAGGTTTCATACATATTATTTTTTTGTTAGTCATTTAAAAGTGGCAATCATATGGTATTACAGTAATTTCTTAATATGATTAGATAAATGTGAAAAAGTAAATAGGTTCAGTGATGCAGGTAGATAAACAATAAATTATAGTCATATGAAAACAAAGAAGTTATAAACAATGAATCATAGTTATTGATTTGAAAACCACTAAAAATATGCTAGCATCTTTTATTGCTAGCCATCAAATTAAGTTTTTAGATTAAAAGATTATTAATTTTACACATTATCAATAAATATAAACGGATAAGCTTAATTAGGTTATTCATTTTATGCAGTCAATAGTTTCAAAACAAGCTGGACAGCTCCATTCTTATCGTTTAAAATATCTATAATGTTGTCCAGAATATTTTAGAGTCCAGTAGCATGATTCGGGCCGAATCGCTCCAACAAATAGGCTAGTTTCTGTCAAAAGCCTGAGCCTCTTGTCCAGTGATTACATGTCCATAGCAATGGCCACAAATAGTATCAGTATTGGCTGTTAGTCCATGCATTTTCGTTTCCTTTGGTTCAGGTATCGTCACCGATGACGGAACCCAAGAATTTCAGATCCCTACGGCATTTCGTGGCCAGATTCGCCTGGCATTTCTGGCCGTTTCCAGACATTCTCACAAATTTGATCTCCACGCAGATGGCCATCGATGCTATAAATTGATGTGTCAATGCAACGGCTTAAACAGTTACCCAGTTCAGTATTTTGTTCGCTTTCACTAAATCGTTATATTGCAATGAAGGGCTCCCAGAAGCCCCACGTCGTATTGGTTCCATTCCCGGCGTTGGGTCATTCCCTCCCCTTCCTCGACCTTGCAAGGTTACCGTCTCTACATGGCGCCACGGTGAGGTATGTCACGACGCCTGCAAGCGCCTGCCGGGTAGAAGGAGCCCTGCTCGAAGCTCAATCCGCGGGTTTAGATATTTGTGCTTTAGTCCTTCCGACGCCTGTCGTTAAAGGACTGCCGGAAGGACGCAAGAGCGCCGATGTAATTCCCTCCGACTCGATCGATCTCATTTTCAATCTTGCCGTGAAGCTTGCAAAACCCTTTCAGCGCTGGCTCCACCAGCAGCTCCCAGAACAAGAAACGGGCTGTTCTCGGCCGGTTTGTATTATCAGCTTTCATGCCATGGACTCTGCAGACCGATGAAAAGTATGGTTGTTAAAAATTAATTAAACAACCACAGAAGTAGGTGATAGAGATAAGCGTGCAGTAAATGCAGGACAGGACTGATTGGGGTGAAAATTATGGTTGTTAAAAATTAATTAAACAACCGATAGAGATAAGCATGCAGTAAATGCGTATGATTTTATGAAGTTCTTGGAATAACAAAAAAGTTTTGAAGAAGCAATTCTAGCTATTGATCTGGAAACTAATCAACCGTGGAGCTCATCCCACCACTGTATAAATACCCATATCTATAATGCAATAGATAAATTGTTTTGTGCATTCTTCATGTCTATGTCTGTGTGACTTCTCTGATATGGTATCAGAGCCAAGAGAGTTGTGAAGGTCGTGTGAGCAGGAGAGGGCAGAGTCGTGAGGTCCAAGAGAGCTGTGAAGGCCGTGTGAGCCGGAGAGGGCATAAGTGCTGTGAAAATAGTGAGGCCAGAGCACTGTGAGGTGTGCTGATTCGTGAAAGGGAGCTGTGACTGTTGATTTGTAAGAGAGTTGAGATTATTTTCTGCTCCTTGTCTACTGTAAACGTGAAGGAGGTTCTTGTCTGCTATAAACGTGAAGGAGGTTCCTGTCTGCTCTAAACGTGAAGAAGGTTCGCCGTCAATCTGCGTGGAGATTATTTGTTGCTCCCTCGTCAATCAGATTATTTGTTGCTCCCTGTCCGAGGGCGAGTCGTGGACTCTTGGGGCTATTGGAGTCGAGGCATTCAATTTTTTTTTAAGAGGCCGTGAAGGTATACGCTGGTAAATTTCAGTGAAATGAATTTTTTACATATTTTTGAATGGCTGAAAGATATTTTCGAATGGCTGGAAAATTTCAGTAAAAATGAAGTTTTTGTCTTTTATGGGTGAATGTTAGACGATTTGATAAGAAAAGTTTTTTAATGGTTGAATGTTGGAAGATTTGGTGAAAGAAGTTCTTTGTATTGTGTAAAGGGTAACATAAATAATAACTTAAAGATAATAATGTGGAAAGGCTTATAACTTAAAAATAATAATGTGGAAAGGTTTCATGGTGTGACAAAAAAAAAAATACTTGAACTAGGATTAAATGGTGGTGTATGATAAGGTGTTTATGGGTAATATGATTATATGTTTTTCATGGTGAAGTTATATATTACATTATAAAGAGGTGAAGTTATATATTGTGATTTGAGTTATCTAGAATTTGAAGCATCGATTATTACAGAGTTTTTTTTTTGTTGGTTCTAGAGTATTCGTTATTACTAACCATTTTTAGTGCTTAAATTATTTTTTTTTGGCAAATGTCATGGCATATTCATATATAAATGAATCAAATAAGTTAGATGGGAAAAATTATGTCAATTGGAAGTTTAAGTTGCAGATGTTGATGGAAGGATAAAATGTTTGGTTGATCGCATGTGGAGACGAAGCAAAAGCATTAGCCCCAGCAGCTTCAGTTCAAGATTGGGAGCGACGAGAGACTAAAGAGAATGTGCTCTTGAGTATGTATGTCAAGGACAATATCATCCCACACATTAGGGAATGCAAAACATCCCATGAAACTTGGGAGACACTTAAAGGTTTGTATGAGACGACGAACACAAACCGTGTATTATTTTTTAAGAGTAACCTTTTTTCAATTAAGATGGAGGAGAATGAAAATATCAGTAACTTTCTTTCTAGAATCAAAGATTTGAAGGATAAGCTAGGAGATATTGGTGAAAATATTTCTAGTACTGACGTGGTCACTGTCACATTAAATGGCATGTTAGATGAATATCAAATGTTTACTACTCGTCTTGCAGCTAGGGAAAATGCCCCTACTTTTGATGAATTGACAGATATTCTTCTACAACAGGAGGAGTGCAGAAAGAATCTCAATGGCAGATCTCACAATTCAGATCTGGCATTGGTGGCAAAAGGGAAACAACCCTACAAAGGAAAGCCATGGAGGAGAAATAAAGAAGGCAGACCACATTCAAAACTAGATAATGGCAGGGCACCACCAAGCACAAATGCAAATGTGAAGAAGAATGAAAGATGCTACTACTGTGGTAAGTTTGGACATTATGCCAAAGATTGTAGGAGAAATAAGTTTAATGAGTCCAAATATAACAAACATTCAGGAAATTTGGTTGATAAAGGTGCCAGAGCATGTGATGATTTCCAAAATCTCAAGTTGTTTGTTTATGATGCTAATGCCTGGTTTATTGATTATGGTGCTTCAATTCATATGTCATGTAATAGAAATTGGTTTGATACATATCATGAAAACATTAATGATGTTCATAAGATCTATCTAGGAGATGATAGGTCACATGAAATTAAAGGGTATGGAGATGTATCTGTGACTTTACCTACTCGTGAGGTGAAACAAATTCATAATGTAATGTATGTGCCAGGCATAAAGAAGAATTTAATTTCTGTATCCACCATTGCAGATCAAGATCTAAAAGTTGAATTTGTTAAGTCACAATGTGTGGTGAAGGACATACAAGATCACTACAAAATCATTGCAAGAGGATCTAGAGTTGGAGGACTGTATAAGCTTGATGTTACAAGGAGGGATCATCAAGCATTGTCATCCACAACAATGTCAATGGAAGAGTTATGGCATCAAAGATATGGACACCTAAACCATAATGATTTTATGATGCTTCAGAAGAAAGAAATGGTAGAAGGTCTTCCCATGTTTAAGAGTGAACATGTTGAATGTGAAGGATGTGCATTAGGAAAACACCATAGAGAAGATTTTCCTATGCATATAGATAAAAGAAGGTGAGAAATTCTTGAACTAGTGCATACTGATGTTTGTGGACCCATGCAAACTAGATCTCTTGGAGAAACATATTATTTCCTTATCTTTATTGATGATAGAACTAGATACACTTGGGTCTATTTTATGAGAAAGAAAAGTGATGTCTTTGAATACTTTAAAGAATTCAAGAATATGGTTGAAAAGCAAACAGGAAGGAGCATCAAGATTCTCAGGTCAGATCAAGGATGGGAGTATACATTAGGGGCATTCATCAGGTATTGCAAAAATAATGGGATTCAACAACAATTTATAGTGCCACATACTCCTCAACAAAATGGAGTAGTAGAAAGGAAAAATAAAACCTTGGTTGAATGTAATCGCATTATGATAAAAGGTAAAAATATTTCTAATGGTTTTGGGGCTAAAGCAATTAATACTGATGTATATCTAAAGAATAGGAGTCCTACAAAAATTTTAGAGCACAAAACACCTTTTGAATATTTTTATGGATGTAAACCAGAAGTGAGTCATTCGAGAATATTTGGGAGTAAAGCATTTGCTCACACTCCAAAAGAAGATAGAAGAAAGCTTGATGAAAGGGAAATCAAATGCATATTTATTGGTTATTGTATATAATATAAAGCCTATAAGATGTTTGATCCTAACAATCATAAGGTGTTTGCAAGTAGAGATGTGTTGTTTCATGAAAATGCAGATGAAGTACGAAAAACATATCATTATGATGTGTGGAATCTACCTAAAGAAAATGAGGAAAATGCTAAAGAAGAACTCCAAGGAGAAGCTCCAAGCATCTTAGATTCTACAAGTAGCCAGAGCACGCCTAGAAGAGGTGAAGGAACTCCACAAAGAAGTAAATAACTAAGGAGGACAACAAGACAATCTAAGACCCCGGTCAGGTATAAAGACTATGCCTTAATAACTCAAGCTATGAATGCGGTAGAACCTTTAAATTATGAGAAAGCTAAAGACCACAAAGAATGGATGGATGCCATGAAGGAAGAATATGACTCTATAATTAAAAATGAAACATGGGAATTGACAGAATTGCTTGAGAACAAAACCCCCATAGGATCAAAATGGTTGTTCAAATATAAATTTAATGTTGATGGTAGTATAGACAAATACAAAGCTAGATTGGTTGCCAAAGGTTATTCATAGAAAGAAGGGATAGATTATAAAGACACATTTGCTCTTGTAGCAAAAATGAATACTATTAGATTAATGATTTCATTGGCTACCAAATATAATTGGAGGTTGGGTCAGTTAGATGTCAAGTCAACATTTTTGAATGGAGAATTAAAAGAAGAGGTTTATCTTGTTCAACCAGAGGGGTTTTTAAAGAAAGGAAAAGAACATCTTGTATGCAAGTTGAAGAAAGATTTATATGGACTTAAACAGGCACCTAGCTCTTGGTATGAGAAAATTGATACACTTTTCTTTCAACAATGATTCATAAAAAGTAAAAGTGATCCAAACCTGTATATCAAGAAAGATAGAAATGGTCAAATTGCTTTGATTTCTCTATATGTGGATGATCTTATCATAACAGGAAGTGCTACTGGGATGATTGAAGAGATCAAAATAAATTTGTCACAACAGTTTGAAATGAAGGATCTTGGACATTTACATTATTTTTTAGGTCTTGAGGTATGGAGAGAAAATGGTAAGACCTTAATCACACAAATCAAATATACAAAGGAGGTACTCAGGAGGTTTAATATGAACACATGTAAGCCAGTATATACTCCATTAGAACAAAATGTTAAGCTCAACAATAATGATGACTCAAAAGAAGTGGATGGTACTTTGTATCGACAATTGGTGGGAAGTCTAAATTATCTCACCACAACTAGGCCAAATATTGCATATTCAGTTAGCATTCTTAGCCAATTTGTGGCTAAGCCTCATGAGAATCACTGGAAATATGCAAATAGAGTCCTTCGATATTTGAAAGGGACTATTTATTTTGGTATTGAGTATACTAATGATTTTGATGTTGAGTTGACAGGTTTCTCAGACTCTGATTGGGCAGGAGATCCAGATGACAGGAAGTCTACTATAGGATATGCATTCAGTATTGGATCAGGGATCGTTTTATGGAGAAGTAAGAAACAACCAACTATTTCTTTGTCATCCAATGAAGCTCAGTACAAAGCATTATGCACTGCCACCTGTGAAGCAATTTGGCTAAGGAGGATACTTGAAGATGTTGGAGAAAAGAAAAAATTACCAACAATCATCCAATGTGACAACCAGTGTTCCATCAAACTGGAAAAAAACCCACTGTATCATGCTAGGTCAAAGCATATTAAGACACACTATCATTTTGTAAGAGAAAAAATACAGTCAAATGAAATTGATGTATTGCATTGCAACACAAATGTTAATGTTGCAGATATATTTACAAAGCCTCTTGGGAAGGCTAAGTTTGTAATATGTAGAGATAAGATAGGTGTTGTAAAGGTTGTTTAATTAAGGGGGAGTGTTAGAAATTAATTAAACAACCACATAAGTAGGTGATAGAGATAAGTGTGCAGTAAATGAACGACGAACTGCACCGACTCCAGGAAGTTCCCGGAAGAACCATAAATGTCTGGAAGAAGCAATTCTAGCCATTTATTTGGAAACTAATCAATGGTGGAGCTCATCCCACCACTGTATAAATGCCCATAAGTATAATTCAATAGATAAGTTATTTTGTGTGTTCTTCATGTCTATGTCTGTGTGAGTTCTCTGATAATGGTGTCCCCTGAGTTTTGTTCAATACATGTGGGGCATTCGCCATGAACCTGCTTGACTCCATCGTGGCTTTGATATCTCAAAATGCATTGCAGAATGAAGGGGACAGAGTTGTTCTCAGCATGAATTTGTCAAGTCCGCTTCGATTAAATAAGAACGAGATAGCCATCAGATTCTTTGAGCCCAACATGTCGAAACCGTTGCAGCAGTTCGTCATCCGGAGCTTACAATTGTTGAGTCATGGCTGGGGAATGCTCATCAATACATTTGAATACCTCGAGCCTGCGCACCTAAGGCACATGAGAATCCTTATAGGGAAGCCCATCTGGTCATAGGCCCAGTGCTTCCACCAAACTTTGCAGGGAAGGAGGGCAGAGGGAAAATGGAGGATATCAGTGACGACGAGTTGGTTTGGTGGCTGGATTCTCAGAGGCCACATTCAGTTGTGTACGTTTCGTTCGGAAGCCAGACGTTCTTATCAGAATGACAGACTGTTGCATTGGTGGGGGATTTGGAAGCCAACGAGCAACCGTTCGTTTGGGTCATCAAATTCCCCCCAAAACTTGAATCCACCACTGCTAAGACAACAACAACAGATTCAATTGAAGCCAGCTATCTTCTCCACGAATTTGAGGATAGAATTAAAAGCAAAGTGTTAGGTTTAATCATACAGGGATGGGCGCCTCTACTTCTTATTCTTTCCCATCCGTCAGTCGGCGCCTTCATGACCCACTGCAAGTGGAACTCGATGTTGGAGATCATAACTCTGGGTGTCCCTCTGATCACATGACCGATGTTTGGAGATCAACACTTCAACTCTAAGCAAGTCACCGAGCAATTTGGTGTAGGAGTCCAGTTTTTCCAGCACAAAGATGGGTTTCCTGGGGAGGAAAGAGTGAAGGAAGTTGTGAGGCTTGTGTTGATTGAAGATGAGGGAAAGAAGATAAGGAGACGTGCAGAGAATTTGAGGGAGATGGCTTTGAAAGTTGTTCGAGAGGGAGGATCTTCGAAAACAAATTTGCAAGCTTTCATTAGTGAGATGCAGAAACTGATGATAATGAGAACCTACATTGGGAAAACAAAAATTGAGAATACATAATTGGTGCCGACGATTCCTATGACTATTTGAAGAACTGTGTGTTCAGTGAATATGCGCGAGAGGTGATCAGAGCAATCAGAATACCAACAAATCACATTTTTATACAAGTTATGATCAACCGAGGATTTTCAAATTGTACAAGAAGGTGAATCAAGTCAGAATTTCAAATTGTACTCAAAGGAGAAATCAAGTCAGCATTATTTACACAAAAAAACGTTTCAAGGTTTTGTTTTTCACTATATGGACGTTGCATCGATGTAATATCATAATGTAATTAGTCGAGATGTTGCTCAATACTCAGTTTCCATGTTATTTGGTTTCTTGGTGAAAATAGGCTAAGGGGTTTTTTCCATTCACTTAATCCCGCCTTCACAATTCTAATCCTCTAATCCTTTTATTTTATAAAAGTTTTAAATTAATTTTTTTCTTATCCATAATTTATGAAAAGTATATTCTCTTTTATGAAAACTAGTAACTTATTTTAGATTCTCAATTATCCCAATTAACAACTAGTTTATATTTGTATATATAAGAATCAATAATATATTTATATATATATATAAGAGTCAATAATAATTGTTTTTAATATTCATTAATAACTTAATATAATATTTTTAAGTTATTTTTTATTTTTTAATTAAAAATTTATATAAAATTATTAAAAAAATAATGAAAGAACAAATTTTTAATCAAAATCCAACATTATATTTTTACTGAAATGTTGGTTGAGTGGGGTGAATTTTGTATAATCCATTATATAATAGTCATCATAATCAACTATTGTATAAACATTAATTTTGATAGGTTGTT
Organism: Picea engelmannii; assembly: GCA_009831015.1. NCBI lineage: Eukaryota > Viridiplantae > Streptophyta > Pinopsida > Pinales > Pinaceae > Picea > Picea engelmannii. The sequence goes on from ML779359.1 coordinate 694,256, forward strand.
GTATAGAAATTAGTTTTGAGAGGTTGGAAGTTGTTATTTTGTTCTATGTATATTTTTTATATATAAATTGGTAAATATATTAAAATTTTACAGAGATTTATAAATTTGTTGAATGTTTTATATTTAATAAATTAATTAAAATTATTATATGCAAGTTTTTTGGTCAACATTGTATTTCATTTTTTAGATTCGTTTTTACTTAAACATCTTAATACTATTTTCAAGTTTAGGATAGAAAGAATTATATTCGAGGAATTATATTCAAGTTTTGTTTCAATTTTTTGAAGAGTTCTAAATATGATTAAAAAATCAATTTTTATTTGAGAAAATGTTTTATGGGAAATTTATTTAGGCGTGCAATTTATATGAAGAATAAATATCTTATGGTTGTGGCATTATTTTTTTTGTTATGAAGTATATTATCATTAAAAAAAATTCTATAATCAATATTTTTATTTTTTAGTATTACTTGTCGTCTCTTTTAGTATCACTTGTCTTCTTGCATGGTCTGAGGTGTTTTTTTAGTATCACTTGTCTTCTTACATGGTCGGAAGTGAAGTGTTTTGTTTTTAAAATATATTCATATTCACAAATATAATCTATGTTGTCTTCTTGTGTTTTTAGCAAACCTAGCACAAAATTCATGGAGATCATTTCCCATGTTCCACTCAGCTCGGGTAATGAGATATAACTTTTAATATTTTAACCCAATGGTCGATGGCCACACCACTTACATCGTAAAAGTTTTTAAAAACTTTATTAAAATATCATAAATATTGGAATTTTTTAAAAAACTTTATTAAAATATGATAAATGTAAGAATGAGTTTTCTATCACTTTCTTCTTAGTAAGTTTAATACATAAATATCTTTATATTTAATAATAATTCATATATCTCCCCATCTTTTGGATGCAATGTTATAAAAATAAATATTTTTGTCTTTAATAATAATTCAGATATCTTCTTATGGGAGGCGGGGGTTTTCTACGAACGAGAAGGAAAAGGAATTTTGAACTACTATTTGAATCTCGGGAAAGACACCAATAATAAAGAAAAGGCATATGCACTTTTTAAAGGACTTCAATTAGAAAAGAAATGACAAATCCATAGCCTGAATGTAGTAGGAGACTCAAAGACAATCATAAGGATGATGATCCAGAGATCCGAGACAAAAAAAATTGAGCCTAAAAAAATTTATAGACAGAATTCGTGTAGTCACAAGGACCTTAAAGCCAAAATTATTACACGTTTTGAGAGAAAATAATACGGAAGCGGACAAAATGGCGAACAAGGCCATAGGGATACCTCTTGGAACCTTAGGGGTGGAGGGTAATGAAGGCCTATCCCCCCTAGTATAATTCTTCCACATATGACCAAGAGCCAACTCGCAAAGGTCAGCAGAGTGTACACTTAGAGCTCCAACGTGAGTCGTGAAAGATGGAAGAAGTAGCTGGCAGGTGAAAAGATAGGGCCTCATCAGCCAAGAACAAATCATGTTAACGAGATCTGGTACGACAATCCCATTATGGCATGGGATGGTTTGCTTATCCGTTCAACTGAGTTTTTGAGTAATCAAAGGTCGAAGGCTATGACGCGGATGGGCCAAGCGTGTAGCAGCTCTGAAGTGAAGTAGGTTTGTTAGGGTGACAATGGATCCAATCCTTGGCTCGAAGATTTGAAGGGTCCAAGTACAATGACCTAGGAAGATCTTTTGATTTATTTGATTGACACGAATTTGGCACTGAATGTCACATGTGGGGGTTTATCTCAGTGTTTCCAGGCAACGTCCTTGTTGGGGAGAATTTCCTATGAGTCTATTCCAAGTCATTTACACCCTACGTTCTCCCCAAATCACCTTGTCTATTTAGAATTGTTTGTGCCTCAGAGATTTCAGGCACCCCCTTTGTCTCCATTTCCTCTCCCATCACCTCGCCCTTCGCCTATTCATATCCTCAACCAGATTTTCGCTTCGTGGCCTATGTTGAGACCTGATTCTTCCAACACCGGATTCTTTGACCTCAAGAAGTCGAGTCCTCTACAGAATTGTGTCACTCCCAATAGCATGAAAAATAGACAGAAGAACAACATTGCACCAGGGACCATGAATTGGTAGGGAGTCAAGGGTTTACTCATTGGACTGGACCAGGCAGACCCTGAGATGGAGTGCGTAGGGTGTCAAAGGTTTCGAATCCACATGGTATCACTAATCTCTAATTTAAACTTCGAGCTTGAGACCCTCTCTCATCGCATGCATCTAATTGAGAGGTTGCAAGAAGAAATGTATGCTCACAGGAGCTAAATCGAAGAGAAACATAGTAGTTTGGATATTATGCAGAGCCGAATGGATCAGATGGAAAGAAGTTATCAATAGACTAGTACCCCAACAAACACCCAGGGAGCCTCTAAGAATGTAACTTCAACCATAGTAAATCAAATCTCGGATCTCAATGAGCCCTTTCCAGATTCAATTTGGGAGTAACATGGACATTCGAAGATTAAAAAGGAACTGGGTAGCTGAATTTAAAAAAAAAAAATTCAAGTTTCATGTTTTGTTAAATTATGTTATATATAAACAGAGTTTTCTATAGACTGTGTTCTTCAAAATACAGTAGATATGATATAACTAGGGAAGGTGGAAACTTAATGGACACAAATTTTGTATTAGCAATTCCAAGCTTCAAAGATTCTATCTCTCGAAGGTCATTCATGACCCCTTTTTTGGTACTGCAGTGGATTTATCCACACTTTTTAATATAAATTTTCTCATTTCTTGTTAAAAAAATAAATTAATTCAGATATCTTCCCATATTTTTTATGCAATGTTGTACAAACAAATATCTTTATTCTTAACAATAATTTAAATATCTTCCCATCATTATAAAATGTAGGTTTCTATCTTTATCAACTTTATGTAAACCCACCGGAGTACTGAATAGGCTCGCTGGTAGAGGGTAAATGCATACATGGTATTGAGATAACTTCGTCGATGTACTGAACAATCCTGTTGGCAATGAAGCAATGCGGGAAAAGAGGTAATTTTACAACAGATGCATATTAATCTTTAATAACCCCTTGCTATTTTTATTATCCAATAGTAGAGATGTAATTAAACGTTAATAAATATTCCCTATATTTGGATTCACTATTTTGGACTTGGGAATTCAAGTACTTTCATATTTAAAAAATTATTTTTCTTTGATTCTATCTTATGTGGGACCTTCAAGAATGGTGTCGTGCGTGAGAAATTTTTGAAAGCTTTCTTTTCAATATTTAGTAAATTTAGTCATGTTATCTTTACCAGAGATAACTGCTTATTCTTCATGTGTCACCAATTGTTGTGTCCACAACACCGCCCATAGTTTTTTGAAATTATTATGGGTCCCTCCATATGAATTTTGTTAATATCACCTTGATTTGTTTTCGGTTCTCTATTTCTAGATGTTTTTATGTCTTATTTGTCCTTTTGATGTTCTCATTATCTTCTTCGATATCTTACAATTGATATGGTTTGTTTGGGTTTGGTTTTCTTATATAGTCATGTAAATATTTTATTATTTAGGTGATTGTTATGGCTTTTATTGGACATTATTAAATCACAACAGCTTGGTCAATTATTGGAAATAGTTTTAATATGAATTCCTCACATTCACTTTGTTCTAAAACAAGATTAAGAGGTTTATCATTCAATAATGAACATGTGATTCTGAATTGTTGTTTAATTGGTTGATTTAAATTTGTCAACAATTGAGTGATTATTAATCATTTTGGAGTTAATTTCCTCAAATTTGCATAATATTCTCAATTTCAAAATATAATGTCCAATTAAGTTATGTAGTTTTTCTTTATTTAGAATATGTGATATCAATCATATTTGATTTTATTAGGAGATCTTGTAGTTTATATTTTAATAGATTTTGTTATGAATTTGATTTATTTTTGTTATTGGTGTCTATTGTAGATCTAGTTCAACTATAGTCACCAAAATTTGTTCGATTGAAAAATTCGTATATGTTTCAAGAGGTGAATTTCCAGCCTCTGTTGCGAGCAAACTGTGAAAAGGAATACTCAGATCTGAGTTATTTTGGGGTTTTCTTTTCAAGATTCAATCTTTGTAACTGAGACAAGGTTTTCACTATTGAAGCTCTTTTATTAAACAACAAAGCTCATTATTTTGAAAGGATTGTTGGAGATATATTTGTAAAACAAAGCAATGAAATAAGGTTTATTATTTTTATTCAAATACTTTTATTTGTTAATGCAAATTTTACTCTTTTATTGACAAATATGTGACAATTATTTCATATCTTGCACCATTGTTTGATATAAGAATGATTGTCTATTAGATGAGTTATCTGATCTAATGATATTATAGATATGTTATTTATTTCTAATCTACTCTTGTTCTTCAATCCAATTTCCGAGCAACTATTTACTTAGAAAATTGTCATTTGAAATAGACATAATTGCTAGTAAATTGTATGAACAATTTCTGCATTTTAATGGCCCATATTTTATTGTTTTAAATATTTAAACAAAGCATGTATGGATATCATAATGTTAACTGTTTGAACTAATTCAAAAACTTAACATTCATCATAAAAACATGTTTAATCCCCACTATATTTAAATCCTTGCACTTGGTATTTGAGAGCTATCTCTTGATTATCAAGTTAGGTTAACTTCCTTTACTTTCTACATTGTATTTAGATTTAGATTTACAATTATATTAATTTATTTCATTTTTTTGAAGTATCCTCATGCATGAGAAATTTCATTTGTGGCTTAGATGAGCCCTTGTGTCAACTTAAGGATTTATTCCTTGCAAGCTAGTTGTGAGAAGGTAGGTAATTCCTTCTCTTTTGTTCGCTGATAAAAGAAAGTATTGAAATATGTTAGAAAATATAAGGCCATGTACATATCTTTGTATATATAGATTATATTATTAATTATCTTAATATAGTTTTAGATAAAGGTAATTGGACCTTTACCGAGTCAGAATCACCATACCAAACAAATAAGGGCTTAATTGGAGCCCTGACCAGGTGATCTCCCTATCATGTTGAACATGGTCATTTTTGGCCATCAACATTACCATAGGCCATACAATGATTCCTTGAGTTTGCAAACAAATATGCCTTTGTGATCCTGAACAACTTATGATTTTACCATGTACATATCTCTACTAATGACATTTTTTTGGATATTAGGATCCCACAATATACATCCCTTATCTCCATCACTATAACCAACATAGATATACTAGACCGAATTCATACAATCCATCCAAGTGAGCCTTCACCTCTCACCTCTAGGATAATTTCAATGGAGTACACAATGCATGGGATCTAATAACCACGATCTACCAAAAACATGTGCACGAAACCATGAATCTTGTCCTAGCATTTCTTCCCCTTTATCATGACCAAATTCATCCAAAATTCCATCAAAGTTAATGCATCAGTAATATTGCATGCTCCCTCTATGACGTAAGTCTATGTCTAGAATTTACCAGTGAAATTTCAAAACCAAGGTATGTGTGCCTGACCAGGTCTTATAGTCAGATGCCCATTTTCATATAAAAAGTGTCAACTCCACCTCAAACTATGAATTCAAACCTTCGTCTTTCTATTTCTTCTACCTTTGTGCACCATCACTGACTTGTCAATTTTCTTTACCATGCCCACCGGAATCTAATGAATCTTCCACCAAATTGGTTTTCTCTTCATAGGGTTTTTCAGTTATCTCCCTCCACAAGGGTTTGATGTCAGATCTACCTCCAAAATTTGTCTACTGCTTCCACAAGGGTGTCCACAAACAAGTAATAAATATACACATTGTTACTCATCATTTTATGAAATATCTCGAAGGCCTCAATTGCATGCCCATTTTGGCATACCCAACAATAATAATACTACAAGCAATGGCATGTCCTTCACAAACTTTGTCAAACACAATACAACACTCTTCATAGAAACATTCAAATCAAGATCACCTTTGACAATGTAGCCATGAATATCCTTCCCCTCTCATGGAGTTTCCAAGCTTTCACATTGATCCAGGTGGATATCGGTGGCCACCCACATATTCCACTGGTTCAAAATATAGTTTTCCACCATGGAGTTTTTTCTACATTTTTTCGGGTCCTAAACTTCCAAGGTTGTTTTGAGGCCCTAAACGACATTTCTTTTTACGTTTTTGGGCCGAGGAAGGTTATTTCCTGGGCATAGTCGGAATGTGTTCTTCTTGAATATACCTTTCCAATGAGCTACTGTGTGCCCCAAACGAATATTGTATGCAAAAGTTCCTCCCTTGAGAATTTGATGTATCAACTACCCCCATCGGGGCCTGCAAACGTTTTGGTGTTTCATCTTATGGGGTTAGGGTTTTGGATTTTATTTATGTTAAAAAGGCCTTTGGAGCCTCATTTTAAACATCATCTTCTTGTGAATGTGTGTATCCATCACATCTATTCTTAGAGATAAGCTTCCACCATTCTAGCGAGTTATTCACTCTATATTTTTATAGTTTTTGTACATTTTTCTCATTAATAGAAATTATGTATTATTGTATCTCTTTGTTTCTTGCAATATTTATGTGTATTTCATTGTTATGTATCTAGATTCATTTTGTTCTCAAAATAATCTGGATCACTAGTATTATAGTAGGTTGCTCCTTGTCGTTTCTTAGTGCATGTGCCTGATGAGGTCAAGGTATAGAGAGTTGGGTATCGAGCTATTTTCTCTTGAGGACATCCGTTATCACTAGCCTAACCGGCCTCCCATGGTGAAAGAAAAGAGATATGAGGGAGCATAAGATTTTATTGATCTATTTCTCGAGGAATCCATCACGTGACAGAGGGATGAAATGATGGAGAATTTTTCCCAAATCCTTCGATGACTACCGAGAACAATAGACATGTCTTCATCAAGAAACCACTTTGGAAGCACCTCCCCTTTCAAGGTACAAGTTAGTTTTGATATTCATGTATTTGAAGGTAAGATAGATGTGTATTCTTTGGAAAAGTGGTTAAATCTGCTAGAAGGTTATTTCGCTATCCATAATTTTCTGATAGAGAAAATATCACCTTTTATCTCCTAAAGGTTGTCCCCCATGTCAAATATTGGTGGGAAACTTACTGTGACAAAAATTCCATAGAGGAGTATGTAATGTTTGAGGCCTAACCCACTTGGGAATATTTTATGTTTTCATTAAGGAACAATATTACCCTAATGGAAACTATGATGACCAGTACATGACATGGATCACACTGCATCTTGAGAGGGGAAAACCAGTGTCAAAGTTCATAAATACCTTCCATACCTTGCACACTAAGCTAGGTATCAAAGAATATGAGTGTCATTTGGTTCTAAAATACCGTGGGGATCTACATATGTACATCTAAACTGAAATGGAGTTTATGTACATCTCATCAGTAGGAATTTCTTATCGATATGCTTTCAAAATAGAGCAAAAATTTAAGCAGCAGAACAAGCGGGATTTTGGGTCTGCATATCCGCAACAACCAAAGTATGGTAAAGGTGTACCTAACTCACAAAATAGCCAACCTTAATACAACCATTCCAAGTTGCAGGAAAAAAAGGGTAATGGGAAGACGAAGAAGGACACTGGTAACTGGTGCGAATTTCAAAAAATACTATGGCACAATACCGATGAATGTCACTCAAAACAGTCATTGGTGGTCGATCTCAAAGAAAAATATTCGAGCCTCATCTCAAAACTTGATTAAGAAAACAATAAAATGAGATAGATCATTGATTCAAAACCCACTACTGCCATCGCGACGACGACAATCCAACTTGAAGAACTAGAGGATAATGAGGAGGGGGAGTTCCTCTTCCATTCACATATGTGGGTGAATGGGACGCCACTACATTTCATTGTTGATAGCAGAAGCAAAAAGAAACTCATATCAACAGAGTTCTTCAAGCAGTTGGGATTACCGACAACACCACACCCGCAACCATACAACATCAGGTGGCTTCTCCAGGGTTGATATATCTATGTTAGCCAAAAGTGTCGCTTGTCCTATGGCATCAAGTCCTTCAAGGATGAGGCACTGTGTGATGTTTCCCCATTGGAAGTATGTGATGTTCTTTTAGGGGAACCATATATGTGGAAGCATCATGTGGTTTACGAGTCTCAAACTCGTAATGTCATTGTAACTCTAGGGGGTCAACTGTATAGGGTACCAAAGGTAGTTCCAACTACTTTCCCGCCAAAAAAATGCCGCAAAGTAGTCTCTCATATGAAAAAGTGTAGCTTCTTCATGATCTGATAAGAAGGAAAACAAAAGGACATTACAACAATTGCAGCCTCATCCCAAGACCTTTCTATCCAACAAAATCATATCGGAAAGATTGTATATGCACAAAAATATATTCTTACTTCACCTATGGGGGTATGTCCATATTTCCCAGTCAATCAATGTTATAACAAATCCCTTCAGACTCTTCATGTTGCATCTTCACCAATAAATTCCTCCCACACTCAGTAATATCATGCAGCTAGATCGATTGAATGGATCCAACCCCTATAGAAATAGGTTCATGATAGCCTTCAACAAGCTAAGAAGGACAACATCTTCAGCAATGCAAGCAACTTAGTAAGGTTCAGTTTCAAGGAAATCTTCCTAGGGAACTTGATGCAATGGAGAACATTGCTTCCTAAGGGTGGAGGAATGATCTAGATGGAAATTGGTGGCCACCCACCTATTCCACAGTATTGAAATACATTTTTCCACCTTGGTAATTTTTCTACAGTTTGTCGGGTCCCAAACATCCACGGTCATTTTGAGGCCCTAAACGAGTTTTTATTTTTTTTTTTTTTTAATGTTCGGGGGCCCATGAAATAACCAAAGTCTTTGACTTGTGCCCAATTGAAATTTTTTCTTCTTGTCTAGACCTTTCCAACATCTTATCATTCTCTCCAAACAGAGATCATATGCAAACATTACATCCTCGAGAAGTAGGCGTATCAACTACCCCCCTTGGGGCCCACAAATCTTTTGGTGATTCATCTTCTGGGTTGGGGTTTTGGATTTTATTTATTTTAAAAATTCCTTTGGAGCCTCATTGTAAACATAATATTATTGTGAATGCGCATAGTCATCACATCTCTTCTCATACATAAGCTTCCACCATTCTAGTGAGTTATTCACTTTATATTTTGTAGTTTCTATACATTTCTCTTAGTAACATAATTGTTTTTTACTGTATCTATCTATTTCTTGCAATATTTATGTCTATTTAACTGTTATATATTTTCCTTCATTGCATTCTCAAAATAATCTAGATCACATATGTAAGTAAACCGATGCCACAGTTGTCGAATTTGTGTTTATGTTCTTTGATCTGCATCTGCCGGAAAATTCCAATGTTTTTCCATGATATCCATTATGGATTAGTCCAAAAATCATATCAATCCATGTTACTACATCTCGTTCACACGTTAACTCAAAACACTGAAAGAACACACATGCTCTATGGCCAAGGCATGCCAATCATTGTGCATGTTGCATTGTCTACATTATTTCCCACATTCTATGTTCGGAAGCAACCTGCGACCAACCACCTCGACCATAGGAGTGACCAAAAACCATTCGTTCCTCCTATGATCCACCTTTCCCTAATTTATTTACCTCTTTCTATGTCAATATATTTCTTCTTTTATTGTTAGTGAATACTTCTTCACATGGTATCCTCTGCCTCTATGGATTCGCCTCCTCTACAAGTGTGTCCCTCCCCATGGTATTTAATCTATCGCTCGCATACATTCACATTCCTCTAGACAAGATTACTCTTGGCTGCGCTTTTCCTACAAATAAGATAAACCCAAAAAACATAATGAAAATTTTTTCATATTTATGGTTTCCCATAGCATTTCAAAATGATAAACTTCCTACAATTTGTAGCACACCTGAAATAATTTTACAACAAAAGGTCCAACAACAAGTTCACTGCCCCTTTTTTTCATCCTCTATCGCTATTGTTTCCATGTGTTCATCCCACTTCATAGATCAACCCTCAAAACACTATCAAAGGCATGGCTTGCAACCTCTTTACATCCCATGTACCGATATTCCTTCACATGTGCCTCCTCGAATCATGGCAACCTTGTTTTGACACCATTTTTTGGAATTAGCTTGCAAACATTGAGATTAAAGAACAAAGACCGAAAGAAAAAAATAATGAATGAGACACAACATAGAAGATATGAATAGGGGGGAAATGATATCTCATTATTCTCAACCAAGTGGATAAATGAATTTACAATTTTCATATAAGATCTCACAGGATTCCATATTTAAACAAGAAAGATCTCAAGTGTTTCCATGCCAACACCTCATGTGATTCCATATTTAAACATGAAATATCTCAAGTGTTTATAGGCATAGGAAAAGAAAAACACATGAGAAACATGAAACCAAAAGAAAGTTGAAGCCTTGAGAAACCCTAAACCAAACAAATGTAACTGCGAGGTGTGTTTTCACCACCCAACAATAGCCACTTTAATCAAGAGTCTTTTGATGATCTCTTCTATGAAAACTTGGATCATAGATGAAATTCAAATTGACAATCGATCCAATGATGAGGGATTGATGGGGTTTGGAAAATTGTATCATAGATGAGATTCGAATTGACAATCGATCCATTGATGAGGGATTGATGGTTTGGAAAAGAGAAAAGTGTTATAAAGCATTCGAGCAAAATTTAAAATAAAAGCGCCTAGAAAAAAAAAACAAAAAAAAAACATAGGCCATGAATTCTACCAACAACCCAAAAAGGGATCGCAATCTCTGCAATCAATTCATGTACAAACAGATGGTAGATTCCCACGTTCTAGATAGGCTAAGTGGCATTCAAAAGTTTCAAATCTCTACCATAAAGTTCAAAAAATCATGGGAACAATGCTCAAATCACCACAAGGTTTCAAGCATGATCGCCACTACCATCGTCGACCTTAAAAGTGTTAGAAATTTCTTGCTAAATTGGGATTCAACTTCTATTATAATTCTTTCTCACTTGGTATTCTACTTCGATTATAATCCTAGTAGATGTTCTAGTGGAATATTTACTACATTGTATTCCAATGTGAAAAGACATTGGTGGGAAGGAATAGAATTGAATTTACCCCTAGAGTGTAGGGTCTAGATGATGAACATGAAAGATATGAAAAATGTTACGACTCTCAACATACGTACACCTATAAATATTTTACTAATTGAAAAAATATTTCAACATTAATTAAAAGATAAACAACTTGACATTGTTACCTTGTCATTTGCTCTTTTAACAAGGCTATGCAATAACATTTACACCTCCCGAAATAGTTTGGAAATATAGATGCTATTGTATATTAAGTCAAATTCTAGGGAAAGCATATATTCCCAATTTTGCATGATGATTAAGGAAATACATGGTTGCAGTTCCCTAGTGACCACCCGTCTTCACTTTTCTTGGAAAAGGGGTTATCACATCATTTTGTTATTTTTTGGATTTTTTCAAAAATCTAATTAAAATTTGGTAAAAAAATTTAATTGAGTGTAAATGTGTTATTTCAAAGGTTGTAAAATAAAATTGCAAATTGATTTTTATATTTTGAATTTACTCAAATATATTTAAAATACTTATAGATTAATTTCTACACTTTCAATTTACTAATATTCATAAAATAACCATTTGAGCAATGCAAAGTTATATTTGAATAATTTGAATATCCCATATAAAACATTAAAAATCGATCCCACAAATCTTAAGATAATGTATTTACCATATAATTATTATCATTTCATTAAATGAAAAACTCATGTTTAAATTTTTTTAAAAGATGGTAAAAATTTGGTCACACAAACATCTAGAGAATGCGTGAATAAATGAAGCAACCCAAATAGAAATTTGGTCATAGAAATATAAGAGATCGTGTGAAATCAATAATACAACACAAATAGATTTCAAAAGTCATAGAAAGTAAAATTTAAAATGAGATTAACTCATGGGAGAAAAAAAATTGTTCAAATGGAAAGTGGGCGCAAAAGCCACCACAAGTTAAAAAAACATTCAGAGCGGCCTGTTAAAGGCATTCCGTTCAGAGCGGCCTTTGACTCCATGGAAAATGATGATCCATTGACCACACCTCCTTTTCGAACTAGATCTGCGACTTGTAGTAATTGAGAAAACAGAGATCAAGGAACACTCGGCAGTACACTAGATCCCTGGAACCTGATCTGAATCCGACTGCTGAAGGAAATAGGAAGCAGTTCTACTATTGGTTCAAAAACCCCACGAAGAAGGCTTAATGAGTGAAGAGTTTAGAATAACATATGTCCTCCTTGCTAGTCCTAAACCGGTAAGAGAAAGAAAAAAGACTACAGATCTGCTATTAGATCTGGATGAGCCGCTGAGAAGCACTGATACTAGGAGAAAACTTATTAGTAGATGCCCAAGAAGTTTCAATCTGTTGAACTAGAGTATGTGAGAAGGGACCTGAGGCCGATCTGAACGGATCTGACCATGCTGAGCAGTTTTCGAATGCAGAAGTGGAAAATATATTTTTAGGCTACAGATCTACTATTGGATCGATTGAGAAGGGATCCAAAACCGTTTCCTCTTCAGCATTCCAGACTACCGGATCTGGAAGAGCTATTGAGAAGCGCTTCTTCTAGGAGAAAGATTTTTAGTAGATGCTTAAGAAGTATCGATCTGTTGGACCAGAGATTGTGAGAAGGGACCGGAGGCCGCTCTGAATGGAACTGACCTTGTTGATCATTTTTCGATTGCAGAAGTGGAAAAGATATTATTAGGCTACAGATCTGCTATTGGGTAGAATGTGAAGGTATGTGTTTGTTCCTTGTTAGCTCTGAGATTAGAGAAGCACGCGTCTGCCCTTATTAGATCTGGAACCGATAGAAGATGGAAAAAAGAATACAGAGCAACCCCATGCAGTTTGTTCCAGAAACTGTTTTTTGAACTTTTGGGATTTCACTTTTAGAGAACGATGATTCTGGTTTCAGTGATCCAACCTGCTACCATAGGATCATTATCCCTGTGCAGATGGATGAATGAGAACTGTGTTCCTTTTACCTCACCTTGGTTTTCTAGTTTTCCAGACCGAATGTGATTAATAAAATTCCAGCGCTCAGTTGACGAGGACTGCCTCTCTTTGGCTTCCTCGCAACCTACACCTTTTCATCCTCATGGAAAATCACATTGACCTGTCCTGGGCAGATGATGATAATATTTGGGCTCAAGATAACCTCTTTCAAAGAGACGAGACCTATCAATTCCTCCATGAATTCTCCCAACTTCCTTCGAACATCTCTTCCCCCACGATTGAACCACCCTCTCATGTACAAACTGTTTCTATGTAATAACCGGATTTTGAATCAACGTTTAAATTTCTACCAAATTACTGTAATTTATGTAATTTCTATAATCTTTACAAAGAAGTAAACTTTTCAAAATTTTCAAATTATCTCAACACTTACGGTAACACTTACGCAAGTAGAATTTGGCAATAAGTAATAAATCTAAGTAAACAATCCATGAATTTGAATTTACATACCTCACTCTGATGCTATCCGCAGCTTGCTCCCTTCGCTCGCTTCCTTAGGACACCACCCCAAAACCAACCTCCCTGCCGACTAGTAGTGCCTAGCCCTAGGATATCAATGGATATCCTAGCCCTCCGAGCCCAAAACCTCTGCAGCCCCCCGGTGCACTGTAAATTCCACTGTAGATTTCACTCTCCAATCCTCCAAGCTTCCCCTCTCGTAGAAATGAATCCCCCATAATCCTTCTTCCCTTCCCTTATTCCTCCTTCACCGCCCCCCTCCATTAACTCCCACCTAACTCTTTATTACACCTTATCCCATTCTTAAAGACCTTATCCTATTATTAAATGCCTTATCCCTTATTTAAATGCCTTATCCCATTCATTTTTATGTTTCCCTTTTACGAGAACGTAACTTAAATTAGTATTATATTTTTATTATTAACCATTAATTTAATACTTAATTAATTAATGAATTAGATAAATAATTAAATCATTCATTAACCCTCATGAACACTATTTAATAATATC
>ML779359.1:730191-755180 GCA_009831015.1 Picea engelmannii
CCTAAGTGTCTAAATATCCTAACATTCTATAACCCAGTATGAACTTTATGTACAACAAGAAGTTCTTTACAAATAAAAGATTGAATAGGAGCTTCAATATCAGAAAATAAAATACTCAACACCACATATGTAATCCTCTATAGATACCATAGGTAAGGGAGAGAATGGCAAACTAGCTAAATCAAACAAAGTTCTCCTTAGAGTACTTTGTTGGGTTGGCAAAACAACGTTTCTTCTTCTTATTTCAGCAATAAGGTTGATCTTAGATGATAAACCTCTTCTTCTCCTAGAGATGTGAGGGTTTAAGGACATGAAAAGAAGATCAAAAATTTAGGAAAAAGAAAGTTGTGGTTGATTCCTAGGATGTCTTTGCCAAACTTCCCAACTTTCTCAGACACTTATGTCTTGCTCAATCACTTCCGATGAGCAGTCAAGCTCAACCCGGGTATTATCAATCACTAAGATGGTACTAAATAATGTTAAATCAATGTTGGTCTGATCTTTAAGACCGGGCTCAATATTGGGCTTCCTTGCAATAGGTACAATCATGAAGAAAAGAAACATTCAAAGAATCAAAAGAAAAAATATAAGTGTATTCATTGATAATCAAGCATACAATCAACCAGAGAGATATGGAAGATCTCCCCAGTGTGGTGGCCAAATAAATGTCGAGGAAAATATATGATTTTTTCTTACTGAAGCATTTTCGAATCCTGCCTGGCTAAGACAAGATAGACGTGAATATCACCCTATGCTTTATATCCTCAAAAAGTATTTCCCAATCCACAAGTATTAATTACAAGGGCTTAGGATGATTTTTAAAATGAAAAGATTGTTGCCAGATATGAATTTTTTATATAATTTTCTGAAAATATACAAATTATAGAAAATAAATGTGGAGATCAAAAGCAAAAGTAACCAAGTCACAGATTAACACAAACGAGATAGAATAGAAATTGGTTTATTTCATTCCAAGAAATCAAAAGTATCTTTATTTTTACAAAAATCCCTATGAGTGCATGGACCAAGGTCAATCTTAGATATCCCCAATAAAAACCATACAAAAGGGCTCTGACAAGAAGTAAAAACTGAACTTTAAAATCTGGATCAGCTTTCCACGGACTGTTGCCAACTTGACTCTGCACAATATCCTTTATCAGTTATGAAACTCAATCCATAAACAGACAAGTATACACAGACTATCTAAGATAGATCAACACCTCTAAAACAAGCATCTGAATGATATGATTCATCTTTGAACCTTATTGTCTACAATAGGACCCTCCTGTCAAAAAGAGAATTAGGCCTTTAAAGAACTAAAGAATTCATGAAAACTGAACTATCTCATGAAAACACAAGAGAAAACCTTAGTATTGATTTCTCCTTCTATTCTCCCCTTGTTATTCCTTCCCATTTGGCTTTTCTGCATTGCAAATCAGTTGAAGAAGTTCAACTACTTCATTTACTTAAGTTAATTAAACTTAACTAATTTTAGTTTAGGGGAAGTAATAATAATTAAGGGTCTTTATTAAATAATAACTAAGTAGGTGGGACCCCTTGTGACTCCCTTTTATTTCTTTAGAAAAATAATCACAATTAGACAGCTAATTAAACACGTGCCTCCTTGTAAATCCCATAAATATTTCCAAAAATTGAATATTAAATATCAGAAATTCAAATTATATCCAAAATATGTAAATAACCGTATTATCCAAAAAATGGTTTGTTGTCCAAAACTTTATGCAGTCTATTGTCTTCAACAAATCAAACACATAAATCAAAATCCATATTTTCCACTTTGAGAGGCAATCCTTCTTATGTCACTATTGTCCCCTTTGGAATTCCTAGAATTAGCCTTAGGTTGGATGGAACCTTGAGGCTTAATATCACTAATAACATGAGAGAAATAATCCCTCAGGTGTGTCACACACCCACTACGACAACTAGGATTTTCCATTTGTCTTTTCTTCGAGGGACAGAATCCCTGAATTTCTATGGGGCCTAGCGCAGACCATCCCTTCCTTACCAAAAAGGCACTTTCGACTTTCGCTATTCGAGGAATCGCGATGCAAGCATTCCCTTGTTCTTTGTCTTTCGAAATGCGAAACCTAAAAGGATCTAATAGATCCTTATCTCCTCCCTTGGGTCGCTTGTCATACGACTGATCCTATGACCTGGTGCTAATCCTCTAAATGCTTTTGAGGTTTCGTGATTTGGGGAATCGCGATGCAAGCATTCCTCCTTTCCCTTTTTCCATCCCCAAGACTCGAAAGCCCGGTATCATCTGGATCTACGGTCAATATCGTCGGCTTGATCAAAAGCCCAGATTAAATCCCGGCATTCTACCTTTCAGGATTTCTGGCGGGGTCTTCACTCCTATTCCTCCGATGTCCAGAACCCCAGTGGCTTTAGACCTTCACCACGCGTCCCCTACAAATGGACGGTCCATATTCTTTCGGGACCTAAAATGTCAATTCCCGAGTTTTGACCCTTGATTAACTGCTAGCACCTACCTACTCCTTCTACCACGACTCTTCCCTGTGACCTAGGTCTCATCCACAGAGTGCGTCAGGTTTTCAAGATTTCTTGACTTGCAAAAACGAGGGGTCTTACCCTTTGGTTTCTCGGGTACCGAAATGCCAAAACCTATTCACGCAAAACTGGCTCATCCACAGAGCGCGTCGGGGTTTCTGGTACCGAGATTTCGTGACTTGCGAAAATGAGGGGTCTTACCCTTTGGTTTCCCGAGTGCCGAAAATCCAAAACGCCGAAAACCTGAGAGAACTACTCTCTCTTATACAAGGTTTCCAGACTCAGATCACATGATCCTTCAGCAGTTTCTTGGGTAATTATCCCTAGGCTTGGTGACCTGACTGAAAAGCCTTGCTAATTCGCCAAGCTATGAACTCTGTATCAGGGGTAAAGTAAAGTCGTGGGTTTACTAAAACAGTAGTCTTTTCAAGGGACTCACTCCGGCTCTAGAACGCGAGGGAACTTCTCGGGAGGAGGTGCCTTTGGGAAATCAAACCAGGACATAGCGCAAGTCAAGTGGATGGAACAAATCTCAAGGGAATGGACTTGTATTTTGGACTTATTCATTCTATACCTAAACCGATTATGGTCATATGAGTATAAGCATGCATCCATTATTTCCAATCAAAACACAAGGAAAACACTTCAATACAGAAGCCATTTATGAGCATATAAACATGAGCATGTGTCCATGATATTCAATTCAAGATACAAGATATAAACACTTATCAGAAACACCAGGTGTGACACAACTACTGAGAGGGGTGCTCGTTTCCACCCAACTATAGGCTCAGTCACTCCAAATGGATTTACCACTAGCCACCCCCGAGCTAAACCACGATGCTTGAGATTCAGTCAACTACTTCCAGCTCAACGAAAGTCAAGGATGAAGGTTACTCTCCTCCTCCTCTGTTCATAACTCCCTGTATTTCCCAAGTTTCTCCCAGTTCTCTTCCACGATCTCCTATCATGCGTATTCTCTCTTATCTCCCCTTACCACACTTCCTCTCTTGCGTTTTCTCTGCAAGATTGCATGTGGCGCAAATTTCCCCATCTGTGGTCACGTCTGAGAGCGGTTACGGATGGGAAGTTCACCCCCATCCCCTCATTAACTCTTGAGGAGCCTCCCCACCTACCAATATAACGGGAAATCCATTCCAGGGTCAGAGAGTTTCTTTGGTCTTTGAGTAAGTAAAAACCAATACGGTACTGGCTCAATGGAAGTTAACACAACCATTCCAGGTCCCTTCCACCACCTCTCATTAGCCATCGTGGTCTCTTTTAGGACATCCCCCTCCCAATAGTCATGCAACACATAATCATAACATAATTTACATTCATCGACCTTTTATACAAAGGTCTGTCAAATCAAACATTCACATCTTTGAGTTTGCCATAGTTCTTGGCCAATATAGTAATTTTTACAGACTAGGGGAAACAGGGTGTTACAAGCTGCATATGGGAGGACACTGATTTTGTTGATTCACTTGAAGCAGATGAGGGGGGAGAAACATCTTTACCTTTGTCTTGCACATGGTGAGCCTCAAATTTGAGTCATTTTCTAGCATGAGAGGTGATGCAGGAGCATCGCTCACTCATCAAGCGAGCCATCACATTGAGAGAAAAAGACAACTGGATGAGCCAGCACACATTTTGAAATACTTTGTAAGTATCGTGCCATCCTTTAGATGAAGTCATTCATAAAGAGGCACACTTTTATTGTAAAGGGGACCTTGAGCCTTTAAGATCTCGTCCTTAGAAGATAGGAAGGCATTTAATAGATTTAATTCTGTTAGATAGGAATTTAATTGTAGATTTGATAGTTGTAGAATTCGAGAGGGAAAACGGATATAGACACCCTCCTTTGTACATGGTAATTCATTCAGATTATCAAAAATAGGAGAAAGCAGAGAAGAGAAAGCAAAGAACTTGTAGAGAACACCCATGTACATATTGAATTAATAGAAGAAAGACTTTGATTCAATTTCATGGTTTGTGTTGTTTCTCTATGTTGATATTATGCTCATGGATGTTTGTTTTCCTTGTATGCATTTGCTTTAAATATGTTGTGCATGTGATTTCAGAGGTTTAAAACTAAAGTCTGAGAGAGAAGAGAATGAGTTTCAATTGTTTCTCTGTTTGAGCTGGGAGATTCCTGCATAGGGTGCAGTCAAATTCATCCGCATAGAGTGCGTTGATGAGGCTAGACAGTTAAACCCTTATTCTCATCCATCCAGAAGCTGGTGTAAGTTGGTAGAGCCGTGCAGGAGGAGTGCAGGCTAAATTTGAAGTCTCAGTGGTTAGTCTGAGAAAAAGGAGGCACAGACTACTGTGGCCGTACGTGCACGGAGTTTGGAAGTCTCAACACTTTGAGAGCTATTGAGGGTCGAGCCCGAGAAGTGGACGAAAAATATCTGAAGGATTTTGAGTTTTACAAGCTCAGGAGGGATAGTTCCATCTTGATTCCGTGGAGGAGGACCAGGAGAAGGTTCGAGCCGGAAGAAGTTCTGAAGCGGAAGAAATCCTCGAGGAGGAGAATCGACGGTTAGGATTCACCGGAAAGACTCGCGAAGTCTCGTCGACCGTTCGATCTTGGAGGAGTGGCGAGGGACTTAACCCTTAGGCGCAAGGAGAACTAAGAGCCATCGGGGTTCAGACTTCGGAGTTTGTGGAGGCAAGAGGTTTATACTCGTTGGAATCGCGATTGGCGATTTCCCGAAGCTGTCGAAGCCGGCGATCACCATAGGGATAGGTGGCACACGATACTGGGAAGTCAGGGTTCGACATTCGGGGTTTCCCAATGCAAAGGAATCACGACCTTTGAAATCGCGATCACGCGATTCCCGATATAACGGAGAGAGAAGGTGACGTGTTAAGGAGAAGGCACACGTGTGTATCGGAGTTCAGGGTTCGGGGATTTGTGGTGCGAGTGAACTGTGGAATCACGTATGCCGATTTCTCGATAGGGAAATCCCCGAAAGAAACGGAGGCGTTGACTCTTTGACCCTTCGGGTCTCGGGGTTTTGGATAGCACGAGGAACATGCCCACAAGTTTCGCGATAACGCGAAACCCGATTTCCCGATAAGTCGGAGGGGAGATCGCAGGGAACAGAGTTCTGTGGGTATTGAGCACTCCCGACAGGGGGTTGAAGAGTGATCTAACTCTTCGGGCCTGGAGAAGAGAAGGTCCTTGTGGAAGCGGGACGCGCAGGGGAGGCGCGATTGCGTCAGAGTGGTATCAGAGCGGGATAAGTTCTCTGTTTTCTGTAGCAGAGAAATAGAAAGAAAGAATTCATCATGCCGCCTAGAAGGGAGAGACAATCACCCGACCCATAAGAAAGGGAGGTGAGAAGAAGAGGCAGGCCGGCAGGAAATCCAGAAATGGAGCGCCAAATGAGAGATCTCCAAGCAAGGCTTGAGGAGATGGAGACTACACAAAGACGTGGAGCTGGTGCAGGGGATCTTAGCGATTATGAGGTCGAAGAGGAAGCTGGACATGCCGAAGAGGTCATAGCAGAAGATTCATCAACAGAACGGTTGATCAAAGCCATTTCCAAAATGAGTTCCAAAACCAAAATGGACATTCCAGTTTATGAAGGAAGCCTGGATGTAGAAGAGTTGCTGGACTGGATCAGGGCTCTTGACACCTACTTCGACTATGAATATGTTGAAGAGGATAAAATGGTAAGGCATGCTGTCACTAAACTGAAAGGACATGCAGCCTTATGGTGGGACGAGCTACAAACAGATAGACGTTCCAAAGGCAAACAGAAGATCAAAAGCTGGGATCGAATGATCGCAAAGATGAAGGCGAAGTTCATCCCGAGGGATTATCAGATCACGCTATTCAGGCGAATGCAAAACCTCAGACAGAAGTTGATGACGGTGAGGGAGTACACCGAAGAGTTCTACAAGCTCAACATCAGAGCAGGTCATCGGGAGAGCGATGATGAGAAGGTGGCGAGATATCTGAATGGTCTGAGATATGACATTCAGGATGAATTGAGCATGGTTACCATCCAAACAGTTGAGGATGCGTACCAAATGGCTCTGAAAGATGAGGAGAAGATGAGCCGAAAGCAAGGACAGCGAGGGCGAGGTAGAAGTCAGCCTAGAGGCAAGGCAGTTGCCCAAGAGAAATTCTAGAAGCCCAAGGAGGAGTGGAAGAAACCTCAGGGTAAGGTTGAAAGAGGTGGAACCTCACAGAGACAGTCATATGTTGAGCCAAGAGGACAACAAAATGATCCGCGAGGAGATTATGATGATGCGAACACTCTTCCTCGTACTAGAGGTCGGGGTAGAGGAAGAGGAGGAGTTATCACATGTTTTACATGTGGTAAAAATGGGCACAAGTCATTTGAGTGTCCAGAGAAGAAGAAAGATGTAGGAGAAGCTCACATCACAGAAGCTCAGAGGCGTGATGCTGAGAAAGAAGATGCAGATAGCGGGAGATCGCTTGGAATGCATAAAATCCTATTGACACCTGAGAAAGAGGTGGAGAGTGCAGTACAAAGGAGAAGACTGTTCAGAATGGCTTGCACAGCCAAGGACAGGAAATGCAAGGTCATTGTGGACAGCGGGAGCACAGACAATCTCGTTTCATCCGAGATGGTAGAAAAGTTGGAGCTGGAGACGACTAAGCACCCGAGTCCATATAAAGTCTCGTGGCTACAAAAAGGACACCAGGTAAGTGTCACTAAACAGTGTTTAGTTGAATTTAAAATTGGGAATTATCATGATCAAATTCTGTGTGATGTTATTCCCATGGATGTATGTCATGTATTGATGGGTAGACCATGGCAGTATGACTGAAATGTGGTTCATGACGGGAGAATGAACACATACACTTTGGAGAAGGATGGGAGGACACACAGATTGCTTCCAATAAAGGATAAGGAAGTGAAACCGGAAGTAAGTAATACCATACTTCTCATGAGTGGGAAGGAGCTTCTCACAGAGATGGAGAAGAATGAAGATCCATAATTCTTTGTGGTCAGGAAACCGAGAATTGTCCTGACTAGCACCAGAGTGGATGACCTACCAGATGAGATTCAAGAACTGTTGGGAGAGTTCGCTGACATCATCATGGATGAACTACCTCGTTCGTTGCCACCGATGAGGAGTGTGAGTCACCATATCGACCTCATACCAGGAGCAAGTTTGTCGAATAAAGCTGCATACAGGTTGACACCCTAAGAGAATGAGGAGGTCAACAAGAAGGTCCAAGATTTATTGGATAAAGGACTGGTCAGAGAAAGTCTGAGTCCGTGTGTTGTTCCGACAGTACTAAGTCCAAAGAAAGATGGAGGCTGGAGAATGTGTACAGACTCCAGAGCAATCAACAAAATTACCATCAGGTACAAATTTCCACTACCGAGAATGGATGATCTGATGGATTGCCTGAGTGGGGAAAATTATTTTTCAAAGATTGATCTGAAGAGCGGATATCACCAGATTCGCATGAGCGAAGGTGATGAATGGAAGACAACATTTAAAATAAACGAAGGTTTGTACGAATGGCTGGTCATGCCGTTTGGCTTGAAAAACGCATCGAGTACTTTTATGAGGCTGATGAATGAAGTCCTACGGGAATTCATCGCGAAATTTGTAGTCGTATATCTGGATGATATATTGATCTACAGTAAAACGAAGACTGAACATTTGAAACATTTGGCAATTGTGATGAGAAGACTGCAGCAAGAGAAGTTTTTGATCAACATGAATAAATGTTCCTTCATGAAGACAAAGCTCATTTATTTGGGTTTTGTTGTTTCGGCCAATGAGTTAAAGATGGATCCTGAAAAGGTGGAAGTGATTAAGAATTGGCCATCACCGAGAAATGTTTTCGAGGTGAGGAGTTTCCATGGTTTGGCTAGTTTTTACAGGAAATTCATCAGGAATTTCAGTGGGATTAGCGCAGTGATGATTGACACCGTGAAGAAGAGGCATATAGTTTTTCATTGGACAACAGAGGCTAAAAGGAGCTTCAATCTGTTGAAGCGGAAGATAACGGAACGACCAGTGTTGGCATTGCCGGAGTTCAAGAAGACATTTCAGGTGAAATGTGATGCGAGTGGATATGCTATAGGAGCGGTCTTGAGTCAGGAGGACAGACTAGTTGCATATTTCAGCGAGAAGCTGGATGAAGCAAAGCTGAAATACTCCACATATGATAAAGAGTTTTATGCTATCATACATGCATTGAAGAAGTGGAGGCATTACTTGATCCCGAAAGAGTTTTTATTGTACAGCGATAATCATGCATTGCAGTTTGTGAGTCAACAGGAAAATTTGAACCAGAAACATGCAAAATGGGTAGATTACATGCAAAATTTTACATTTCTAATTAAACACATTTCAGGAACTGCTAACAAAGTGGTTGATGGTTTGAGCAGGAAATGTTTGTTGCTGCAAGAGTTTCGAGTCAAGACTTTGGGTTTTGAAAATCTAAAAGATATGTATGCAGGTGATGCGGATTTCGGAGAAGCATATGAAGCAGCTGAGAATCCAGTTCTCAGAGATCGGAGCCCATGGATAGATTACATGATCCAGGAAGGATTGATGTTTAGAGGCAATCAACTGTGTATTCCGAATTGCTCCATGAGGGAGAATTTACTGAAGGAGAAGCACAGTGGCGGTTTGGCAGGTCACTTTGGTCATGATAAAACATTTGAAAAGCTGATCGAATCTTATTTTTGGCCGAGCATGCGAGCAGATGTCAAGAAGTTTGTTGATAGGTGTCGAATTTGTCAGCATTCGAAGGGCCAGAAGCAGAATACAGGGTTTTATCAGCCATTACCCATACCTGAGAGGCCATGGGAGGCGATCAGTATGGATTTTGTATTGGGATTGCTGAGGTTGCAGAGAGGAGTTGATTCCATCTTTGTGGTGGTGGACATGTTTTCTAAGATGGCACATTTTATTCCGTGTCAAAAGACCAGCGATGCGACCCACATCGCAAACTTGTTTTTCAAAGAGGTTGTTAGACTTCTCGGATTACCGAGAAGCATAGTCTCGGACAGGGATACCAAATTCATAGGTCATTTTTGGAGGACGCTATGGAAGAAGATGGGAACTAATTTGGCATTTATTTCATCTTACCATCCGCAGACAAACGGACAGACCGAGGTGGTCAACAGAAGTCTTGGGGACTTGCTGAGGAGCTTGGTGAAAGAACACCATAGCAGCTGGGACAATGTATTGCCACGGGCAGAGTTTGCGTACAATGATTCGGTGAATCGAAGTACAGGAAAAAGTCCATTTCAGATTGTGTATGGAACACAACCGAGGGGATTTTATGAACTCTGGGAGTTTGAACAGACTACAACTAGCAATGCTAGTGTAGAGGAATTCGCTGAGGCGATGAAAGAACTTCACAGTCAAGTGAAGCAGCGACTGCAGAAGTCAAATCAAGAGTATAAGCGCAGAGCAGATCAACATCGGAGGCAGCTTCAGTTTGAAGTTGGGGATCTAGTTCTGGAACATCTGAGGAAGGAAAGGTTCCCGAGGGGAACATACAACAAACTCAAGATGAAGAAAATCGGACCATGTAGAGTCCTGAAGAAATTCGGAGAGAATGCATATGAAATTGAGTTGTCGGAGGGCATCGAAATATCTCCAATATTCAATATTTCACACTTATATCCATACAGGACTGGAGAGACAGACACTGGAATCGAGGAACCAGTGATCCAGTGGCAGAGACAATTACCAGTTGCAGAGAAACTGCAGATGGAATGCATATTGGATAAGCGAATGGGAAATAAGACTAGGCGAAAGCAGTACTTTGAGTACCTGGTGAAGTGGAAGAATCACCCAGTGGAGGATGCCAGCTGGGAGATAGAAGGAATGATCCAAAAGCATGGACAGACCGTGCAGGAGCTCATGGACAAGAGCCCATGAAAATTTTCAAGCCGAGGAGTATGATGCAGGAGCATCACTCACTCATCAAGTGAGCCAGCACATTGAGAGAAAAAGACAACTGGATGAGCTAACACACATTTTGAAATACTTTGGAAGTATCACGCCTTCCTTTAGATGAAGTCATTCATAAAGAGGCGCACTTGTATTGTAAAGGGGACCTTGAGCCTTTAAGCTCTTGTCCTTAGTATATAGGAAGGCATTTAATAGATTTAATGCTATTAGATAGGAATTTAATTGTAGATTTGATAGTTGTAGAATTCGAGAGGGAAAACGGATATAGACACCCTCCTTTGTACATGGTAATTCATTCAGATTATCAAAAACAGGAGAAAGCAGAGAAGAGCAAGTAGAGAACTTGTAGAGAACACCCATGTACAGATTGAATTAATAGAAGAAAGACTTTGATTCAATTTCATGGTTTGTGTTGTTTCTCTGTGTTGATATTATGCTCATGGATGTTTGCTTTCCTTGTATGCATTTGCTTTAAATATGCTGTGCATGTGATTTCATAGGTTTAAAACTGAAGTCTGAGAGAGAAGAGAATGAGTTTCAATTGTTTCTCTGTTTGAGCCGGGAGATTCCTGCATAGGGTACAGTCGAATTCATCTGCATAGAGTGCGTTGATGAGGCTAGACAGTTAAACCCTTATTCTCATCCATCCAGAAGCTGGTGTAAGTTGGTAGAGCCGTGCAGGAGGAGTGCAGGCTAAATTTGAAGTCTCAGTGGTTAGTCTGAGCAAAAGGAGGCACAGACTACTGTGGCCGTAAGTGCACGGAGTTTGGAAGGCTCAACACTTTGAGAGTTGTTGAGGGTCGAGTGCGAGAAGTGGACGAAAAATCTCTGAAGGAGTCTAAGTTTTACAAGCTCAGGAGGGATAGTTCCATCTTGATTCCGTGGAGGAGGACCAGGAGAAGGTTCGAGCCGGAAGAAGTTATGAAGTGGAAGAAATCCTCGAGGAGGAGAATCGATGGTTAGGATTCGCCAAAAAGACTCGCAAAGTCCCGTTGACCGTCCAATCTTGGAGGAGTGGCGAGGGACTTAACCCTTAGGTGCAAGGAGAACTAAGAGCCATCGGGGTTCGGACTTCGGAGTTTGTGGAGGCAAGAGGTTTATACTCGTTGGAATTGCGATTGGCAATTTCCTGAAGCTGTCGGAGCCGTCGATCACCATAGGGATAGGTGGCACACGATCCTGGGAAGTCGGGGTTCGACATTCGAGGTTTCCCAATGCAAAGGAATCACGACCTTTGAAATCGCTATCACGCGATTCCCGATATAACGGAGAGAGAAGGTGACGTGTTAAGGAGAAGGTGCACGTGTGTATCGGAGTTCGGGGTTCGGGGATTTGTGGTGTGAGTGAACTGCGGCATCACGTATGCCGATTTCTCGATAGGGAAATCCCCAACAGAAATGGAGGCGTTGACTCTTTGACCCTTCGGGTCTTGGGGTTTTGGATAGCACGAGGAACGTGCCCACAAGTTTCACGATAACGCGAAACCCGATTTCCCGATAAGTCAGAGGGGAGATCATAGGGAACAAAGTTTTGTGGATATTGAGCACTCCCGACAGGGGGTTGAAGAGTGATCTAAATCTTCGGGCCTGGAGAAGAGAAGGTCCTGGTGGAAGAGGGACGTGCAGGGGAGGCGCGACTATGTCAAGAGGACTGAACAAGTGGGTGTACAGGGGAAATGTGAGCATTTGGATTTACAGGTGGAGGAGGAGGAGGAAATGACAAGTTGGTCCAACCACAATGGTGGGAGACTGCCGTATGAACAATCTCCTGCCATCCATCATTTTCTGGAACTTCTGGTTGCATAGATACATGGGGAGGCACACAGATACCAGGAACATTTTGGGGTTGGAAGGGAGCCTTTTCTGGTCTAGGATGAGTTATCCCTTGCCCAATCCAATTGAAGAACCATATTGAAAAAGTTGGTTCAACTCCTGGGGATCGACATCAAAATGAATTGAGAATCTAGGCCTTCTAGGCCCTCTATTCCAGTTACCTCTTCCACTATTGTTTCTGCCATGACTGCCTGTTGAAGAAAATCATTATGTATGCAACAATTTATTAGCAACTAGCCCTTAACATACCATACATGACATTCTCTTTATATGAAACAAATTTTGGCTCAGAAATTGACATAAGACCCATGCAATTCAATCCAAAAAAATCATTTAATAATTGTCAAATGAGAAGGGGTTGAAATAGAGTTCATGGGATATCTGGGGGGATTGTAATGAGTGAAAATGTGATATCATGATAGGGAATAAGAACACGAGTATTGCTCAACAATTCATTAAATAACTGACTGTGAAATCAATACCAAAATATATCAGCTGCCACTTATTTATGTGTCATATTTTACCACTACCATACAAATTTTTTAATTTATTTTAGAGAACAGGGTGTGTAAAATGAAATTGGGATCGTGAGGGGGGTATAAAGAGAGAAAAAGAGAGAGTATGAGAGGGAATAATACGGATATTGTTCATAGAAAATAAATTAAATCAAACAACAACCATAACTCTGTCTAGATCATAATCCAATAAACATCCATTCTAAAACCAAAATTATTTAATTGTTCCTTATTTACAGACAAAATGCTTGTTTTCTTCAAAAGAAAAACAATTAAATTGCCTAGAATTCTTCAATTATATCAATCTTTGCATCTTATCCCATATATATGCAACATCACATTAACATCATTGCCAACATCATAACCATTCTAACCATAGTCTTGCATGCTCCAATGCTAACCTTTTTCTTTTAAAACAAAACATAATATGCACAATGATTCCAATTATCCATATCCAATATTCATCCTTTGCAATCAAATAATAATAGACCCATTACTAACCACCAACAATCGAATTTCCAACACTGACTCACATAATCCACTGTCATCAAAACAATAATCGAGCCCAATTTAATCACACACAGGTCCTCAAAAATATAACTCACACCAATCTTGATTCGAAAGAAACATTTCATCAAAGAACATATAACCTCGACCCTGAGATCCATGTACATTAAACATGTACAGACTTCCCTTTAAAATAAATGCCCAATAAAAGGCAGAGCCATATAATACGCGAGGAAAACAGAACCTTGTCACACACATGTGTCTCCTTTAATCTTGACATGACCAAGATCATGTTTGATGGACCAATCACACACAAGTTCCTTTTAAACTTAAATGGGACTAGAATCGTGTTAGGGTTTAACAAAACAATGGAGGGAATAACAATAAATCGACCAAATGGAAAGTCCTTGGGGCTGTAGATAACCCATGACCCTTTTCTTTTTCAACAAATTTATCACAGATATGTAATAACAAAGGCTTGATCAAGAGATGATCTTCGAAACCAGAGATATCTCATGTTCTTTTTTTTTTAATTTATTGTAGAGAGGTAATGAGAGTTTGCTTAATCTTCGAAAACACATAGAGATCGTAACTCTTTTACCTTTTAAAATTAGTTATGACAGAGAAGCAACCACAGGTAATCAAGACGATTCTTGGAAGAACAGAGATCCCATTCTCTTTTAAAAACACCACAGTTGTTTAAATCATAACCCAAAAACTTAACAGTGAGGGTAATAAACATAGCAGTCCGCCACCTCCAACTATAACGAGAGAGGCGAATTATTATAACCATTGTGGAAAGAATGTCGTAGCACAACCTGTGTCCACTCAACACGTATACAGGCTTCCATTTAATATTTTGGACAACACAAAGATTTCACTGTGCAACGCTTCGTCAATAGTGATAGTGAAGTAAAGGCCATAACAAACAATAGCTCAGGGCTCATCCAAAAAAAGTAAGAACAATGAAACTCCTAACAGTTGCATTGCAACCTGGAGGAACGAATCAACAATGACCGAGATGAAAAGGGGTGACGACAACTAACCAGGACTGGTGGTAAAAACCTGCACAATAAAAACTCAGAGCTTGTTACCAATCGTCATCATTTTTCACAGAGAACCGGAATAAAAACCCAAGCC
This sequence comes from Picea engelmannii, assembly GCA_009831015.1. Lineage (NCBI taxonomy): Eukaryota > Viridiplantae > Streptophyta > Pinopsida > Pinales > Pinaceae > Picea > Picea engelmannii. The sequence continues at coordinate 744,653 of ML779359.1, forward strand.
GACAGACATTTATTTTAAAACCAATAACCAATGCACAGGCTTTACAAAAAAATAACAGCCATTCCTTTATTTTAAAACGCCAACACTCCACAGTAATCATAGAGAAAACCATAAACACAATATTGATACACAGTCGAAACTCAAGAAAAACACAGACCTCATGAAATCTTGAGCCAACAAATCAATTGATAATACAGAGGGACCATCATGGATGGAAATTAAAGGAGACATACCTGGAAAAATCACCTTGAGGGAAGAGTTAGACTGTGTTTTTCCTTTCAAAACCAGAAATCACAGAGCTTCAACAACCACCATATGTCTAGGGTGACGGGCTCAAGCGTGGTTTGGAGTGACGTGCAGTAAATGCACTTCGCTTCCTCACCTGGCCCTACTTAATTTCAACGTATGATCCATCCCATTACCATAACATCAACCATTAATTCAACAACAATCCATTGCAATATTTTCAATGCCATATCCATTGTATAGTGCGCCACCTGAATCATATTAAAACTTTAACAATAACCATATGTTAAGCAATACCATATATGCTTCACATATCATCCTTTAACCAAAGAGCATAACATAGCATCTAGGTCCATCACCTTCCATTTTTCACCATCATATATACCTTAAGGTTTATATATAATCTCTTTTTCCATAACCTTAGGACTTATCCATTTCCTTTTGTTTTTGTTCAATCTCCCATCTCATCCTTTATCATAGAAACATATATATATATATATATAATAAACAACCATTTTTTAATGCATAACATAACAGTTGTAAAACAAAATAATCCTTATATCCATAGCACTGCTCTGTATTGCAAGTGATCATCAATGACATTTAGCAATAATGTGCATTTAGCAATAATATATCAACCAGCCATGTTGTCATAACAAATGAAACCAAGACTTACATCATCAATTGTAGAATATTGTATAGGCATCATCATAACAACAACAAACAGATAAGTGTAACACATCCATCATAGCGCCTCTAGTCTACAAGGGGGTCCCACCTACTAGTTAATTATTATTATCATAAATAAGTAATAGAGCTTAGCAATTATTTGCGAGCAATATTCATTGTTGCAATTTTAAGTGTCAACAAACATTCGTTAAGGAAATGAGTTCAACTAATGCCAATAAAACCAACAATCCAAGCTCATTTGTGGTTCTATTCCATTCTATAAATATATAAATGATTCAGGACAGGTCAAGATTAAATAAAACATGCTTTCCTCCAAGGTCATGATATTCACACAAATAGTGAGATAGGCTTGATAGATTTAGATTGCTAATAGAATTTTACACACACACACACACACACACACACACACATATATATATAAGAATGTATAATAGAAATCACAAAAATATACCAATCTTAGTACAATTTGTCTTCTTTACAAAAATATTCAATAAAAGGAGTAATTGTAATAGTATTAGGGTCATACACTTTTTCTAACATATGATACAATAATTTCTTGATCTCTTAGAGCATATCTATTTTCCATGTAGTCAATCTATGAGCATAGTAAATGCGATAGGAATGTTTATGGTTTTTCTGCAAAACTTCTATCAACCCAAATGAGTATTGTGGATTTTCATTGTGTTGTAGAGCCCATCTATTAATGTAGTATATGTAAAAAGTAGGAACCTGTTGTTTTCTCACTATTTGATTGAAATGTTTGGAAACATCATTCATCCCTCACTCTACAAAGCCCTCTAATTATGATACCAAAGCTTGACATTTGAAATATTCAATATTCTCATTTGCATAAATCATTTTACCTATTTTATAATTCCAATACCAAATACATATGACATTTGAAATATTCGATATTCTCATTTGCATAATCCATTTTACCTATTTTATGGTGACAAATGATGACAAATTTCAAATTGATCAAGGTTGGAATAATGTCTACTTCAATCATAGCTCTATAGAGTAAAGAGTTGTGGGAGATTTGGAACATTGTCTACTCCAACTCTATTAATTCTGTGTGACTAAGCCACTTAAAAAATGATTGTAAGATATGTGAGTGGGCATGGATCGATAGGAAAGATAATGATTGAATCTCTCTAGTACTTCTTGAATTTTGTGTTGGTCTGACGTTTTAATGCATGTGTCTCCAATGGAATTCAATGTATGGAAATGTAATCTATTAAAATATGTTTTAAATAATAAATTAATTTTAAGATATATATATAAAGGTCATGGCTAAACCACACCCAATTGGTGTATGAGATCCCCTTGTTTGTGGGACAAGGGACCCTTTCCGCCCAATGATTTGACTGATAAAGTATACAGAGGTATACATACCCTACCCCCCTTTGGATTTGAACTTGTGACCTCTTAGGAGGAAACACATGTTCTTAACCATTAGGCCCACTCAAGCTGTATTTAAATTAGTGTCGTCTAAACATGTTACTATTTTGGATGTTATGTTAGAAAAATTGCTAGAATTGCAAATATCAATTATTGAGATTGAGAATGTTTAGACTTCTCCTTATAATTTAGTATTTTATTTTATGGTCCAAATGTTATTCATTATGGTTATCATAGATAGATTTGGGTTTGATGCTACTTGACCATGTTACTAACACCTAGATCTATCCAATTCTACTTCAACTTTTAAAAATATGGAGTAATTATTGTCACTTGTAGTTTCATTTTAAATTATACACAAATAATTGATTATCACAAGCTTCAAATATTTTATTTTCACCTTAAACTATACAAAACTACCATATTAAAACCTTTCCTTTAGATTTTTCAAATAAAAACACAATTTGTAATAGTAAAAATATGTCAAAATTATTTAAATAAAAAATCTTACCAATTATTTTAATTGTTTTAAAAATTAATGTAAAAATTCTTTAATTAAAATCTTGCCATAGTAAAGACAATTTTGATAGATTTTTTAATAATACTTCTCATGAATGCATAAATCTAGCCATCATAAATAATATGAAAAGAATAAAATAAGGAAATCATTTCAAAGTAGAATGCATATAAAAAAAAACAAGATAAGGAGATCATTTGAAAGTATATATGTTGTCATCATTAATGTGTCATTAATGTGTTTCACCTATGAATTGAATTTTATTTTTTTTTATAAAATTTGTTTTAAACAATTATTTTTTAAACAATGATTTTTTAAATAAAAAGAAAAAATAAATAAAGAGATCACTTGAAAGAAGATATCTCTAAAATTATGTAAAAATTAATTTCATCAACAATAACTTTTTTTTATTTAATTTTTTTTTATAAAAAAAAATTAAACATTTTTTTATACATATTTTTAAATTTTTATAGGTGTTTCTGTGAAGCTGCCTTTCGGTGTTCACCAACCTCTACTTAGCGGCTGTGCTAGTTAATTACCAATTAAACATAATGTAAACGTAATCCTAAAGAAGGGACTCATTGCTTTGCAGCTATTATTGCAAAAAAAAGAATTGTTACACTTAGTAATTAGGCCTAAAATCAATGAATGTGATTTACTCTTCAAAACTTCCTTGTATTTTTGAATGGCTGTTTACTTTTTAACATTTACCTAATCATATTAAGAAATTACTGTAATATTATATGATTGCCATGTTTAAATGATCCTTTGGGACTACGATGTTTGGATTTCCGAATTTCCTCAACTATCCACGCATTTCATTTTCTGGCTTTCCTCAGCTGTCCAAGCGTATCATTTGCTGGCTATCCGCATGTTTCATTTTTTGGCTGTCAGTCCGTTTCATATTGGATAGCCGAGGGTTCTTCTAACTAGCCGAGATGAACCTCAAAGGAATATAACGACCCATAATCTATTTTAGACCGGCTACAAGGACTGGTTTGGTCTGCTATTGAGGTAAAAATCCATATATTTATGTTATTGCTATTTATCTATAGATCTCATTAGAATGAATAGGAAATAATATATACGGAATGTCTGGATTGCAAGGGGGGTGAACGAACAAGGCAACCCGGTGGGTGTGTACAAGCCGGAGAAGAGGGCAGAACTGGTGAAGAAAGGCTATCGTTTATGGGGAAGTGTGGGCGACCAGTGGAGCGATCTCTCGGGACCCTACAAAGCATCGCGCTCGTTCAAGCTTCCCAATCCTATGTATTACATTAGTTAAAATGGCGTGCCAAAGCTCCCTCGAATTTCCATGACCAATAGAATCCATCTTCGTTTAAGAAATGAAAAAATTTCCTTTGCCATGCCATTCAAAATAGAAGTGTGTTATTAGGGAAAATAGTTTTCCTATGTTCTACTTTGCTTTCATGTTTGATGTATGTGTTTCCATTCGAAATAGAAGTGTGTTATTAGGGAAAATGGTTTTCCTATGTTCTAATTTGCTTTCATGTTTGATGTATGTGTTTGTGATCGATTCACAATGCTAATTGGTATTACTATTTGTGATCGATTCACAATTGTAATGGCTATTTTTCATGAGGTCGTGGTTTTTCAACATTAATGTAATTTTTCTATAAGATACTTATTTTAAATTTGGAGTTATAAAATTTATTCTCTTACCTCTTTACTATACATCTTTCATGCTTGCCGACTGTTACAGGTCCCAGATCCAGTTACTGTAAGGTGAAACTATATTAGCATACTATTTCATTTTAAAATTATAATTAGGATTTATGTTAAAATTAGGGTTTGCTTGTAAATAAAATATGTCAATTAGAGTTTGTTTGTAAATGAAATAGTTTAAAAGAGAATTAGAGTTTGTTTGTAAATAAAATATGCCTTTCAGTGTTCATCAACCACAATTATGTAGTTGTGCTAGTTACCAATTAAACATAATATTAAATATAATGTAAACGTAATCCTAAAGGAAGGAGTCGTTGCTTTGCATATATTATTCTCATTTAAAGAAATGGTACATACTAGCACCGCCGCTAACTTGCTGCTGGTGAACGTCGAAAATAATCGGCTGGTAATCTCTGCGCAGTAAAAATTTCCCGCGTAATTAAACAAAACCTAGTTAAAAAAAAAACTTGGTTGACACCGTAAAAACGCCAGGTCGAGGAAAATCCATGGCACAGTAAATAGTTAAAAAATAATCCTAATTGACACAGTAAAACGCTAGGTCGAGGAAAATCCATGGCGGAGTAAATAATGTATGTTGTGAAAACTATGGAGCAAATGATGTAGTGAATAATTTGATTTGTCGAATTAATTTTATTAATGAATCTCAGTAATAATTAATAGTCATAATTTCACATAAACGGTTGAGCTTCATTTATCTTGTGTTAATATTTTAATTTATGTTAATCACTTACGTGGCTATCAAAGTAATTTTTAAATATGATTAGGTAAATGTAAAAAAGTAAACACATAAACGGATTTCTTTATAATAGCTAGGAAGTTAATGATTGAAATCACAACCATTTATTTTGTGTGACTACTAAGAATATTCCAGCCATATTTAATCTTCTCCATAGAAAACTTATTAAGCACTAAATCCCTATTAAATCTGCCCATTGTCAATAGGTGTACACCTTTCGGCGTAATGAAAAACATTATTAAACCTAATAACAAAAATATCATATTAGTTTTTCCTTCTAATTGAAAATTGAAATTGTTTGTTTTTTAAAAAGAAACATACAATCGACCTACCGAACGATGGAAACAACTATTCATATGTAACTGCGACATTCTTCCCCTTTTTATCCACTCTGTTTTATTGAATATATTTTTTCGATAATCTACGCACCCCAGATTTCTCAAGGAATCATTGGCTTCTATTATCTATCACCAATTTCATCTTTTGTATTTTGAGATTTAATCAATTTCTGCATCTCACACACGAAAGCTCGCAAATTCGCTTTCAAAGATCCTCCGTCTCCAACAGCTGTTGAAGCCATCTCCTTCAATTTCTCTGCATGTCTCCTCATCTCTTTTCCCTCATCTTCAGTCAAGACAAGCTTCACAACTTTCTTCAGTCTTTCTTCCTCAGGAATGTCGTCTTGGTGCTCACAAAAATGGAATCGTGTGCCAAATTGCTCCGCGACTTGCTTAGAGTTGAAGTGTTGATCTCCAAACAACGGCCATGTGATCATACGAATGCCGAGAGTTATTCTCTCCAGTGTGGAGTTCCAACCGCAGTGGGTCATGAAGGCGCCTATCGACGGGTGGGAAAGTATAAGAAGCTGAGGTGCCCATCCCCATATGATTAACCCTAACCCTTTGTTTTTCATTCTGTCCTCAAATCCATAAGAGAGATAGGCTTGAACACCTACATCTGCTGTTGTTGTGTCTACCATCATGGTTTCGAGCTTGGGGGGGACTTTGATGGCCCAAATAAATGGCTGCCCACTGGCTTCCAGACCCCTTGACAATGCAACGGTTTGTTGTTCCGACAAGAAGGTCTGGCTTCCGAACGAAACGTACACAACCAAACTCAGCCTCTGAGAATCCAACCACCGAACCAGCTCGTCTTCGCTGATGTCTGCCATTTTCCCTCTGCTCTCTTTTCTGGCAGAGGTCGGCGGAAGCGCTGGGCCTATAGACCAGATGGGCGACCAAATGGGCTTCCCGGTCAGGCTTCTTAAGTGCCTCAGATGTGAAGTCTCCAGGTCCTCGAATGTATTGATGGGAATTACCCAGCCATCATTTAGCGATAGCAAGCACTGGATGACGAACTGTTGCATGGGGTTCAACCTGTCGTGATTGAAGAAGCTGACAGCTATCTATTTCTTATTGAATCTTAGAGGCCTGGGTAGATTCATGCTGAGAACAACAGTGTCCCCCTCTTTCTGCAATGCATTGTGAGATATCGAAGTGGAGAGAGAGTCGAGCAAGGTCATGGAGAAGGCCCCACATGTATTGAAGAGAACTTGGGGGATACCATACTTTTCACCAGTGTGCAGATTCCATAGCATGAATATGTCGTTGATAATACAAACCGACCGTGGTCTATGCGTTTCTTCTTCGTCTTTTGGCAGCTGTTGGTCGAGCCAGCGCTCGAAAGGCTCTGCAAGCTTCTTGGCAAGATTGAAAACGACATCGGTGACGGAATGAGAATGACATCGGCTCTCTCACGACCCTCCTGCAACCCTTCCACGACTGGCATCGGGAGGACTACAACCCGAATATCCAAACCGGCAGATTGAGCTTCGGTCAGGGCTATTAAACATAGTGTAACCTCAACAGTCTGACTGTACACTGCCAGCTGTTTTGGACAGTTGTACTTTCTATTTCTGTCTTTCTTGAGCCTATTTATCTCAGTTATTTCCCTTTACGTTGCAACTTCTTCAGTACTTCTTCATACATTTCAATATACTGTTCTATTCTTTTCTCTCTGCATTTCTCTTTGCTTCACAATTTATCATGGTATCAGAGCTTCAGCAGTAAGCCTCTTCACACAGTTCAGAGAGCAACACGATCCTCACAGCGCAGAGCTTCACGGATCTTGAGAGAACGCGACATAGTCTCTTTCACAAGGTTTGGAGAGTCGTCCGTCATACTCTCGAAAGAGCCTCGCAGGAAACTTCCACGAGGAAGCAGTCCGTCTTATGTTCAAAAGATCAACGTAGGAAGCTTGCGGAGGAAGCAGAGCGCACAACGCGCGAAAGATCGAGGAAGAAGAGAGTGCAGAAGAAGAGAAACAGTAAAGATTCTTGTAATTTTTCAAGAATCGTCAAAGATTGACGCAGAAGAGCTGCAGAATGGAAGATCGTTTAAAGAACTTGAAGAATTCATTCAAAACTGTTAAATATTGCTGCAGAAGGCACAATTGTTTAAATTTTTTGCGAAATTCGCTCAAATCTGTCAAAGATTGTAGCAGAAAACAAAGAACTCATGAAATTCTTTCAAATCTTTGAAAGATTAACGAATCTTTCTTCCACAGGAGTAAAGAACGCATCTCAGGTGAAAAGAACGGCCATTAAGGCCGTAAGATTCATCTTGCGAACGGATCTGAAACGGGAAACTAGTTCAGAAGGGACGAGGAAAGTGTGGAAAAGGCGAAATCATTTCAGCCGTCAGATCTTGCGCAAAGGATTGACAGTTGTTGGATCAACAAGAAAGTGCACGAGGTTTAATACTCTCTAGAGACAAGGAATTTTTGACTTGAGAAGTCCCGACATCATCTGGACCATCCATCAAGACACACGTGGCGAGATCTCGGCATTTCGTGACTCGCAGGTGTAAAGGTCAGAAGACATGTCATGAGAATTCGCAAATCGCGAAATCATGAGTCATTCTAGACCGTTGGATCAATAAAGATCGTGAACCGTCGATCTTATCACATCGCAAAATCGGTAATCGGGAGTTGGACGAGCAAAAGATTGCACTCCAAAACTCCGATACGCGATATCGCGAAATCCCGAGAGGACTTGTGAGACATCCATCTCAGAGGACAGGTGGCAGCAGATCCGAGAGTCGTCAAATCAACATTTCAGGAGTTTGCGGTTTTGAAAGACCATGGAAATAGGACTTCGCAACTCGCGAAATGGCGATACGCGAAATAGCGATAAAGTCTCAGCCGTCCATTTGACCGGACACGTGGCGGACATCGAGGAAACCATCGACGTTTCGGCATTTGGGGTTTCAGGTTGACAGATAAATTGTGTCAACGAAGCATTGCAAGTCGCGATATCCTGAGGTTGAATCAGGACCATCCATCTTTCAAGGACGCGCGGCGTAAATTGAGGCTTTCGGAAAATTTCCCGAAAATAGAGTCCATCAGCATTACGGGATTCGAAAAATTGCAGATCCTGGAGACGAGAAGTCTGGAACATATCAAATCGTGAATTCGCAAGAAGAGATCACGACCGTCCATCTGTTGGGATGGGTGGCGGAGATCAGCGCAATCGGGAAAGTCCCGAAAGGACCGCGCCATCGGTAAATCGGAGATCGGGGAATCGAGGAGTCAAAAGAACTCATCATCAGAACATGCGAAATCTCGATTCGCGATATCCCGATAAGATCTGGGTCGTCAGATCACAAGAATATCTGGACCGCTGAATTGTCCAAAGGCAATTTTTTTGCATTTCGGCGATTTGAAATGCAAAGATCCGGAAAAGCCCGTAGCGCTTTAACACTAAGGCATGTGGTCACATTGCACCGTGACAAAGGCCAATTCAAGACCGATAAGCTCCCTTCGGCCATCGACAAATTGGTAAATTGGCGATCGGAGGTAAATACGAAATTTTCCCTCTATTTATTTTCTGAAATTTTTTTCAAAAAAAATATGTCGTCTAGCAACTTAGGACCAACTCAGGGTCTGATTCTTCTCGGAAATAACTATGAGTTTTGGTCTCTACGAATGAGATCATTCTTGCAAGCACAAGAGTGCTGGGAACCAGTGGATCTTGGATATGTGGAACCAGATCCAGCCGCCCTCGCTGCCATGACAAATGCGCAGAGAATTGCTCAGGCAACTCTGAGGACCAAAGAAAATAAAGCGAAATTTTGAATTCGGAATTCTGTGGATGACTCGATTTTCTCAAAAATCATAGGCGCTGGTACTTTCAAACAGGCCTGGGATATTTTTAAATCTTTTTACCAAGGAAATGACAGGGTCAAAACAGTTAAATTGCAGACCTTGTGGACACAATTCGAGACTCTAAGGATGACAGAGTCTGAAACTGTAGATCAGTTCATGACCAGAGTCATGGGAATCGTGAACCAGATCAGACTGATTGGTGAAACCATCACTGATCAACGAATTGTTGAGAAAACTCTCAGAAGTTTACCCAAGAAATTTGAAATGGTTGTAACAGCAATCCTTGAATCCAAGGATCTGTCAAGATTTTCAACAGATGAACTAATTGGTTCTCTAGTGACACATGAGACCAAACTGCATCTTACAAATGAGTCAATCTCCAATGCCTTCAAAACTCAATTCTCCTTCAGCAGAGGGAGAGGCAGAGGAAGAAGCAGAGGTTACCAAGGAAGAGGGAGCAATCAAAATAACTCTCACTCTAGTGGAGGTAACAGACAACAGTATCTGAATCAAAATTTCCAAGGCTAGAGACAACAACAACAAAATCAACATCAGAATTTCCAGCCTCAAAGAGGCAGAGGGAGAAGATTAAATGACAAATCAAGCATCCAATGCTATTACTGCAAAAAGTATGGGCACTATGAATCTGAATGCAGGAAGAATCAAGCAGATCATCTCTCAGGCAGAGCACATGTGTCAAATCACATGGGAGAAAACTCAAGAGGTATGTTTCTCTCATGCCACAAGACTGAAGAACAACCTAAAGATCTCTGGTTGTTGGACAGTGGATGCAGCAATGACATGACATGTAACAAAGAATTACTTTCATGCATTGATTCTTCAATCTCATCTAATATTACACTTGGAAATGATTATTTAGTCAAAGTTCAAAGAAAAGGAATTGTTCCTATTCTTACTAAACATAATGTAAAGAAAGACATAAACAATGTCTATCATGTACCAGATCTGAAACATAACTTGCTAAGTGTAGGACAACTCATTGAACATGGCTATAAGGTACTTTTTGAGGGAGCATCTTGCAAAATATATGACAAATACCCCAGCAG
>ML779359.1:756520-775212 GCA_009831015.1 Picea engelmannii
GATTTGAAGTCCAAGAGCACCCAGCCAAAGTGTATCGGTTGAAGAAAGCCTTGTATGGCTTAAAGCAAGCTCCAAGAGCTTGGTACAGCAGAATTGACACTTATCTGATCAAAAGTGGTTTCAACAGAAGCCAAAATGAGCCAACTCTTTACACCAAAACAGATCAGCACGATAAAATTCTAATTGTATGTTTATATGTTGATGACATGATCTACACAGGAAATCTTGAGTTAACAGATTTCAAACATGCCATGCAATCTGAGTTTGAGATGACAGATCTTGGCATAATGAAATAGTTTTTAGGGATTGAGGTTAATCAATCAGCCAAAGACATTTTTGTCTGTCAGCAAAAGTATGCAGCAGACATCATCAAAAGATTTTGCATGGAAGGATGCAATCCAGCAGAAACCCCTATACCACTAGGCACAAAATTGAGCAAAAATGATGAAGGACCTACAGTGGATTCTACCCTATACAAAAGTTTAGTCGGAAGCTTGTTGTATCTTACAGCAACTAGGCCTGACATTATGTATGCAGCCATCCTTGTTTCCAGATTCATGGAATCACCAAAAGATTCTCTTTGGAAAATGGCAAAACGAATTTTGAGATATGTTGCACGAACTCTCAATTTCAGTTTATGGTACACTAAATCTGATAGTAATCAACTCTCTGGTTACACAGATAGTGACTTTGCAGGCATCCTCGATGATAGGAAAAGCACATCAGGATATGTTTTTCAACTGGGCACGAACCTGACTTCATGGGCATCAAAGAAGCAGCCAATTGTATCAATATCTTCTGCAGAGGCAGAGTATGTAGCTGCTACCTCAGCTTCTTGTCAAGCTGTGTGGCTGAGAAGATTATTGAAAGATATGTCACATACAGAAAACCTATTTTCTGTGACAATACTTCAGCAATAGCTTTATCTAAGAATCATGTGTTTCACAAGAAGAGAAAACACATTGACACTCGTTATCACTTCATACGCGAGCTAATCAATAATGGTGACATTGCACTACAATTTTGTGGTTCTCGAGATCAGCTTGGTGATATCTTTACAAAGCCACTAGGAAAGTCAGTTTTTGATTTTCAGAGACAGCACTTAGGCATAATCAGTGCTGATGATTGTAACTGTTGAGTTTAAGAGGGAGTATTAAACATAGTGTAACCTCAACAGTCTGACCAGCTGGACAGTTGTACTTTCTATTTCTGCCTTGCTTGAGCCTATTTAGCGCAGCTATTTCCCTTTACGCTGCAACTTCTTCAGTACTTCTTCATACATTTCAATATACTGTTCTATTCTTTTCTCCCTGCATTTCTCTTTGCTTCACAATTTATCAAGGGCTTCCTCTAGCCGACTGACGTTGGCAGGCGTCGTGACATAGCTGACTACGGCGCCCTGCAATGCCAGCAGCTTTGCAAGGTCAAGGAAGGGGATGGAGTGACCCAACGCTGGGAATGGAACCGCTACGACGTGGGGCTTTTGAAAGCCCTTCATTCTAATAAAATGGTATGAAGAGCTAACAAAATACTGAACTGGGTAGATGTTTCAGGCTTTGTATTGACACATCAATTTATAGCAACTCGGCGAGAAATCATCGTGATTTACTTTGCAAGGACAGCACGTCTAAAAGGCCTGAAATATAAAATCTATAGGTGCAAAACAAGTTTGTGGACAATGTCTGGAAATTGCCCTGGAAATTGCCCTCATAGGCAAGTGAATCTGGGAACTAAGATGCCGTCAGGATCTGAAACTCTTGCCCTGGTGGGCAATGGCAAGCGATTCTGGGAACTAAGATGCCGTCTGGATATAAAACTCTTGACTTCTCTTGACTTCCATCACTTCAAGGTGCAGGCCAAAGCAATGTAGCTTTTAGGATTGTTTTATATAAAGTTTTGTAAATATACATGGTTTTATATGGATCAGTGAACTGTTTATATGTTTATATACATTGTTTCAGTAATAAATATATGAGGTTTAGCCAATCCCACTCATACACATTTAATCTATAGATGTATACGTGTATGATTCTATTCATCTGAACAATTTTTTTTTATGGAGAACCCTACGGTTTCACCTGTCTAATCAAAGTTGAAGAGAGAGTTCCCACTGAAGCGCAGAAAAGCACTACTGAAATTGATGAAAGCCTCCGTTCGATTTAATATAGTTTTATTTCAACTCAGGTAGGTATTGGCAGCAGCACGGTGTCTTGATTTTGCTTTTTTAAATTGAAGGAATTATCACGTAAAGTATTAAAAACAAACGTGGTGTGCTGGTTGATGTAAACTAGCCCACTGACAATATTAATTTAAAATAGCGCACTATCAACATTCATTTAAAATAGCCGTAACATTAGACGGCAGGCTGCAGCGGAGCAGCCCAACGATGAACACTATATTGCACAGTAGAAGACGGCAGCCGACCTGTCCAACGATGAATAGTCCCTCACAAAATGATGGTAGCTTAAGTATCATTTTTTAACATTTGTTTGGTTTGCACGAATCTTATTGGCAAGCATATCACATTCATTTGTCTGGTTTCTAGGACGAGGTAAGTCGTCTGTATTATTTTGGACACTCGAGAGTCGGGTTGAGTTCATTGTAAAATCACGGATATTCTCGTCGAATTCGTATCAACTTGTGCGGAAGGGTTGAAGGTTTGCATTAGTTTTTACAAATTTATTGGTCGATCCCGCATTTTACTGTTCATCAGTGATTTTTCCACTACAAAATCCAAGGGAAAATAAACAACTTCAAATGTTGTGTTAACCCTAGAGCTACCAAACTAAAACTAATATGAAGCATAAATAATTTCGAAACAGATCAAACATAAAACACAAGGATTTAAGGATTTATGTGGTTCACCCAATCGTATCAGTTTTATTATTGTTCAATGAAGAGTTACATCACTCAACTCATTTCTCATAGCCTCTACAGTGATACATGAATTAATAGCAAGTTACATAAGAAGCTCACATCCATATTTTAACCTGGTCTCATTAGTTCTCATTAGTTACAACCAACGCTGAATAAGAGGAGGAATCCGTTGTCACCAATTTCCAACAATCTCCACCTTGACAACAATTAACCTGATACCTTGCTCATTCTTTTGTTCATCACCTTTTCTACAAGCCAAGAGAAGCCAAACACCATCGTCTCTTCTCTAAAAGTATTGGTTTTGTCTCCGCAGTTCTCTTTTGTATGAACTTTTTCAAGAGAAACTCCACCTTCATCGATGTTTTGTCTTACAAAATGGTACTTAATAGGAATATGTTTAGTTTTAGTGTGGTAGGATGGATTCTTGGCCAAGTGAATAGCACTTTGACTATCACAAAGTAGCTTTACATTGTCCTGCATCCTTCCAAACTCACCAAACAAACCTTTTAACCAAACCACCTCTTTGAAAGCATGTGAAACAACTATGTATTATGCTTCTATAGTTGATAAAACAACAATGCTATGTAGCTTTGACATCCAACTAATAGCTCCACTTGCAAGAGTAAATACATATCCTGAAGTTGACCTCATTTTGTCCAGATCACCTACAAAATCAGAATCAACATATCCACAGACTAACTCACAACCACCATTATAGGTGATGCAGTAATCACTTGTGCCCCTCAGATACTGAAGCACCCATTTCACTGTTGCCCAGTGCCCTTTACCTAGATTTGCCATATATTTGCTGACAACCCCAACTGGATGTGAAATGTCTGGTCTTGTACTAACCATCACATACATTAAACTTCCTACTACATTAGCATACGGTATTCGAGACATATGTTCCTTTTCTTCATTTGTACTAGGACATAAACTTGAAGAAAGCTTAAAATGGGAAGCGAAAGGTACACAAACTGGTTTCACACTGTTCATACCAAACCTCAAAAGTATTTTCTCGACATACTTTTGTTGTGACAACCAAAGCTTACCATTCCTTTTGTCTTTGAATATCTCCATTCCCAAAATATGCTTTGTTGCTCCTAGATCGTTCATATCAAACATCCTAGCCATACAATTATGTTGATCTCAATTATGCTTTTGCTTGATAAAAGCATATCGTCAACATACAATACTAAGATAATGAATATTACATTATTCAATTTCTTAAAGTAAACAAAATAATCATACTCACTCCTTGTATAATTTTGGCTCATCATGAAAGAGTCAAATTTCTTGTACCATTATCTGAGCGACTGCCTCAGACCATACAATGATTTCTTGAGCCTGCAAACAAATTTCTTGTTGTGATTTTGAACAAACCCTTCAGGTTGTTCCATGTAAATCTCCTCATCCAAATCTCCATGTAATAAAGCAGTCTTAACATCTAGCTACTCCAAATCCAGATCATGTAATGCAACCAATGCTAACATACTTCGAATTGAAACGATTTTAACAACTGGTGAAAAAATCTCATGAAAGTCAATACCTTCTTTATGAGAATATCCTTTTGCAGCCAACCTTGCTTTGTACCTTTCTACCTTATCATCAACATCCTTCTTCAACTTGTAGACCCACTTGCAACCTACAATTTTTGAGTCTCTTGAAAGTTCTACCAGGTCCCATGTAGCATTCTTCGCTAAAGCATTCATTTCATCCTTCATTGCTTCTTTCCATTTTCCACCGTTAGAACTCTCCACAGCTTCCTGAAAGCACGAAGGTTCATCATCATTAGTACTTAAAGAAATTGATGAAACAAAATCATCATACCTTCTTGGAGGAACTCTGACCCGTGTAGACCTCCTTAGGGAAGTTTGTGGTTCATCCACAATCTGTTGAATGTCATTATTAGCCATTTTTTCTTCTGTAGGAACCTCTTCATGAACATTTTCAGAAACTTGTTCATGTTCACTTTCATCTGTAGTTGAACGAGTTTCAAACTGAATCTGTTGATATTTTGGTACTTCTACCTATTTCATTTGAACATCTACATCTGATTTGATGAGAGATGATTCATCAAATATTACAGCTTTGTTAATGGTGATCTCGTGGGCAGTAGGATCCCACAACCTATACCCCTTAATACCATCACCATATCCAACAAAGATAAGCCTCTTTTTTTTTTTATCTAATTTAGAAAGTTGATGTTTCGGAATTAGAGCATAGGCTTCACAACCAAAAACTTTAAGATTAGAATAATTACAAGGGTGACCTGTCCATACCTCTTCTGGAATCTTGCACTCTATTGTTGTTGATGGTGATCGATTCTCCAGATAACAAGATGTAGTTATTACTTTTTCCCACAATTCTTGTTGCAAGTTGGCGTTACTAAGCATACTACTTGCTCTCTCTAGAAGAGTGTTGTTCATGCGTTTAGCAAATCCATTTTGTTGAGGAGTATAGGCAGTGGTTTTATGCCTATGAATCCCAAACTCCTTGCAATAGTTCTCAAATTCCATTTACATAAATTCACCACCATTATGAGTTCTTAATCATTTAATGGACCTACCAATGCTCTTTTCCACTAAAGCTCTAAACTACTTGAAAACTGTAAATACATTAGCCTTTCTTTTCAACATATAGATCCACACCTTCCTAGAGAAATCATCTATAAAAGTAACAAAGTATGATGATCCTCCATACGAAACAGTAGGGGATGGTCCCCAAACATCAAAATGGATATAATCAAGGATTCCCTCACTGGTGTGTCTTCTGGTTTTAAATCTTTGCCTATTATGTTTGCCATAAATACAGTGCTTGCATAAATCTAACTTTAAAGACTTTAAACTAGGAAGTAACTTGCAATCAGATAATACCTTCAATGCTCTTTATCTCATATGGCCCAATTGTTGATGCCATAGTTGAACAAAATCGTTGTCATTCTCGGATACAGTTGTCACATGATCTGACTCGGTTCTTCCATCTAACAGAAACAAGTTTCCAACCTTCTTCGCTTTCATAACCAGTAGGATTCCTTTGTAGACCTTCATAACTCCACCTTGAACAATACTTTTATATCCTCCAGTATCTAAGACTCCCAAAGATATTAGGTTCTTCCTAAGATCAGGTACATGTCTCACATCAGTTAGTATCTTAACAAAGCCATCAAACATCTTAATTCAAATGCTACCAATTCCCACAACTTTACATGATATATCATTTCCCATGTAAACAATTATGTCATCTATAGAATGGTAAGTAATAAACGAGTGTCTATGAAGACACGTGTGATTTGAAGCACCGGAATCTAACAACCATTGTTGATCATATAGTGAAACAACACTGATTGATAAAACTTCATCAGTCATACTTGAACCTGTTGTTGAACCTGTTTCGGTTGCATTTGCTTCCTTTGCCTCTTTTGGAGGGTCTTCTTTGGAGGCTTGTTTTCACTTCAAACAATCCTTCTTCAGGTGTCCATATTTTCCACAAAACCAACACTTAATATTTCTCTTCTTTCCCTTCGACTTTGACCGAGAGAAATCCCTCTCAACATGTCCTCTTTCTTTAGGTCTTCCTCTGACCACCATCGCCTCAAGTGTAGAGTTTTATAAATTTGATTTATTCCTTGTTTCCTCAGACAATAAAGCTCCAACAATAACATCAAACTCAATACTTTCTTTTGAACTAAAACTAATAGCGGTAACAAAGTGATCCCATGACTTAGGCAAAGAACACAATTATGTAATTGCCTTGTCTTCAGATTCAAATTTCACTCCCATTTTAGTAAACTAGACTAAAATAGTATTAAAATTATTTAAATGATTAGTTATTTTTGTACCTTCCTTCATGCGCAAACTATACAATTGTATTTTCAGGAAGATCCTGTTCATCAAGGATTTCGTCATATACAATCTTTCCAGCTTTGTCCACAAACCAATTGTTGTCTTCTCTGTAACAATCTTGAACAGAACATCATCGACCAAACACAAATGTCTGGCACTCAGTACTCTTGAATCGATCTCTTCCCACTCTTCATATGAAATGGTCATGGGTTTCTTTGACTTACCCAAAAGCGTCGTCACCACGCCTTGTTGCAGGAGTAAATCATGCATCTTGACCTTCTAGATCTCAAAATTGTTTTTTCCATTGAACTTCTCGATTTCAAACTTAGCACTCTGAGTTTTCGTCATTAGCAAAAGAAAAAACTTAAAACAAACCACTTCTTATACAACAAAGCCCTTTTTATATGAAAAATAACCTTATATTTAAAGATTGAACCCAAAACTAATGGTGAAAAGGTTTTAAAAATATTTAAAAAAAAAATTATACCTTAATAAAACCTTTTACCAAATCCACAAAAGTTCAACTCTTTAAAAATAATATTTAATATCCTTTATATGGCATCCACCTTTAAACATCCACTCACTCTTCAATTGTTCATACTTTAAAAAATTTACTTTTGAAAGCCACATACCATGGCATTAAAGCTCACAAAAGACAAAGTGGATCCTCCACATTTTTATGCATAAAATATTCGCACCATACCATTCAACCATTCAAATATTCATACCATTCAACCAAAGTGGATCCTCCACATTTTTATGCATAAAATATTCGCACCATACCATTCAACCATTCAAATATTCATACCATTCAACCATTTGCACCTTTTAAACCATGCAAATTTTGTATTGGAAGATCGACACTCTCTTCCTACATAGACCCCATCGTTGGATGCTTAACACACGTATTTCACAAGTGCACCATTAAATCGATGCTCCCTTCATGCAGAGACCCCAGCGTCGATAGAAAAACGACGCTCCCACAAAGAAAAAGTGATCGACGCCCCCTCAACAGAGATGACTCAGTGCTAATGTAAAACAACATCTCTCCCTTCCAGCAAAGATCCTCACACTGAAGATCCCCACGCTGAAGTAAAACCAACATTCCTTCTACCCATGCAAAGATTTTGTTTCTTTGACGACAGCTCATGCAACGTGGCTCTGATACCAATTTTTAGCCCTAGAGCTACCAAACTAAAACTAATATGCAGTAGAAACAATTTCAAAACATATTAAACATAAAACACCGGGATTTACGTGGTTCACCCAATCATTGGGCTACATCCACCAAGCAAAGGTATTGGTTTTATTATTTTTCAATAAGGAGTTACAACAAGCTCACTCAAATCATCTCTTTCATAGCCTCTATGGGAATACATGAATTAATAGCAAGTTACATAAGAAACTGACTATTGAATGCGCTCACATCCATATTCTAACTTGGTCTCATTAGTTACAACCAACGCTGAATAATAGGAGGAATCTATTGTAACCAATTTCCAACATGTTGAACCCAAAGTAAAGGAAGGAGACACAGATCTATACATTGATATTTCTAGCAAAACTCACCTTCCACATTTCTTTGAATACAAAGACATATTCAAGATGTACAAAGAAGAGAAAGGGAGACTAACATTTTGTAATTGTTCAGTGAAAAAATCATAGAAGATGCTCTTACAAATCATAATGTCCAAAGAATCTTACAAATCCATAATGTGGCAACCAGATTAGCAATCATCCCTTGGAAACCTTGATGTGTCACTTAAAAATTTCCATTACAAGTTCATCTTCTAGCAGAGGCTTTAGCGTTACAAGATTGGGAAAAATTATCAAAATAACATTTGTTAAAACCTCTACTTTGTGAAGATTTTAATATATTTTCACTAAAACTACAATTTTTGGGTGGTTAAAAGTTATAACAAAGGTTGTTTTGTATGTGCACTTATATTGAAAATATGCATAGATGCACCAAACATATACCATAATCATTGGCGTGCCAATATTTTATATGCACCCGGGATTCAAAAATATATTATACACAACAGTGCGTCTAATATATATGTAATTCCCTAGTGCGTATTTTAGGTATTGAAATAATTAGTGTGCTTACATTGATAATATGCATTGGTGTGCCAATATTTGATAAGCGATGGGGCTCTAAAAATATATAATACAAATTGGTGTGTATTATATGTGTTTGATGCCCCACTCTATATTTTATATAATGAAATCACTAGTGCATATTAAATTTGTGTAACAACTTATGGTGTGTGTGGTTATTGTCCGAGATTTTTAGTTGTATGCAGTAATGAAGGGACAACAAGGCATATCTGAGGTGCACTGCAGGAGGTTGCAGAGATAGTTGTAAACGAAATTCTTTGTGTGACGAATCTATTTCTGAGTGTCTTGCTGAAGTGAGGTGAGTCATGTGACTCTACCTAATTTGTAATATGAGCCTGTAGTTCTCATATTGTAATTGTTTTACAATAACAAAGACTTTTTCGGGTGTTAGGCATGGTTCATACCAACCACACTATTTATGTGTTTGTCTTTCATTTGTTCCATAATTGTACTCTTGGTTTCTCATGTTAATGAATGTATTATTATATATGACTAAGTGTTAAATTGTTAAAAATTGTCTAAGAATACAATATTTGCATTAGAGTAGGAGTGTTACTCGTTGGTATCCTAGAACAAAGTATGGGTATGCTCTAGGTTAAGAGGCGTAGTCCAGAAGAAAAATTGGGAGGATGTTTGGTGAATGTTCAAAGGACTAACCCATCGCAAAGGAAACCTAAGTGAAGACTTGGTGGTTTGTTAAAAAGGTGAAAGGAGCAGTTGTGGACAAAGCTGTGACTTGTGAATAGACCTGGGCGCACCCCTTGAGCAGGCCAAGCACATAGTTCTGAGGGAGTTGGATAGGCATTTTGGATTCAGTTTACAAGAATGTTGGATTCAGTTTCATAAAAATCATGTATGGAGGATCGGCGCAGTAAAAGAAGAAAGAAAACAAAGTAGGAGTAGAGTGTGCAACAAAGGCACATTCAAGCTCTAGAGTGCATAGTAGAGGTACATGCAGGAGTGCAGTGCACAAAAAGAACATACTTAGTAGAGAATAAACAAGAGAATAAAGAAAATAATAAAGAACATAATAAAGAACAGAATAAAACAAGAGAAGAAAGGAGGAGAAAAGGAAGGATAACAGTTTGTCATACCAAAAGAAAAAAGATGCAAAAAAATAGGAAGAACAACAGTCGGAGTGCAAAATCAGCATGCAGATGTAAAAGAAGGAAAATCAAGCCCGATTAGTGAGTCAACATGAGTTGTCGTGGGTTGTAATAGGGTTTTGGGATGAGCAAAGTAGGGTTTTAAGAACCTAGAATTTATGTATAAATATGTAATGGGTTGGGCACATTAGGGGTTCTCTTCTATTGGTGCGATCTGGTTGAAGTTCTTTGTTCTATGTTCAAAGATTTTCTTTGTAAGGAGAGTGATAGAATAGGATGAAAATGAAAGAGTCTATGTATGAGTGGAGAAAGAGAGTTTTAGAGAGAGGCTTGCACTGCAGAGAGGCTAGGCAATATGGAGAGAGAGATATCTTGATATATCTATTGTAAGAGCAATGCACAGTTGTAATGTCCTTGACCATCATCCCCTGTCGGGTAATGCTACAAAAGAAACCTTAACTTTTCCTTAACTTCTTTGATACCATTTCAGGGACATTCCCGACCTTAAACAACAGGCCAGGCCATGCCACCGAGTAGCTTTGCGGAAATAATCACATATAAAACTTAACCAGAAGATAGAGATAACACCTAGTATTCACACTTATAAATATATATCTATCTAATGCAATTACACAGACGTCAATACTCTACTCATACACATGTTCATGTGGAAGAAACATTAACCATACATGCAACATATATATATATATATATATATATAGGAATTACTCATTAATTATAATGCAAATACAAATACACAACATACAACGAACACAAAATTTGTACTTATCTTTTAGCAAATGACCACTAACTGCGTGCAAATATTCCACGAAACTCCTAGCCTTAGACTACGCTACTCATCATAGTCAATAATGGGTCGCCCTTGAGTTGGGACTAAACTCCATCGAGCAAAGGAATTCAAGGCTTGCAAAGGACAACAAGGAAGTTGCACAAAACAACAGGAAGGATATTTAATCCTAGGATCCACTTACGCCCACAACACACAGACCCTCACTCCACACACGCCTGCTCCACCCTAGGAGGGTACACATTCACTAATACAATTCCATCGTCTACTACACCTCCCTTACCTTGGGCTTCAACAACAGGATGGACCAGAAGTCTCATAGTACTATAGCTGCTACAGGATTCCCTTCCAAGACAACTCACTTCCCAGCAAACTCTCTCACCTGGGAGAGTTGCTCACAGGACTGACAACCTGCTTCTTCAATTCAGCTCCTAAGAAATACATAAATAACATACATCCAACACACAGGTGTTGACAACAACAAAAAACGAGTATGGACAGCAAAAGTGGCAATAGCCAAACACTAAGACAAATCACGGCTCAGGTGAATACAAATGCATCAGGCTTCACATGAGACACACAGGATAAATCAAGTACGACTGCAGGATTCCAAAGGTGCATAATATATATAGAGGCAATGATGATGGAGAACTGGTTCAATGCATGAATCCCTGGTCAATCAAGAGGGGTGACAGACTTCTAGAGAGTCGTAAGGGTCGTGAGGAAACTCGAAAATGGTAAAGACACAAGGATGGGAAGCAACGCCAGAATGGGAAGCGAACCCCCAACGAACTGGCTTTCCCAGCTCTAAAATGCATGCAACCAGGTTAACACATGTCTTCCTAAACTCGCATGAGTTCCACTTAGCGCTCGTTCCCATTTTCCTAGGAACTTAGGACAACACGACTTATTTCAACCATAGCCTTTGGGAAATAATAATAAATTATTATTCACTTAGCTGTAAGCCCTCTAGCTTAGCCCCTAGGCCTAGAAACTTAGCCCCCTCCCTTGCCCTACCTATTGGAGCTTAGTCCCCCATAAATCTTTCTTTCATGGTAGGTCTACACACAACGGTGTAATTTTATTAATGATGCAAGTATTTGCATATACAAAATCAGGCTCATTGGCCTTATCATCTGTCTCGCTAGCCTAATAAACACACAAGTCTCTCAAATTATAACCACTTGGCTCACCAACATATAAATGTAATTACAATTCAGCAGGGTCTTGTCCTTGGGGTGTTATAATCCCCTCACCTTATTTTTGCATTGTCCTCAGTGCAACTTATTTATACAACAACAACAATATTTCCAAAATACTCAAAATGATGCGGGTACTCTGCCCGCATAGCATATTAATGCTCCCATGTTGCATCCTCAGAATCATACTAGGTCCACTGGACTTTTAAAAGCCCTATGTATTGATTCTGGAGCTGCTTTCTTTTCCAGTCCAGTATACGCACCAGATGCACCTGCAAGACGCCTTCTTGCTCCACTTGAATCACATTCCAATCAATAACATGATTAGCATCAGGTATATATTTCTTAATAAATGAAACATGAAACACATTATGTACAGTCATGGATGCAGGCAATGCAAGCATATATGCAACTGGTCCAATCATTTCTAGGACTTCAAATGGCCCACAATATATGGCTGCCAACTTGGAACATTTTCCCATCTTTAGGGAACTTTTGTTGGCTTTCACCTTCATAAAAACATGGTCACCCAATTTAAACTCTTTGTGGGTTCTTCCTATCTTGGGCAACCTTCAATTTCTGCTTAATCTTCAACATTTTCTCTTCCATTTCCTTGAGAAAATCTGGCCCAATTATTGCTCTATCAGTTGGGTTGTCCCAAATTATTAGTGTGTTGCACTTTCTACCATAAAGTTCTTCAAACAGGCTCATCTTCAGTGATGCTTGATACCCATTGTTGTAGAAAAATTATACCAAGTGTAGGTAGTCTTCCCATTTATATGGTTTTTCCATCACATACATCCTTAGCATGTCTTCTATCACTTGGTTGACCCTTTTTGTTTTCCCATCAGACTCAGGACGATAGGTTGTGCTGAAGTTCAGATTCATTCTAAACCCTTTGAATAACCCTTTCCATAACTTTGAGGTGAATTTCGGGTCTCTGTCAGACATAATTGTTTTGGGAATACCATGAAATCATGCTACTTCCTTCATATAAATATCATCAACATTAGCTTCATTGTGTGTATTTTTTAATGGAATAAAATGGGAAGCTTTCATAAGCTTATCCACCACCACCATGATGGAATCATGTTGCTTATCGGTTCTTGGCAATCCTGTGATGAAATCCATTGTCACCACTTCCCACTTCCACTTAGGAATGGGCAATGGTTATAGCAACCCAGATGGGTGCCTATGCTTAGCCTTGACTCTTTGACATTCTAAGCATTTATCTATGTACGCTACAATTACCTTCTGCATGGCTAGCCAAAAGTAATGGCTCTTGAATTCTTCCATTTTTTTCTGATATCTATGGTGCCCAACATAAGGCACATTATGAGTTTCTTTCAAGATCATAATTCTCAATTCCTGGGAATTAGGTACATAAATTATGTTTTTGTACAAGAGTGTTCCATCAGCTTCCAATTTATAATCTTCCACTTTATGTAGCATGTTACCTTGTTGTAGCTTTGCCACCAATTCCATGTACTT
This sequence comes from Picea engelmannii, assembly GCA_009831015.1. Lineage (NCBI taxonomy): Eukaryota > Viridiplantae > Streptophyta > Pinopsida > Pinales > Pinaceae > Picea > Picea engelmannii. Next base: position 769,968 of record ML779359.1, read on the forward strand.
CAAATATGCATTTGCAGCTTACGAAATTCTACCTTTAATATCAGTTTGATACATGCTAATGGCCATAGAATGTATTTCATGCACTCTTCTGTTGGGTGCATTAGCCACCTTGTTCTCCTTTCCTTTGATATGCTTGATATCAAAGTCATACTCACAAAGAAATTCCAACCATCTACTCTGCCTAGCATTCAAGGTTGGATGATCAAACAAATACTTCAGACCGTTATGGTATGTCCTTAGTTCAAACCTCCTTCCCATGAGGTAGTGCCTCCATTTATTCAGGGCATGCAATATGGTTGCCAACTCCAAATCATAAGTTGCATAGTTATTTTCATGATCCTTCAACTTTATGGATTCATAACCTACCACAAACCCATTTTGACTGAGGATTCCTCCCATTCCTTCTTTGCATGCATCTGTACACACTACAATATCTTCATTCGGATCTGCAATACTCAGGATTGGAGCACTGGTTAACAACTGCTTCAATTCCTGGAAGCTTTTTTCATATTCTTCTGTCCAATGAAATTTCACCTTTTTTGTTTATAATGAAGTGATTGGGTGAGCAATTTTCAAAAACCCTGCAATGAATCTTCTATAATAGCCATTTAGACCCATAAAGGATCTGACTTATGTCACATTTTTAGGTGCTGACCATCCTCTAATGGCCTCTATATTCTCAAGGTCCACTGTTATCCCTTCTTCTGAAATGATATGTCCAAAATAATGGATCTTCTTTTGATAAAATGAGCACTTACTCAATTTGGCATACAGTTGGCCCTCTCTTAGAACCTGCAACACCATCCTTAGATGATGTTCATTCTCTTCCTCTGACTTGGAATATACAAGGATGTCATCCATAAAGACAATGACAAACTTGTCCAAATATTCCCTGAAAAGACCATTCATTAAGCACATGAAAACAACTCGTGCATTTGACAACCCAAATGGCACCACTGTGAACTCATAATGACCATACCTCATTCTGAAGGAAGTCTTGCTGGTGTCTTCCTCTTTAATCCTTACCTGATGGTATCTTGACCTGAGATCTATCTTCGAAAATATCTTTGCATCTTTTAATTGATCAAAGAGATCATCAATCCTTAGTAAAGGATACTTGTTCTTTATAGTCACTTTGTTCAACTATCTGAAATCGATGTAAAATCTCATTGTTCCATCTTTCTTCTTTACGAACAAGACTGGGGCACCCCAAGGTGATACACTTGGCCGGATATTCCCCTTCTTCAGAAGCTCTTCAAGATGCATTTGTAGTTCCTTCAACTCTGGTGTACTCATTTTCTAGGGAGTCTTTGACATTGGGGCTGCTCCAGGCGTCAAATTTATAGAGAAATCAATATCTCTTTTTGGAGGTAGTCCTGGTACCTCCTTGAACACATCTTCAAAATCTTTCAAGACTGCATAGTCCTCCAGAATTGGCATCTTATCCTTAGATGCTTCCTCCGTATGAGCTGCAAATAATTGACAACCTTTTCCGTAGAATTTCTTCAGTTGCATTGTTGACATTTCTCTAATATAAAATGCTCTGGGAATTCCTTGGACGGCTCTCTGATTTCCTTCCTCATCCAAACAAGTGAACGCCTTGTTACGGTAGTCTAAAATGGCATGGTGTTGGTCCAATTAGTCCATACCAATTAGGCAATCATGTGAACCTAAAGGCAAGATATCCATATCTTCCTTGGTACTTAGTCCATTCATGCCCATTGGACATGATTTAACCAAATCAACAACTTTCCTCTTGGCTCCTGTAGCCAACTGTACCATCCAAGATTTCTCATGCTTTCTTTTTGGAAAGCATAATCTTTCCACAACTTTTTGATCTATGTAACTATGACTAGCTCCCGAGTCTATTAAAATAGTAAATGAATGGTTATTGATCATACCTTCAACTTCAATCATGTGTGATTGATACTCATCTTTTGTGTTTTCCAAGGATTCATAGATCCTTGGTACTTTTCTTCCCATGTCCTCCATTGTTTCTGCTTGATGAACATTGTGAACAACTCTTACCTTTTCCTTTCTGTGAGGACAATATCTATACCTATGATCTCCTTTGCATCCCCAACACTCCATAGGTGTCTGTCTTGGCCTTTTCCCACCTACTTCATCCATCCTGGGCTCTCTCAAAAATGGTTTTCCTTGAGAACTATTCCTGAAAAATGATGGCTTGATTCCCTTCTACCTTCTCTCCCTCTTGAACTTCTTCTTATCTTCCCAAGATTTTTGGAAAGTAGTCTTTTCTTTTTGCTGATCATATAAGAATTTGTATCTTCTTATAGTTTCTTCCATAGTTTTCGGGTCATCATACTAGATCTTGTCACCGATGGAAGATGGAAGCCCACTCAGATACCTTTGAATCTTAACTATCTCATCCTTGATGAAGGGGACATATTTCAACAACTCCAAGAATCTTCTTTCATACTCATCAATGGACATACTTCCTAGCTTGAGTTTGAATAACTCTTTCATTTTCTTGTCATAATACCTCTTAGTTAAGTACTTCTTTTCAAAATGTCTCTTGAATTCCCTCCATGTAACATTCTTCTCTCTGATGTGTTGTACTTGCACAAGCTAATCCCACCATATGGATACCTTTTCTTTAAGTTGGTAAATGGAAATTCTTCCCTCTGCATGAGAAGAATAGTTCTGCAATTGGAAATATTTCCTCATGCCCAACAACCATGTCTCAACATCTTCATCTTTATTGTGTTCCCTGTCAAAAGTAGGAGGCTTGATTTTATTCATTTCACCCTTTAGTTCATCCACTTTTGATTTCCTATGCTTTATGGTAGGAGATGGACTTGAACTGTTGTGTTCTCTCTTATTGGAATGTTTTGAGGAGTGACTGTGATTCCTTCTAATGCTCCTTGATCTTCCTTTTTTCTCAGGGGTCCTGCGACTCCCTGTTTTTCTTGAGCCACTCTCCTTATCCAACTTCTTTTCGATTATTTCCCAGCTTCGCATCAACTTTATGTTGAATTCTCCCTATTGCTCCTTGTCCTTTATGAGCTTTTTGTTATCTGTTTGGTGAGTCTGGACATCTTTCTGCAACCTTTCCATGATTTTCATCATGTTTCCTTATTTATCTATCTCTTCTCCATGTCCATTGGAGTTTGTTCCTTCAACTCCCAAATGGACATTCCTTCCTCTTTCTTCATTCTCCGAACTATAAGCATCTTGTGTCTACTCCGTTCCTCTACACTATGAGACAATTTGGCTCGGTTCCGTCAATTGTTAACTCTACAAAATGTGCAATCAACCAAATTTTTGTCAGGCTATCAGTCTTTAATAATTTTCCATAGGACTTAGACAATTTGATTCAACAGAAAGAATATCAAACTCCATTTTTAGTGGGTCTGCGTCGATCAATAATCCCCATGATTCTATTTCTAAGCCCCATTATGTTCTTCAAGAATTCATTATTTGATGCTAGCCCCTTCTTCCTCAGTCCTTGGTTCACCTGTGACCACATCTGGGACCGAGTGCTAATGATTTGGGCACTTATCCGGAGTGTTGAAACTTCAGGCTCTGGAGCTTTCGAGGTTCCCCTTTTCCACGTGTCACCACATCATAGAACAATGAATTGTAGAATGCGTGAAGAACGGTGGATATACGGTTCACATTCCTTCATGCACCACTTCTTCCGGAGTGTCAAGTCTCTGGACTTCACAATCTAGTGCCATGCATCCATTGGGGCCCACAGTTTCCATGCTTGAATTAATAAATGTTGAAAATGTCACATCAGTTAACGCCTTTCAATTTATGAGGGCATGCATCTGCAGTTTGGAGTAACCCGCCTTTCGTCCCGCAATTCCTCTTATGCTAACACGTAACCCCCCCCGGTAAAACCATGGTTTGGATTGTGGGACTGCCCTGGGAAATTAACTCCTATGCAATTTGGGTCCCCGCAATTCCTCCTAGCAACCGATCTTGATGTATTGTGATCAACGCCATTGTGGGCCCGCCGATCTTTAACTATGTTTTGGAACCTCAAGGCCCACATAGTACATCTGTCAACATTCCAGGTGGGGGCACATGGCAGGTATAGGATAGGACCACATCACCTCTAGGTGACATCATCATGACTCACTACTTCAACTCTTTGGGGCTTCGGAGCTTCGGGCTTCAATATTTCTCACCTCATCACACACTAATTCTCCCAAATGTCGAAATCCCAAACAACCAATTTGCTGACATGCGTGTCTTCTGTCAATCGACAACTATAAATTACTTAGGCTCTTCAGGATTCAAGATTTTCAACCTCTCCACACTCATTTTCTCCCAAAGTGATTTCACCCAGATTCGACGATCTATCGATGCATGTCTCCCACAGATCGACGACTACAATTCACTTTCGCTCTTTGAGCTTCCGGAGTTTCAACATCTCCACACTCATTTTCTCCTGAAGTGATTTCACCCAAAGTCCACGGATTTCCACCACTTTTCCTCTCTCTCATATCGACGGCACAAGCGAACTCTGTTACTCCATGGATTTACAAAGGAACTAATGGCTAACCACCTCACAACTTTTCCAAATCTGACGTTATGGGGTGACTTTGTTTCCTCCTGAAGAAATCCTAGCCATTAACTTGTTAAACCTTGAGAGTTTCTCCCCCTTTAAATATTTATTCCCGCTATCTCTCCTAAGCTTCGTTTCTCGAACCCCTTTCTCCTTAGAGGGTTGTTTCGACACTTAGTTGAATTTCGGATATGTGCACTCCTTTCAAAATATCTTTGTGTCCCTTCACAAGAAAACTCAAGCTATTTCTCCCAATATTTTTTAGTCAAAGACTCTGTCAATGCACTCCTTGCACCCAGAGATGCTCTGAACCTCAAATTTTGTCCCTTTTGACAACAATTCACTCTGAAATCTTTGTCTCGTTAACCACTAACATGGCCCATCCAGGTTCAGTTTCAAAACCATGGCTCTGATACGAATTTGTAACGTCCCCGACCATCATCCCCTATCGAGTAACGCTACAAAAGAAACATTAACTTTGCCTTAACTTCTCTGATACCTTTTCGGGGATATTCTTGGCCTTAAACAATAGGCCAGGCCATGCCACCGAGTAACTTTGCGGAAATAATCACACATAAAACTTAACCAAAAGATAGAGATATCATATGGTATTCACACTTATAAATATATATCTATCTAATGCAATTACATAGACGTCAATACTCTACTCATAAACATGTTCATGCAAAAGCAACATTAACCATACAT
>ML779360.1:55257-109411 GCA_009831015.1 Picea engelmannii
TCATCTTGTACTTGAACATTTAAGTGGGGTAAAAGGAGGTTTCCCCCTCGAAGAGGATTATTATTTGAAATTATCTCTTTTTCAAGGCGTTGAGTACTTTTCCTGAGGTTTTTCTATGCTATATTGATGTTTGGTTCTTAACATTCTACTATATACCATTTGAGTTTTTTCACCCACATAGTGCATTTTAGGCCATTTTCCCCATGATATTCAAGTTCCGATTACCAGAGATACGATCAACAGAATCAACAACCATCTGGACCAAGTAAGTGCCCATCCCTTCTCCTTCAATTTCAATGGTTTAAATTCTAGCTTTAGGCCCCTTTTTTTGAGTATTAGAGGGCATAACATGGAAACTAGGTGTATGCTGGTGACATATCATCAGGCCGCATATACAACCCCATATACATGGGAAAAATGAATCCTAAACATTTATATGAAGCCCAATACATGTCTATTATTAAGTTATCCCGTGTACAAGTTCGTGAACAAGATTTTGAAAGGGTTTTAACTCAAAAAATGATTTCTCCTTTGCGGGATGGTTATTGAATGGAGGGAAAGGGAGCATGAGGAGATAAATGCAGTAGTGGGAAGAGATGCAAGGGCCCAACAAGATTTAAAACAATGTGGCATTTATAAATTTTGGGCTCTCAAGGCAATGAGGGATTAGGTGAGGTTATTCCAGTTACTAGTAAACTATCAGGATCTAGAGACATAGTCATTCAATCTTTATGGGAAACCATTGAGGATTGAAGTGGATGATATATACTTTATCACAGGATTGTCTCGTCAAGACGAGGTAGTGAATATCAATTCTCGAGGGGCTGGGGGTGGTATGACTATGAAGGAGTACATTTCCACCCACTATGTTGCAGGCACAGATAAAGTAGGGAGCCAAATCCCTATCAAGGAGTTCGAGAAATTGAGTTTAAAGGTCGTCGTGCTTGTACTCACATGGATTTTGGGGTTGGCCTCATTGCACCAGGTATCAAGGCTACTCATGTTCTATGCGGTGGAGTTTTTAAGACTTACTGTCTATGACTAGTGTACCTCACCGATGGATAACATGAAGATCCAGTTGACTGATTGCAAACAAGGGAAAATGAGAAACTTTGGATTTGCATCCATACTTTGTATTTTTTTCTTTGAGAGGGTTCCAGGTTTGAGTCCTAGAATAGAGATTACTCCACATAGACTTCGCGATTTAGCCATGTTACAGTGGACCGACCTGATGAGTCAGCTAGGAGGTGGTAGGGTGCCAACCCCCTACAATGATGATTTCTTTTTCTAGTGACGCCAACAGGTCATAGCCATTAATGACTATCCTTACAGACGGATCGACTACATAAGATATATTGACATACCTTTTCCACTAGGTTCCGCCTACGACGATAGTGGTAAGAATGATTTTATATATTCCATTTTTTTTTCCAATTTTGATAAAGGAAAAATAAAAAACACAAATATTTTTCCATGGTATCAAGTGTTAACAATTGCTTTGTTACATAGACGTAGGTTCGTGACGACTAGAGGGATTCCCATGACATCAACGTGTTGGTTATGGAGCTTGGTTATCTTCCTGATTCATAGGTATTTGTTTTCAGCTGTGTTTATACCCCATGAAGACTTTACACCCAAGAAGAATGTACACTCCTCCATGTGGGGGAGTGCAAGGAGGGTTACCCCCCCTACAGGGTCCGAGGATGAAGCCCCTGAAGGAAAATTTTCCTTGTAATTTCATAGTAAGTATGGACCGTTCATTATAAGGTCGCAGATCTGACGGTAGAAGTTACGTTAGGGTTTTTTTTTTCCCTAGAAGGAAACCCTCTTTTATGAGGGAAATGTATTTCGACTATGTATCATTGTGAATATTGTATTCTGAGTTAGGAGATTGTGAGAGAAAGAAGAGGAAGTTACAATGGGTGTGATATAGGTTGTATCCCTTGGATAATAATAAAGGAAGGACCTAACAATTTCTGTGGTGGACGTAGCCCACACTGGGTGAACCACGTATATCTGTGTCTCTATTGTATTGTGTATCTTCTGTGTTTTATTTCCGCATTTGTTTTATTTTATTTCTCTGCGATCCTATTTTTATAACAACTGGTATCAGAGCGAAATGTAACTCGCAGGAAAAGAGGGTTCCTGGTTCGAGTGGGAGCAATGGAGGAAGATGGAAAGTTTAGGGTCGGAAATTTAATGACCAAAATTAGCAATTATGGAAGATGCATATGGAAGATTATTTATATAATAAGGATCTATTCCTACCATTCGGTGGAATAGAAAAGAATTCAATGACCATGAAGGATGAAGAATGGGAGGTTCTTGACAGAAAGGCACTAGGAACGATATGTCTGAGCCTGGGAGCATCGGTGGATTTCAATATTTCGAAAGAAAATACAACAAAGGAGATGATGGATGGATTGGCTAAACTGTATGAAAAACCCTCGACGTCCAATAAGGTATTTCTAATGAAGGGATTATTTAATATGAAGATCTTAGAAGGTGGGTCTTTTGCAGATCATTTAAATGAATTTAATACAGATACTAATCAACTAAGTTAATTAAAAGTAGACTTTGATGATGAGGTCATGGCTCTTCTAATCTTGTGATCATTGCCAGAAAGATAGAACGAATTGGTCATGGTTGTAAGTAACTTTGTCTCTGGTTCAAACACTTTAAAATTTTATAATGTTGTTGGTGTTATCTTTAATGAGGAAATGCGATGGAAAAGCACATGTGAGACATCATGTAACGTGTTAAACATGGAGAACAGGGGAAGACAAAAGGATAAAGGGAAGGGTTTAGGGAACCACAAGAATTCTAGGAAGGGAAGATCCAAATCCAGACTCAGAAAGATAGTGTGTTGGAATTGTGGGAAGAAAGGACATCTAAAGAAAGACTGCAGAGCTACAAATAAACAAAGAGATGGACAACAGGAGAAAAATCAGGAAGTAAATGTAACAAGTGATGTGTTACAAGATGCTTTTATTTTTTGTGTAGATATTATTTCTGAGTCTTGGGTAGTAGATTTAGGGGCTTTATTTCATGCCACACCCCATAAGAAACATTTTCTATATTATGTTCAAGGTGATTTTGGAAATGTTCATTTGGGTGATGATGCACCATGCAAAATTGTTGGAATGGGAAAGGTAAAAATAAAGAAAAGGAATGGAAACCAATGGTTGTTGAAAGAAGTAAGACATATTCCACATCTAAGGAAAAATCTAATTTCAAAAAGGCAGTTGGAAAGTGAAGGTTGTATATCCATATTTACAGATAATATGTGGACGATCACCAAAGGATCACTGGTGATAGCAATAGGCGAGAAGGTAGGTACAATGTATTTATGTTCTGGTAATACTGACTCTTATATCTCTTTAGCTTCTACGAGAGTGGATACAACACTATGGCATCATAGGCTTGGAAACATGAGTGAGAAGGGGATGCAGATACTTCACAAAACAAATTTGTTGCCATATCTTACACAAATTGATTTGGATTTCTGTGAGCATTGTGTTTATGGAAAGCTGAAGAGAGTCATATTTATCAGAGTTTGAAAAGAAAAGAAGAAAGGTTTGAGCTTGTGCATATAGATGTATGGGGACCAACTCAGGTATCATCTCTTGGTGGCTCTCGTTATTATGTTACTTTTATTGATGATGCAACTAGACAAAATTGGGTTTATTGCATTCGACAAAAAAAATGATGTTTTTGATACTTTAAAAAAATGGAAATATTTGGTTGAGAATGAGACGGGAAAAAGGCTGAAGTGTCTCAGATAAAAAAATGGAGGTGAATATTGTAGAAAAGAGTTTGATGATTAATGTTCATACCATGGGATTCGTAGAGAGAAGACAGTTCCAAGAACACCACAAGAAAATAGTGTGTCAGAAGTGATGAACATGACAATCATGGAGTGTGCAAGGAGTATGAGATGGCATGATGGTTTTCCATTACAGTTCTGGGAAGATGTTGTAGATACTATTGTTTAATTAATAAACATAGGACCTTCAAGTTCTTTGGATGGTGGAATTCCAGAGGAGGCATGGAAAGGTAAAAAAGTAAACTATTCTTTTTTGAAGACTTTCAGCTGTGAAGCATTTGTCCATACTGATAAATAAAATAGAACAAATCTTGAGGAAAAATCCAAGAAGTGCACCATTATTGGATACAATATTAATGGTTTTGGTTATTTCTTATGGGATTATGAAAATCACAAAATAATTAGGATTAAAGATGTCATATTCAATGAGAAGGTCATCTACAAAGATCAGTTGCAGGGAAAGATACAAGAAAAAGAAAAACTAGAATACACAGTTCTTGATGATATCACCGAAAAGGAAATTCCAAAGGAACCAAAAAATCAAAATGTACAACAATAGGAGAAACAAGTACCTCAAACTCCTACAAGTGTTTTTAGAAGATCTACTAGGTTAAGTAGACCCCCTGACCGATACTCTCCTTCATTGTATTATTTATTGTTGATTGATTCTGGTGAAACAAAATGTTATGAAGAGGTAATGCAGGTAAACACCAAAAATAAGTGGGAGCAAGGCATGAAAGAAGAAATGGATTCCTTGGTAAATAAACAGACTTGGGACTTGGTTCAGTTGCCTGCAGGAAAAAGAGCATTGTAGAATAAATGGGTTTACAAGTTGAAGGAAGAAGATCGATGAAATAAGCGCTACAAGGATAGATTTGTTGTAAAGGGGTTTGCACAAAAGAAAGGCATAGATTTTGATGAAATATTTTCTCCTGTTGTTAAAATGACTTCAATTAGGACTATTTTAAGTCTTGTGGCAGTAGAATATTTACATCTTGAACAATTAGATGTAATTTTTTTTTTTCTCCATGGGGATTTGGAGGAAGAGATTTATATGCAACAACCACAGGGGTATGAGGTCAAAGGGAAGGAGAATTTGGTATGCAGGTTGAAGAAGATATTGTATGGCCTAAAGAAATATCCAAGGAAGTGGTATTTGAAGTTTGATAAGTTTATGACAGAACACGGTTATAGTAGATGTCAGTCTGATCATTGTGTTTATTTTAAAAAGCTAGAAAATGGAAGCTATATTATCTTGCTATTGTATGCAGATGGCATGCTTGTTGTAGGGTCTAATATGAAGGATATAAATGTGCTCAAGAATAAATTGGATAATTCATTTTCAATGAAGGATTTGGGTGCTGCAAAGAAAATCCTTGGTATGAGAATAACAAGAGACAGGAAAAATCACAAATTGGCATTGTCTTAGGGTGAGTACATAGAGAAGGTGTTGGAGAGGTTTAGAATGAAAAATGCAAAACTAATTAGTAAAAATTTGGCAAACCATTTCAAATTAAATAAGGAAATGTGTCCCAAGACATAGGAGGAGATAGAATACATGTCTAGGGTCCCTTATTCATGAGATGTTGGAAGCTTGATGTATGCAATGGTTTTAAACAAGACCAGATATTGTACAAGCAGTGGGAGTTGTGAGCAAGTATATGAACAATATAGGTAAAGAACATTGGGAGGCAACAAAGTGGATTATTAGGTATTTGAGAGGTACTGCTACTCATGCATTATGTTTTGGAGGTTCGGACATTGTTCGACATGGATATGCTGATTCAAATATGGTAGGTGATAAAGATAGCAGGAGGAGCACCCTAGGGTATGTTTTTACTGTAGGTGGAACAACAATAAGTTTGATTTCTAAACTACAAAAGGTTGTTTCACTTTCAACAACAAAAGAAGCATATGTTTCTTCTACAGAGGGTAGTAAAGAAATGATTTGGTTACAAAGGTTTATGGAGGAATTGGGAAAGAAGCAAGAGAATAGTAGGTTGTACCGTGACAATGAGAGTGCCATTTATATTGCAAAGGACTAAACCTTCCATTCGAATACTAAGAATATATAGTTGAGGTATCATTTCATATGATACATCTTGGAAGATGGACATTTGAAGTTGGAAAAGATACACACTAGCCAAAATCCTACAGACATGTTAACAAAGGGAGTAACCAAGGAAAAAATGATTTCCTGGTTAGTTTCAGTTGGTCTTCAAGCATGAAGGAGAAGATGAGAAATTTTCTAGGTCCAAGAAGGATCATAGTCTAGAAGATACAACAACAATGGAGTTGTTGAGATCAATCTCCAAGTGGGAGATTGTTGGTTGTGGAGCCTGATTATCTTCCTGATTCAGAGGTCTTTGTTTTCATCCATGTTTATACCCCATGAAGACTTTACACCTCAGAAGAATGTACACTCCTCCACGCGGGGGAGTGTATATCTAGACTGTTCATTATAAGGTCGTAGATCTAACGGTAGAAGTTATGTTAGGTTTTTTTTCCCTAAAAGGAAACCCTCTTTTATGAGTTAGGAGACTATGAGAGAAAGAAGAGGAAATTACAACGGGTGTGATGTAGGTTTTATCCCTTCATTTGCTGGATAATAATAAAGGAAGGACCTGGAAATTTATCTGGTGGATGTAGCCCACACTGAGTGAACCACATATATCTGTGTCTCTATTGTATTGTGTATCTTCTGTGTTTTATTTCTGCATTTATTTTATTTTATTGCTCCATGATCCTATTTTTCTAACACGGTGAAGGCGCCGAGGAGATAAGCTAGTGGGATGGTACAAAAATAGAGTGCTACAAAATGTGTAGGGGAACCTATCTTAATTGGTGCGCATGATTCCTATGGCTTAAGTGTAGGATCTACCAGAGGTGATGCAACGAAAGGTGGTGGGTGTATCCCGTGCCTGGGTGAGACTATTCTGGTGTCTTGCAAACGCTGTAGTGTGCTATCATGATATGCATTTGACAACACATGCATATATTCCATGGTCATGCTATATATCAACCATATATGTATTTTGAGGGTGTGAGCCTCATTTTGTACTATGACACCATATGTTTTGGACTTGAAAGGATGAAATATAAAAATTTGGTCTTCGACTTTACTTATATATGTTACAATGTGTAAATGCATAAATGTGTTTTCTTTGCTTAGTTATGTGACACATGCCAATCTAAAATATAATTAGCATATGCATCATATACATGATTAGAACTTCTAGGGATGTGATTATAAGTAAGAAAATCAAAGTATCGTTCTAAAATTCATACCCGTAGGAATCATCGGAGTAGAGTAGGATCTCGCACATGGTAACTGTCGTTCAACTGACATACGACTAACTAGGAGTCAAAGTGAACTTCTAAATATTGAACACCATGCGAAATGGCGTCGCGTAATAGATCTATAACGACGCTATACTCAGCCACATTATTTGTTGATGGCTCCAAACAAACCCCACCTGAAGACACCATTTGGACTTCGGGTGAGTAAATGACCCAGGCATTAGAACTCATGTTCCATGTATGATGACTTGCACCACATGCGAATCCTAATTACATCGAAGATTTCGTTGACATCTACCAACCAAGGGAAAAATTGATAAGAAAGCCGATGAAACAAAGGAAAAGATAAAGAAGTATATACACTAAGATACACTGGTATACAAAGGTCATGCCCAATTTTGAGGGCTCAAGCGTAATACCTTTTAAGGTAGAGCCCATTTATGGGCTCATCCAACATATTCCCTTAATAATCTTCTAATTCATAGACTCCTTTCTCTAAGACATGTTGCACTATATAAAGACCGTGCAACATGTGGTTGAACTTACATGCCCCCAATGGTTCTTTGGCTTGGTCATAAAGGAGAACCAAGTCACCCTCAATGTAATGTCAAGGATAGAAAAACCTATTGTACTGAACCTTAACACATTGTTTATTTGTTTTGATAGCTATAGAGGCATCTCGATGATTCTCATCAAGGAATTCAGATGTGTCAGGTAGGGGCTCAATTTCCAACTTAAGGGAAGGGATTTCACATTCAATCGGAAAAATCGACTCCACACCATGTACTAACTGAAAAGGAGAAAAAATAGTGGAAGTCTTTACCATGGTTTGATATGCCCAAAGCACAGGTTAAAGCATCAGATGCCAGTTAGATTTACTCTGGTTCACATTTTTTTGCAAAATGGTCTTGCGAGATTTATTCACTGCCTCTACTTCTCCATTTTCCTGGGGATAGTAAGGGGAAGAATGGTCATGCTTAAACCCTAGTTTTGGTTCTAACTCTTTCATCATTTCATTCTGAAAGTGAATTCCATGATCAATGAAAATATCTCTTGGGATTCCAAACTGGGCTATAATCTGGTTGAATACGAAGAATGCTGTAGTATTACCATTAGATTTAATGGTAGGCATGGCCTCTGCCCATTTAATAAAATAATCCATGACCACGATAATATGATTGGGCCCCCCAGCTGAGGCTTGGTTACAGTCCATAAAATATACCCCCCACTTGGTGAAGGGATCAACAATTATGTCTGGGTGAAGAGGGGCTGGGTGCAAGTGCATTTTTCAAGCAAAAAACTGGGAAGGGTGACACTTCTTGATGACTTCAACATAATCTTTAAAAATTAACGGCTAAAAATAATCGGCTCGCAATATCTTTTGGGTTGTTGCAAGCCCGGATAAATGAAAACCGCATGCCCCACTGTGACAGTCATTGATAAAAACCTCAACCTCATCGTGAGTCAATACGCCATACACTATTATCTACCCCTTGATGATATAGAGTGTCACTGATAATAAGGTAGTTTTTAGCCTGATGACATATACATCATCGATCGTCTCTCGACAGATGCTAGGGTAGCTTCAAGGTTTGCAGATAGATCAAAGTGTCTCCATACAAGGGGTCCAAAGATGAGATAAGGAAAATATGTTCATCCACGAACAAATAGTCATGAAAAATGTCCTCATCTAGTTGAGGGAAGTCTGATATCAACTCATAAAAACTAGCGATTTCTTAGACTTCGTCGAAGCAAAATCAAGATCAAATTCTTGCAAAATAGAAATCCACTTATTGTATTTCCCGTCTATGATATGCCTGGTGAGGACGTATTGAAATGGATTTATATCCACAACCACGATAGTTTTTCAAAGTAATATATAATGTTGTAATCTATGAACCACATGTATGGAAGCCAATGCCAACTTCTCTACATGAGAGTATTTAAGTTCAAGACCAACTAGGTTTCAACTGATATAGTAGACAATGTGCTCATGGAGCTCATCGTCCTCCTGAACTATAACCATACCAACCGTCCCTTTAGATGTGACGATATAAAGAAAATAGTCTCTATTGTAGTATGGAGGCTGCAATAGAGGTGCCGATACCAAATATTTCTTAAGAGCATCGAAGGATTCTTGGGCTCACTGATCCCATTTAAAAGAGTGTCCTTCTTCAAAAGACACATGAAACCTTTAGTTAAATTGGCAGAGTTCACTATAAACCGATGCAATAAGTTATCCTTCCCTTGTAAACCTTGAAGTTGTTGAATGTTACGTGAGAGAGACAATTTAAGTATCTCCTCCACCTTCATAGGATCTAGCATGTTCCCATGCTCAGACACTATGAATCCTAAAAGATGACTAGACCTAATGCAAAAGATGCAGTTCTGAGGGTTTAACCAAATGCGTTAATAATGTCATCTCTCAAATACTAATCAAAGGTGAGTGGAGTGATCTACTCTCTTGCAAGAGTGAGCAATGAGATCATCTAAGTAAGATTCAACAATATTCTTAAGATCGTGAAATGCAAAGGTCATGGCACCTTGGAAGGTCGCTTCGATGTTTTTAAGGCCGAAAATCATTTTCCAGTATGAAAAAGTACCCCAAGGAAAAATAAACACCATCTTATGTTGATCCTCAGGTTTGATATGAATTTGATTATATCCTGAAAATCCGTACATAAAGGAAAATACTTCACTTCCTGCACACTTGTCAAGAATCTGGTCAATGGAAGGAGTAGGGAAGTTATCTTTAGGACATGCCTTGTTTAGGTCTCTAAAATCCATACACACATGAATGGTTCCTTTATTTTTATTTACGGGAACAAGATTGGACACCCATTTAGTCAAGGGAACTAGGTAAATGAAGCCAACATTAAGTAGCTTCTCTACCTCTGCCTTAATAGCCGGGGCCTTCCTAGGATTAACATCTCTAAGATGCTTTCGAATAGGTTTAACATCCAGATAGGTTTTAATATCATGTTCAACAATGATGGGGTAGATCCCTAACATCTCTTCATATGACCAAGTGAAAAAATCTCAAAATTATTTGAAGAGATTAATGTAGATATGAATTTCTTCAGGTGAACAATCCGCACCAATACATATGTTCTCAATTTTACCAGGGATACGAGAGATGTTGATTGTGACGGTAGGATAAATATTCACCATGTTTCCTTCAACATAAATACCATGCATATCTAATGGAACCAAGACATGAACTACCATCTCACTCAAGGTAGATCTAAAGTCATCCTGTTAGATCTTAATAAGTTATGGGAGAAATAGGATCAATGATGCATATCATCCCAAGGCCTATCAGGACTAGAAATGGCCTCTAATATGGATTCATCCAAAGGTAAATTATCATCAAGGCAATCACGTGAACAAGATGATTGAGTGGCCCATACAGACTCTAAAAAAGGATCCACCTCATTCATCAACGAGGAGGAAGGATTTGGGTTAGCAATAATGTCAAGAATATCCTGATACACAACTTCTGTTGCTGATAGTGGAATTTCCATCCCAATGTGAGAATGACCTTTGTAAGACATAGTCGGGGAAGGTAGGGTCCAAGAGTCATTGAAATACGAAGTACAAAAATGAATGAACCTCATCAACGATGAAGACTCATTGGAAATGGTATGAATATGGTGAATTAGTGCCATGAAATCAAAGCTACCCATCAAAGAGGAATACATTCCAACACCAACATCCTCAGTTTCCTATTGATAATTATCAATCATAGGGACTGAAGGTCCAACCAATGCACTAAGACTAGTGTGCGCAAAGGACAATTGATCAATTGTCACTATCTTCCCTTTGTGAGAAAAACATAAAGTATGGAAAATAGACGACATGACGACTGTCATGGCATAAATCCAATTATGCCTTAGTAGTAAATTGTAGTGAAGAGGCACATCAACCACCTCGATATCAACTTCCACAGTATTCCCACCTAATTGGACTAAAAAATCAGGGAGAATTCTGTGGGGTCGAAACAAACACCCATCAAATGCGGTCAACATAGTCATAGATTTAGACGGGGTCAGAGAGCCAATGGATTTCTAACAAGTTAGGGACATCACGCATGTTGCAACACCTTCATCAATTATAGTATGTTTGATGGTAAGTTTCGTGTACTCCACATGGATTTTAAAGGCCACGTGGTAAGGAAAGTGAGGCTTAACATCCGTGACGTCAAACTTGATACATTTTGAGCCACATGGGTCTAGAGATCCTAATGCAGATAACAAGGCATTTCTTAGTGAAGGACACGTCTATATCACCTCCAAATCCAACATCGCACAAGGGGTTTGGCCTAGATATTTGAAAATAAAATAGTTGTGGGCAGATTTGGAATTAGGATTGTGGGAAGAGTGCTTTAGTAATCCTTTCAGAATACGAAGTAGAGGTTTCAAGTTTTTGATCTGCAAGGTTGTTTCTAGAGGAGGAGGAGACTCTAGGCCTACAAAAATTTGTGAAGAATCGTAATCACGAGATCGAGTAGCTACATCAATATGAGACTAGACCATATTGACACATATATGACCACCTTCATGTGTCGAGGGGTTTATACCCCTACTTGACACATTTCCAGTGTTGGAGGTCCCTGAGGCCATGTGCTGATTATGTGGATATGAGTTTGTTAGAAAAATGGGTGGATGTGATAAGAGCCTTGAGGCTTCCTCTATTTTGGGGCATAGGTGGGTAAGGTGATAATCTTTACAAAGTTTACAAGGAAACTTCACCTTCCACTTTTATTTCTTTCCCTCACCAACATTATTATTCGATCTATCATTGCTAGTGTCGTCCTTGGATTTATTATTATTTTTTCCATCCTTACAATTATTACCTCGTCCTTTCTTCTTAGTCCCTCCTAGTTGCTGGTTATCATTCGAGTTAGACGACGACTGTACATAATGCACATCCACCGACTGGGTGGTGATGGAGAATGAAGTCGAAGCTTTTCCTGCTACAGGTTGTCTTAGAGACAAATATTTCAACTACTTCGTCACCAAGTCTATAGTCTTAGCACTTGCATATCCTATGATGCCATCGACACGAGGATTGGGATTTTTTCTAGGATCGTATTTTGACCGTGGTGCATCAGGAAGAATTTCATAAAGCATCCTATATTGAGCATATATGAGGTCCAATTGTTGGGCTTTGAAAATGGCTTCTTCCTCAGATGTTACTCCTAATGTAGAGATATCCTTCAAAATATAAGGCAATAAACACTTAAGGAACCATTCCAATAGAAAATGTGGAGGAAAGTAGGATTTAATCAACCTCGTCCATCTATGACACTCTTGGATATGGTCTGTGATACGTGTGGCTTATCCTGGCGAAAGGGAAAAAAAATTCTATGCCGACATCGTAATGAAATGACAATTGGAAGTGGTTGAGAAAGACCAATACCACCTGATTGAAAGTTCCGTATCCCCCCCCCTAGGTAGCTCAATGTACCATTTCATGGCGACCCCCGTGAGGGTGCATTGAAATATCCTCAAATGAATAGAATTGTTATTTAGGGAGTGAGATGAGCACCATAGATGAAAAATAGTCACATGATCACTTGGATCCTCACCTGTCTTTCCCTTGAATTTTGAAATGTCCAAAGGAAGCTTGGTGGGGATGGGGGGCCATGATGGATCATGACACACAAGGTCATTCCTTAATTTTGAAAAATATCACAGATTAAGAGTGGCCATAAAAGGGATCCGAGGTTGCATCGTCTGAGTCCATGCTCCCAGGAAAGATTGGGGTTGAGGGACTGCAGACCATCTACGGTTCTGGTATATACCATGGCTCTATTCGGTAGGATAATATCCTGCCAAACTGATTCATGAAATGTTGTACAGGAACCATGCCCATAGAAGTGGCATGATGAGGATTATATACGTTGCCCCCAACTGAAGGAAATCCATGTTGGGGGTTTCCCATACTATAAAATTGACTCCCTCTAGATGGAACACCATAGGATAGAGGGGGATTCACCATAATAAATGTGTTCATCGAAATTGACATGGAGGAAGAGGGGGTGAAGGATAGGATATAGGAAGTGAAATGTCCACCCGATTGAGCACCCCATCCCGAATCATTGAAGCTAGGATTAGGCTCGGAGGAAAGAGGAGTCTAACCTCCAACTATAGGATTCTCTTGGGGAATATGACCTCCACCAAATGAGAAGGGAACATAAGGAGGCGTTGTGCCCTAGACCCAAAAATAGGATTCACATTAGCCGATGAAATGAAGGATGAGAGTTGTGACTTCATGTCGAGCATACCAAAAGAAAAACGATTAGAGGCTGAAGGTATTGACTGAGAATCATGACTTGGCATACCAAAATGAGATCCGAAAGGGTTCGTTCTTGTGGGTCATGTAGAAATCACAGGCTGGGTAGCACTAGATGAAAGAACCTCCGACACCCACACCGTCGAGGATGAATGAGTCGAAGGGATTCCACTAATCACATAAGAGAAGGGAGTCGAAGGAATCCCCGAGACATGCACGTCTAACTTAGTACTCATAACTGGATGATCGCGATTCTGGGAGGTGGAGTGTATGTACCATGTTTATTAACTCTATGCCTTTTATAAGGTGGATTCGGTAAAGGATCAAGACATAGTGGTAACTTCAACAAACGAAGAAAACGATGAGGAGGATGGTATTTCTCCACGATGACTCAAAAATCAAGATATAAAATAAAATCCTAGGGCCAACTAATAATCAGAGAGCACACCAAAATAAATAAAAAAAGGACAATGCATAGAAACAAGATATAGTGGATAAAAAGGGGCCTCTCGCACTAGAGTAGGTTTGTCTCTCCTAAGAGGGGCATGAGACTAGCCTGAGAATCCCTTCAAAATATTGGAGGTATCATAATCAGTTATCAGGGCCCTCATGGGCTTAACAACGTAGTCATTCAGATCCCCCAGAGAGGTAATCCTCCATAAAGGATGTGTGTTGTCTGACCTTTATCTGACTCAGGGTACCTATAGAATAACCCCTGCAACTAACCTATGTGGCTACCTATGTCAAACAACTAGAGTCACCACAATATAAATAATGCACAGGCGAACAATTGAAATTTTGGTCCACTGTATGGGTAGGGTAACAAATCCTGGAATCTTGAAAGCACCACTTCTCATAGAGGTAAAGGTACTAGAGAGACTCCCAAATACGAATAGAACCCTAGAAATATCTATGACGCTAGTAAGGTATTAGAGGGCTATCTCTGCAACCAACTTCACGTGACCTTGTGCTTAAATCCAGTGTGAGTGGAACCTCCTGACGTCACCGATTTATACAATGGGTTTCACCACTCCCTGGTTAGACACATATGTTTAGTTTAATAGCCTTGGAGAATTTTACTCACAAAATCCTAGTCCAAGGCCCTATGTCCTCTACTTGTTTGTGCAACCTAAAAAATAAAATTGTTTCTAATCAATTTTAATTAATCAACATTAATTTTAATGGATTTTTCTTACTCAAGAGGCGCGGTCTTGAAACTGATGGTATTACGACTCAACATATAAAAATAAGCAAATATAAAAACACTGCTAAGTACTAGTCTTGAATTTCAAAGATATGGTATGCTTCTAAATGCAATCTCTATAATTTCAATGAAGTAAAATATTTCCAAATGTGTCAAAATCAATGCAAAGTAATCAAAAGTGAAAATTCCATAATGCAAATAAGAAAATATTTTTGTATTTTCGATATAAAGAAAAATAAATGCAAGGACTGAATAGAAACCTCACAGGTAGACCCTATTGCAGGAAAAAAGAGAAAAAACAATAAGTATACCAAGAAGCAAACACCTAGACCAATATGCAAGGAAAACCAATGAAAAAAATTATAAGAAATAAATCCTCCCAAAAATTCAACAAGAAAAAGGCTTCGTATCACTATGTAGGCACTTAACAGTTAGAATAGGTACCCAAGAAGACTCAAGAACCAACAAAACTCACCCAAAAAACACCAAAATCAACCAACAAGACTTAAGAGATAATGTATGTGACTGTTTGAGTAACAAATGTGTATATATGCTCCCTAAAGGAAGACAACTCACGTATGTACACGCCCGTCAAGGGAAAAACTGGGTATAACAAAAAAAAAACTACTAGGGAAAGGGTTAAGCCAATAAAATCAGATGCAAGGTTAAAAACAAGCTATCAAGAAACAAGAGACAAGGAAACTCAAACAAACAGAGAGAAAATCAAGGAGAAAAACACTCGAATCCACAAAAATGATATCATTCCCAACTATGGTCGCCAATTCTGTTTCGAGGAAAATATCCCTATGGATAGGGGTAAACCACAATAGACGGAATGGCACACAAAAATCAACTCTAATCTCAAGTATGATATATAAATAAAATGATGACAAGGCAATGATAAGAGCCTACCTCGTCTGGACATTCGAAGAAGACCATCATTGAGCACACGACCCAAAGCTTTATACCTGCAACTTGTCCTCAACAACCAAGATATGAAAGAATATGGTAATACTATATAATGTTATCATAATACATTAACATCCATGATAACTACTCTCATGGAATAATAATTCAAATATTTGCAAGATATCAATTGGATAAAAAAATAATATTTCTATTAAAATAATCAGCAGAAGTACATAGGTGACAAACCTCTGTAATGACACATATCAGAACTGAGAAACTAAGTCCCTCTAGCTGGGCCTCTACCACTTCAATCCTCCACCAAATGAAAGCTCATATATAGGAGTCAATGAGGTTCTCCATCACAAAGAAGGAAGATCTTGGGGGATGAACACAATAAGTTTAGACTTTCAAGGATAAAGGGATGCATACTCAATATGAAGTGAAATTTCTCCAGAGTGTCTTTGCTCTCAAAGTTGAAATGTGGAATTGTTTTCAAGGCTTGGATATGACTCAATTTATATCCTTCAAATGGAATTGAAGGGCCGAGTCAGAGTGTTTCCAGTATATGGAAGGTCAAGGATCATTGATGCAGAAGCATCGTCAACAAGTAGACGTGGCAGGACAACTCAATGTCTGAGGAGTCCCAAGGATGATTTTAGGGGATAAATTTCACTCAGTGGCACACTCTCCTCACTTACGCCCTTTGGGAAGATCAAACTACCACCAAGGTAAGCACCGGTTTCACTCCTTTCTAGATTGTTTATGGTCAAGAAGCCCTCCTGCTAACTGAGATGGAACTTTCTTCCTTAAGGTTGATGCTACAGATCAAAGAATGAAATTCTTCTGATGTTTCGCAAAGGATAAAAACACTCCTAGCCTTGGAAGAGAAAAGGATGTTTGCTTTGGATAATATTAAAAGGAGATAGTAAATGGTTAAGAATTAATTCAACAAGAGTGTCAAGACTGTCAAATTTAAAGTTAATGAAAAAGTGTTGTTGTGGGATTCAACTCATGCTGATAGAGGAAGACATTCAAAATTCCAAAAACTATGGCTAGGTCCTTTCAAAATTTCTTTTGTCCTGGGCACTAATTCTTACATTCTAAAGGATTTACAGTAGCGATTGTTTTCCTACAACACTAACGGTTCTCACTTGAAACATTACGTGGAATCAACTTGAAGAGTTCTAATGTTGTTTGGATTTTCTGTATACTAGTAGTCTAGCTCTACTTGTTTTTTTGCCACTATTTTTCATTCCCTCTTTTACGGTAGTTTGATTTATGCTTTCTGTTTTAATAATTTCTTGTTGCCTTTACATTTTTGTCATCTTATTTTATGCTGTTTTAAATTTTGTAGTCTTATTTCTGTCATGATTTTTATTTCTTTTTCATCTTTTAGTTGATTTTGGTCAATTTAAGATGTTGGATCAGTTCTGCCACAAAGACACTCCTGCAAGGCATTGCTAGTCAATAAAAATCAAGCTTACACAACTGTTACGATGTTTTCTCTGAAACCACACTTGAATTTGTTATTTTCTTTCACAGTTGTCTTATAAATAAATTGGTTATCTCTCGCTTATGTTTTCCTTTTCTTCATCCATTTGAGAGTTAAAAGAGCAAGTCCATAAATTTTTCTCCTTGGAGTAAAGAGAAGATTCTGGTTGAATGATTATGCATATAGGGATAAATCCCCTCATACTTAACATTTTTCATGATTTATTCCCAAATTCCCAGTCATTTTTCCATTAAATCCGCTCACTTCCCCCTGTTGCATAATCATTTTGGTTATACCTTCTTGATCTACTATTCTTTGTCTATGAAACTATGAGTTCTGAGTTCTAAATCTGTTGAAAACAAATTTCCCTGTGGAGTCGCCAGTTTGTTGACGATTAAAATCACAATGATCATTTCGCCCACAAAGTATTGTTAAACCCTATTAATTATAAGCTAATGACATATATAATACTAGTAGGTGGGACCCCCTTGTAGATTGGAGGATCATGTTCTTATTTGATGTTTCTGTTGTTGTTTGACACTACTTGCAAGGCTCTACATGATTGATGGTGAAATGTTGGTTCTAATTGCGACAAATAGATGATGGATAAGGCATGTTATGTGTTGTTTCTGTTTGTCTAGGCTCCAAATTCATGTTATGATGGCTTATGTTATCCATTGTTACCTTTTCTATCTGTTCCTTGATTCATTACTGTGACACTTGCAAAATATACATGTTAGTAACAACACATAAGAGAAGTTGGAAAGAGATAAAAGAAATATAAACAAAATACAAAAGGAAGAAACTAGACTATACTAATATGCTACACTATATTCATTGGAATTAAAAGGATTTTTGTTAGTCCTATCTAACGGGGTTAGTGGCTATATGATTTATGGATTTATATGGAAACACATGTGATATTCATTTTAGTATGGTTGGCAATGGTTAATGTGACATAGGGTGGCACATTTGGCAACTAATGGATGTTGGTTTCGATGCATGGATTAATTGGATGGATTAATGGAGGGTTGGCTGGCGTTTACTAAGTAATTAAATGGATAGATGATAGAAGCGATGTGAATTTAATGCATTTCACTCCATACTCCTTTCACTGGTCGTCACCCTAGATTGTCTATTGATCAATTGTGTTGTGCTACGATTAAGCTCTGATTTTCAAGCAGAGGAAGAACTGCTCAACCAATCTCGTGTTTTAAGGCTCCTTGATTATAGGTATGTCTTTTTTCACTATCCATTAACCTGCTCTGGTTATGAAATAGATATTGGCTCAGTTATGTATGGGTCTGTGATTTTCTTGAGATTGGCAATTGTGTAAACTTGTGATATTTCTCTGGGGTGGATTTTTTGTGTGGTTTTCATTGCAAATATAAATGATGGTTGAAGTCACAGTTTTATTGATTATTTTGAGTACCAGAGGCCATGGAGGCTCTTTGTTGCCCTTACTAGTATTGATTGGGGGGTTTCATTCGGTCCAGATTTGACCGGTTGACTCCACACAGTTCTTGTCACTTCGCCCGGTCATATTGTTGTTATGGGGTTGCTAGGTTTGATTTCAAGCCACCTTGTGTCACTGTATATCATTTCACCTGGGTATGGGCTTGTTTATACTGTTGGTGTCTGTGTATTTGGTTACGATGGATATTATTCCAAGGGGCTTTTCTTGAGGTGTATTTCTATTTCAGAGCTTTGTTTTTATATCAACATTACCCAGGTTGATTGGGGAAAAACGTGAGGGTTATTCCCTACGTGTTTTGGGTGTTATTTATTGGCCCATGAGGGACCTCTGCTCCTCTTTTCTTAATCTATCATGCCTAGTGAACTATCACCTAGTCTTGCAAATCTATTGGTGTGTTCACCATGTTGTCTCGAAGGTTTCTCACCTGCTGTTGGTGGCCGATTCTAGTTTCCTTGTGTTGGTTCCACATAGCGAACCCTTGATTATTCAAGCCCGATTTTGATAAATGACCCAGTTAGTTCCAGCGGGGTATGTTGTTGACTGTTGTGGAGTAGCATCGATAATGGTTTGATTATGGGCTCATCTTTATTAATCGAGCTAATTACACAGTTGAATTCTGAAATGAGGTTGGTGTATAATCATTGTATTCATTTTTTGTGACAATTGATTCGATGGCTTAGCATGGTTTTAATTGATTGATTTGAGAAATGTAATCGAGCATACCATCACTACCTCCTTGTGTTGGATTGATGAATCAAACATTGTTATGGTTTGATTTGGAGTATGTTTCCTTACGTTATGAATTGAGGTATATTTTTTATACAATGTATTATGAATTTAAATGATGGTTGTTGTTACTATGTGTTTAAATTGCTCAATCGGGATCATTGCAATTTAAAGAATTGATACTTTGTCCTGCTTGCCTACTGTGTATGTTTTTCGGATATTGTGCATTGTATCAGTGGTTACAACATCAGAAATGGGTATGGGTTCTGTGACAGTATGGTATCATTACAATTTAATTGTTAAATGGAATCGAGGGATGAAATCGGGCATGATTTTTGCGTCTATTTTTGATTAAAGAAGTAATTCATGGATAGTGGTTGATGTTTCGAGGCTGAACATAGTGGAAATAAGTGACTGTGTGTTCATTTGGAAATTGTTTTAAAACATTAAGTGGATAAATAAGAAGAAACATAGCTCTTCTACAGGTTGTTGTGGAAATCATATTGTCTTCTTTTGATGACACTATGTTAAAGATTTAATTGTGAACGATGAGAAAGTTAATACACATAATTGATTAATTCACACAGTAGTTGTTAATTGATCACAATGATTATTTGGTTGATCTTTTGCGTTTGATATAGAATGGTTTTATGGATTACTAAATTAATTTTATGAACAATATCCGCTCTCTTTCCCTACCATTATTTCACTTTTCCCTAATTACAATCCCCTCACCTTCCCCTATCCATTTTTCACTCTCTGTTCCTAAAATTTAATTACAGTTACGAGAATTTTGTATTGTAACAGTTTGAAATTGCATTTTCTTGGATGGATTATAGTGACATGTCCCTTGGTTTACATTACAGTTGATTTTGTTTTGTCTGTGAGCAGTAACCATGATTCTTTTCCCCCTTGTTTTAACATTTTTCGCTCAATACAAACCCCTCGCATATTCCAGGAAATTTTTGTTCACCCCCTGCTCATTGAAAACAATTAAAAAATTTGTATGGATTGGATTGCATGAGTTTGATATGTTGCTGAGCCAAAATTTATTTCATATTTTTAAAGAGTTTCCATGTATGGTTGTTAAAGGAACTATTTTCTAATCAATTATGCATACATGAATGAGATTTTCAAGAAAAAGGTTGAAAACCGAGGCCGACCATGTCCCTAACAAAGGGAAAGTCACTACTGCCCCTTCCCCACCTTCAAATGATTCTGATAAATATGTGTCCTCCTGCATGCATTTGAGGGATGATTTCTCTCATGTGATTAGAAAGATTAAACCTAAAGGCTCCACACAGCCTAAGGAAAATTTAGAGATACTAAAAGGTGATAGCAACAAGAAGGGAAAGATTGCCTCACAGACTGGGAAATATGGATTTTAAGTTTTATTTTATTTATTGTTGATGACAGTTGACTTCATAAATTTTGGACAACATGTTTTCTTTGGATATATGAGTGATATATTTTGGAGATAATTTCAAAAATCATGAGATAAATTGTCAAACATGAATGTGATGATGGGAGTTACAAGGAGCGATGTTTTTGTTTAATTAACTAGTTATGTTATGATTGTTAAGAGATAAAGGGAGTCACAAGGGGTCCCACCTACTAGTTATTATTTATTTAAAACCCTTATTATAATTTATTACTTCCCCCCCTAACTAAAAGTTGGTTGAGTTTTTAGTTAACTTAACTAATGAAGTAGTTAAACTACTTCAACCAATTTTAATTTTCTTAAAGGAAAAAGGAAAGGGAGGAACAAAGGGATGATATAAGGAGAAGCATACTAAGGTTTTCTCTTTGAGTTTGTGTTGAGATATTTTAGTTTTCATTCATTCCTTAATTTATCACAAGCCTAATTATTTTTTATGATAGCAGGGTCTTATTGTAGGCAACAAGATTCAGGGCTGAATTACATCATTCAGACACTTGTTTTTCAGAGGTGTTGATCTATCTTTGATAGTCTGTGTTAGACTTGTCTGTTTGTGAATTATTTTTCATGACTAATAAAGGCTATTGTGCAGAGTCGACTGGGCTACAATCTGTGGCAATTTGAGCCAGCTTTTAGAGTTCAGTTTTTGATTTTTTGTCAAAGGTCATTTTGTATGTTTCATCGGGGACGTCTAAGTTTGACTTTGGTCCAAAACTTCTTCACAAAATTTTGTAAAAAGGATGACTCTTTGATGAATTGGAATGAAATAAAGTTTTTCTTTATGTCTCATATATCTTGATTATCGACTTGGTGTCTTTACTTCTGTTTTTACATTTATTTTAGCAACCATTATATTCAGAAAATCATATAAATAATGAATTTTCCAGCAAGCGTTTATTTATAAAAATACTATCCTTAGCACTTGTAATCAATACTTGTGAGTTAGGATATTAATTTTGATGGCTATAAACATAGGGTGATATTCCCGTCTATTTTGCTTTAGCCAAGCAGAATCTGAAAATGCTTCAGTAATATCATTTCATATCTTTTCCTCAACACATAGGGGGCTTACAACCAGGAATATGAGATTAGAGGAATGGATGTCCATTTGGCTATGGAAGGAACAAACTCCAATGGACATGGAGAAGGAAAGGATGATAACATGAATATGCTAGAGATCATTATAAATTTGGAGAAAGATGTCCAGAGTCACAAGGATGATAATGATAGGCTTATGAAAGACAAAGAGAAACAAGAAGACTTCAATATGAAGTTAATGTAGAGCCTGAACATAATTGAAAAGAAATTGGATAAGGAGAATGGATCAAGAAAATAAGGAATCCATACATCTCCTAATGAGAAAGGAAGATCAAGGAGTGTTAGCAAACATCACCATCACTCCCAAATGTATTCCAATAGGAGAGAACACATAAGCTCAAGTCCATCCCCTATCAGGAAACATCATAAGAGGTTTGGGTGGATGAAATGCGAGGATAAATGAACAATATCAAACCTCCTACTTTTTATGGTGAGCACAAGAAGGATGAAGATGTCGATACCTAGCTTCTAGGCATGAGAAAACACTTCTAATTACATAATTATTCCTCTCATGCAGAAGGAAGAATTGCTATCTATCAGCTTAAGGGAAAAGAATCCATGTGGTGGGATCAACTTGTGTAGGTGCAGCACATCAAAGAGAAAAATGTTACTTGGAAGGAATTCAATAAGTGTTTTGAAAAGAAATACTTGAATAAGAGATATTATGAAAGAAAAATGAAAGAGTTATTTGAACTCAAGCTAGGAAGTATGACCATTGATGAGTATGAAAGAATTTTTTTGGAACTGTTGAAGTATGTCTCCTTCATCAAAGATGAGACAGATCGAGAGATATTTGGTGGGCTTCCATCTTTCATCAGTGATAAGATTCAACATGATGATCCTAAAAATTTGGAGGAGACCATAAGGAGATACAAATTCCTATATGATCAACATAAAGGAAAGCCTACTTTCCAAAAATCTTGGGAAGACAAGAATAAGTTCAATATGGAACAAAGAAAGAAAGGGAATAAGCCACCATTCTTTAGAAATAGTCCTCAAGGACTACCAATCTCTAGAGATCCCAAAATGATTGAGATAGGTGGGAAAAGGCCAAGGAAGACACCTATTCAATGTTGGGGTTGTAAAGGAGATCATATGTATATAAATTACCCTCATAGGAGTGAAAAAGTGAGAGTTTTCCACAATGTACATCAATATGAAATAGTGGAGGACATGGGCATAAGTGTTCCAATGATCTATGCAGCCCTAGACAACAAGAAAGCATAATTGCAATCACACATGATTGAAATAGAATGTATGATCAATAACCATGCCTTTAATATTTTAATATATTCAAGATCTAGTCATAGTTACATATATCCTAAGGTGGTGGAGAGATTGCAATTTCCCAAAAGAAAGCATGGGAAATCTTGGCTGGTGCAGTTGGCTACAGGATCCAAGAGAAAAGTTGTTGAGCTAGTTAAATCATGTCCAATGGAGATGAATGGGATAAGTACCAAGGTAGATTTGAATATCCTACCCTTGGGTTCATATGACTGTCTAATTGATATGGATTGGTTGGACCAACAACATGCTATCTTAGACTATCATAAAAAGTCATTTACTTTCCTGAATGAGGAAGGGAACCCAATAACAGTCAAAGGAATTCCCAAGGCAGTTACTGTATGAGAAATTTCAGCAATGCAGCTGAAGAAGCGTTACAGGGAGGGTTCCCAAATAATTGCAGCTCATATGGAGGAATCACCTAAGGATAAGGTGCCCAATCTTGAGGATCATGCAGTTATGAAATATTTTGAGGATGTGTTCAAGGAGATACCAAGACTACCCCCAAAGAGAGATATTGATTTCTCTATAAAATTAATGCATGGATCATCTCTAGTATCCAAGACTCCCTACATGATGACTACACTAGAGCTGAAGGAACTGCAAATGTAGCTTTAAGAACTTATGAAGAATGGGTATATACACCCAAGTGTTTCACCTTGGGGTGACCTAGCCTTATTTGTGAATAAGAAATATGGGACATTGAGACTATGTATTGTCTTCATACAATTGAACAAAGTAAATGTAAATAACAAGTATCCTTTGTTAGGGATCGATGATTTATTTGATCAATTGAAGAATGAAAAAATATTTTCAAAGATTGATCTCAAATCTGGTTATCATCAGGTGAGAATCAGAGATCAAGACATCAACAAGACTGCTTTTAGGACAAGGTATGGTCATTATGAGTTCACAGTGGTGCCATTTGGGTTATCAAATGCACCCGTTGTTTTCATGTTTTTAATGAATGGTGTTTTCCAAGAATACCTGGACAAGTTTTTCATTGTCTTTTTGGATGAAATTATTATATATTCCAAGTTAGAATAAGAGCATGAGCATCACTTGAGGATGGTGTTACAAGTGTTAAGAGAGAACCAGTTATATTCCAAATTGAACAAGTGCTCATTTTATCAGAACCAAATTCACTATTTGGGGCATATCATATCCAAATAAGGGATAGTAGTGGACCCTGAAAATATTGAAGTTATTAAAGGGTGGATAGAACCTAAGAATGTGATAGAAATCAGATCCTTCATGGGTCTAGCTGGCTACTACAAAATATTCATTGTAGGGTTTTCAAGGATTGCTCACCCGATCACTTCCTTGCAAAGGAAGGGGGTGAAGTTTCAATGGACAACATAATGTGAAAGGAGCTTCCAACAATTGAAGAAGTTGTTAAAAAATGCTCCAATTATGATAATTGTATATCCGAATGAGGATTTCATGTTTTGCATAGATGCATGCAAAGAAGGACTTGGTGGAGTCCTCAGTCAGAATGGTTTTGTGGTATGTTTTGAATCCAGAAAATTGAAAGAACATGAAAGGCTCTATGCCACTCATGATTTGGAGTTGGAAACCATAGTGCATGCCTTAAATAAATGGAAGGATTATCTCATGGGAAAAAGGTTTGAGATGAGGAAATACCATAATGGTCTGAAACATCTATTTGATCACCCAACTCTAAATGACATACAAAGTAGATGGTTAGAGTTTCTCTGTGAGTATGACTTTGATATGTAGCACATAAAAGGAAAAGAGAACAAAGTGGCTGATGCACTCAACATGAGAGTGCATGAAATGTATGATACAACCATTAGAATATATCAAACTAATCTTAAAGGTAGAATTTCTAAGGTTGCAAAAGAATATTTGCAGTACATGGAGTTAGTAACAAAATTACATCAAGGTAAAATGCAACAGAAGGTTGAAGATTATAAATTGGGAAATGATGAAATTCTCTTGTACATGAACATAATTTATGTACCCAATTCTTGTGAATTGAGGAGTATGATCTTAAAGGAGATGCATAATGTACTTTATGATGGACACCCAAGATATCAAAAAACCATTGCAAGTCAAGATCCAATACTATTGGCCAAGCATGAAGAGGAAAATTTCTAAGTACATTGTTAAATGTTTGGAGTGTCAAAAGGTCAAGGTTGAGCATAGACACCCAACTGGGTTTCTACAACAATTTCCCATTCCTGAGTGGAAGTGGGAAGTGGTGTCAATGGAATTCATCACCAAATTTCCCAGAACAAGCAAGCAACATGATTCTATAATGGTGGTGATGGACAAGCTTACTAAAGCTTCCCATTTCATTCCAATGAAGATTACTCACAAGGCAACCAATGTTGTTGATATTTATCTAAGGGAAGTAGCACGCTTGCATGGAATAACCAAGGCAATTGTTTCCAAAAAGGACCCAAAGTTCACCTCAAAGTTTTGGAAGGGATTATTAAAAGAGTTTGGAACAAATATGAACTTCAACATAACTTATCATCTCGAGTCTAATGGGGAAACAGAAAGGGTGAACCAAGTGATAGAGGATATGCTAAGAATGTACGTGATGGAAAAACCATCTAAATGGGAAGACTATCTACACTTGGTATAAGTTACTTACAATAATGGGCACCAAGCATCTCTAAATATGAGCCCATTTGAGGCACTTTATGGAAGAAAGTGTAAGAGACCAATAAGATGGGACAACCCAACTTATAGAGAAGTGGTTGGGCCAAAGTTGCTCAGGGAAATGGAAGAGAAGATGTCGAATATAAAGAAAAATTTAAAGGATTCTCAAGACAGGAAGAAAAGCTACGCCGATAAGGGAAGAATTCACAGAGAATTTTGTATTGGTGATCATGTGTTTCTGAAAGTGAAGGCCAATAGAAGTTCCCTTAAGTTGGGAAACTGTTCCAAATTAGCAGCTCGTTACTGTGGGCCATTTGAAATCCTAGAAAGGATTGGGCCTGTTGTTCCAGAGTCTGTACTTAAGGCTAGGAAGTATAGAGTCTAGGCATCCATAAAAGGGTAAAGGATAAGGGAAGGAGAAAACAACTGGAAGAGAAACTATAGTTGATTTCTAATTTGTTTGTGTCTAACTTCCACTTGTTCTTGAGTGGTTATGTCTCGTTCAATGGCTTCCCATGAACGTTCGAGTTCGACCCGGGTGGTTGCAGTTCTTAGGATAGTGTCAAAGAGGTTTAAGGCGATGTTGGTTTGGTTTGAGAGGCCGTGTTCTATGTGAGGTTGCCTTGCAACAGGGATAGTCATTTAAGGAACAAAGATTTAAGAGGCTATTGTTTTTAAGTTGTTGATTCAATTTTTTGATTTATACGAGAGAAAAAATCCCGTGAGACAAATTAGTAGTTTAACAAATTGAAGGTCGTTTTCCGTAACTGAGTTAAAAATTTGGAACCATGTATGCAGAGAAAGAAAAACATAGAGCTTTCAGACAATGTGAGGCATTATTTCGAGAGGAATCTCATGCTGTAACATAAGAAGAAAAAGAAGAGAAACACTTTAATGAAGCGTAAAATATAGTGATCTAAGTAATCCACAGATCTTGTACCTGCTAATAGCCGATACAGAGGAAAATATGCAAATAATTAGATAACTAAAATATGATTGCCACAGTAGAGGTTGTACCAAATTGCAATCAAAGAATTCATCAAAGATGCATATAAAAATGTCACGAAGCATTAAATAACAGAAGAAAGCACATAAATCAATCTTGACGGAATAGGGGGTCTTCAATTCTCTTTGTATTAATTCCCGGTGATGGAAAGTTTCTCTATTACAATCTACCAAAAGAAAAAGCCCTTTGTTTTTCTTCAAAATGCCTATTTATACAAGCCTTAAAAAAACTTCAAATTCCATTCGTTCTAGAAAAATTTGATTACAATTGAGGAAAGGAAGTGTTTCATTTCCTCACTCTTTGTCTTCCCCCATGCAGGCGGAATGCTTTCCTTTCTTTTCTCCCTTGAACCCAAAAATATAATAGAATAACGTCTGTCATCATTTAACACCAGAAGCCTGCCCTTTCCCCTACTTGACGCAACTGACACACCTTTCAATCAACTGGGTTATCAACCTGGAGGGCTCTTCTTGGTTGTTGTCCTCGAAAGTGTAACAATTCTACGCTAGTTGTGGTAATCATCTTGCTACTTGTCGGTCTTCCGTGATGATGGACCATAATTGTAAACTTGGTTTTATTAACCATTTGTCCACTTGGGAAAATTCAACTTGACTTAGCTGGGATATTTTAGCTTGTTCCTTTTCGACATTCTCCTTGATATCTAATAGGTGTTTGGCTATGTTAATTTTGCCCAGTGTCCCGCCGCTATCCTCCTTATCAAGATTCAACAGATTTTTATTTATCAAGTTGAATGTCTCTTCACAAGAATTCTTCATCTCTTTAGCTCTTTCTCTGCTCTCTGATATATTGTGCTCCCACACCTTCAGTAAGATATTTCCCCTTGTTTGCTCTGAGATGGATAATATGAAACTACCAACCATTCCTTCCTTTCTTGTTGCTACAATAGCCTCCTGGAAAGCGATTTGAGCTGCCCCAACTTCCCTTTCTCTTAAAGAAATATCCTTTAGCGCTTGATAAATTGTTTGCAAGTGAATTTGGATGATTTCCACTTTAGCAAGCAATCCTTGCTGAGCTATTTCCACCTTCTGTTGGATCTCGGTGGCTTGGTACCGGAACGTATCTATATCTATGGCCTGGTTCTCGGTAGAAATTAGTTTTGACTACAACTGTTGTATCAAATCCTCTTGCTGGCTTACCTACGATTTTTTTATCTGGACCGACTGACGCATTTTCTCGAGCTTGACTCTAAGTTGTTTGATTTGTGGTTGTTCAACTTCTATGGCCTCCTCGAGACCTTTGTTCGCCTAATCCCTGTCATTTGCTTCTGCTGTAACTACCTTTGCCTCCAACTTAACGATCAAGAGGTTCTTCTATTTCAACTATGCCTTCAGAGTTCCAACTGAGTACTGATTGGTCATAGCGTAAGCTCCTAATGTTATCTCTATCTCCTTGGTGAATTCTTCCTCTTTCACAGCCTTTCCATCTGTCATGATTTTAATTTTTTTAGCCACTATTCCCTATCTTTGATATAATTCTTGCCTCACCACGGCCTTCCTTTTTTTATCAAAGAAAAATTCGTTAGGAGGCAGCTCCTCTACATTAATGGGTGTCAGTTCTTCATTGAAAATCCATCTCGCATCGGGATTCCCCTTTGTGAGATGTAAGGGTGTGATAACAACAATTGGATTGTCGATTTCCTTGGATGATTGTTTAGTGGTAGTGTTTGTGACCAGATCTTTTGATGTGATCGGTGAGGTGTCGCCTTCCTTTTGCGAGGATATCTCAGCTTGACTTAGTACCTGCTTGCCTGGCGCAACTACCTCTGGTTTTTTCTCTCCTTGATCGAGGATTTTGGCTCCCTGTTCTGAGGTATCCTTTTTTTCTATCCCTTCCTGATTTTTCTCCTTGCCTTCTATCTGCTGTACATCTGGAAGATTTGGGGTTTTCCCTATAAAATTAGAGGGAGGCAACTCTTCCGATGCTCCTTGAATTTGAGGAAATCAACCATATCTCCATGTGGCAAGGCCTGAATCCGGATCAAAACTTCAGAGTAGGACCTCACACCTTAGAATACTTCATCATGGGGTGAATCCTCGTGTTCATATATCTTCAGGCCACAATTCGCCAAGTGATTACTCACAACCTTATTTGGGTCATGCTTTTTGAACTCAATGTTCACCAACTTCATTTCCTCCAAGGCCGTGGCCTCGGCTTTGGCATGGCCAAAATCTAATAAAGAGCATGACCCAATGTGAATGGGGAAGGGTGACCATACCTTCTTCGATAGTCCTTTGAGCTCCTTGCTTATTCCACCAAGCACAACTTGCCTAGCGATCTCGTGGCATATTAGCTTATCTGGCAGAAATAACGGAAAAACATGGGGGGGAACGGAGGTGCCGAAAACCTTGATGTATGAATACTCTGCTTCTATATACCAATATGCTACATTACTCAGGTTGGCCATGATGTTATATGAAATCCGGGGAGGCGTATGGCCGAAGATAGAAATATGCATCGGTACCATTTCCCAGTTAAAAATCTCATAGATGAAATTTTTGGCCTTATCCTCCCAAAGCTTCGAGTGGTAGACATGAATAGGCTCAACATCAGATGGAGTTTAGCTCTAGCTCACCAATGGGAAAGGTTTCATGAAGCAAATAACGTTCATGATGTGGGCAGACATAAAGAATGAACATGTTCTCTCACTGGATTTCTGCGCTCAATATTCAGTAATTCGACTGGTGAGATTGTCCGACATCATTTTATCCCAGTCGAAAGAAAAACCTTCAGCGACTGTATAAATGAGCAACACCCATGGGAGGAAAAAGTGATTGTGTCCTCCTTCTCATACAGTCTATATGACATCATCGCTACATACTTGAACTATGGCTCTAAAGAGGAGATGGAATAAATTCCATTAGTATCAGCCCTGAATTTCGCTGGGTGTGAAACCCAGTCTTTGATCAGATCAGATAAATTTATCCTGAATTTCTTGCATTCCTTATTTTTGAAATCCTCTAGGAATTCGGTATTGTAAATACAATTTGGAGTGGGTGACAATTTATACATTGCCTGTAGGTTCTTTGGTCTGAAAGACCCGACTGCTTCCCTCTGTTCGTTGAAAATAGTTCTGGTCAGGAGGTCTACATGGTCCAGTGCCCATCTGACCATATCATAATAGGGGAGAAGCCGTGTCCTTCCTGCTATTTTGTGCATCTCCGCTTGAGAAATTATTTTGTATTTGGTGGAAATGGCATCGTTCTCCTCTTCACAGGAATCATCCGAGCAATTTATCACCTCGGGCTGCAGAACATTGGAAATATGCATCCATGTTTTAATAGTATTGATACTTCGAGGCGAAGTATTAGAAACAATATCTGAACCTTGTCCTGAGCTCTTGATGACTGCCTTGGGTGCTTTTCATGGAGCCATGGTGTATGACCTTGCAATTAGATCCCCTGTCGCAAAAGATTAAAAAAATAGACAGAAGTTATCCTGGCGAAATAGCTCTGCGCACAATAGAAAGGAAAGCTGAGATAATGAAAGAAAACCCTCATCTTAAACAGTTAAGTTCATGCTAGTCCTTTTCGATAGAATGGTTAAATGGTTTAATGGAAAGATTTTACCAAATAAGTGTGATATTACTGTCAATCACTTCAATGAAATTCAAATAAATGCCATAAATATTTGATGACTCGTAACTTGGGAAAAACACAAAAACGTTAAAAGCTTAATCCATAGATCGTATGGTTAAAATCTACTCAAGGAATTAATTAATCCATCTTAGCTCCTTAATTTTGTTCTTTTAGTCCTTTATCCCCTTTTCAGTGCTCGTCGTATTGAACAATTTCTCTTCTAGCCTTTGAGACCCAAAAGTCCGAAGTCGCGATGGTGCAAAATTATTTATAATTTGCGATTTAACTTAAGCTTTTAATTAACCCATCTTAATTAATGAATAACACGACTTGGGGGATTAGAGTTACAAAGTTGTTGCATTTTAAGGCAAGAATCATCGAGTCGTGAAATCACGATAGAGACTAACTACGGTTTAAAAACATTACTCTTGATATTTACCCAAGTGACTTGAAAAGACTTCGCAACTTCACATCTGAGAGGTTCGGAAAGTGTTCGACGAGTAACTCCCGAAACACGAGAGCACGAGGTGATGAAATCAAACGATCTTTACTTAGAGGCTCGATAACAGTGGTTAGAACTAAACCTTATCACTACTTCATGTGTCAGGATACCGGGGCTTGGTAGGTACATCGTGAAATACGCAAGATCTCAAAATCTGGCTTTTCGGGCTTAATTATAACTTCTTACTTATTTAGAAAGAAGGGTGGCTCCAACCTTTGAACCAAGAGTATACAAATAAAATAATACGTTCCAACATAGGCTCCAACTAGGGATCTCGTCTCCTTGTGGGACGAGAAGAACATTAGACCAAGTGCTTGTATTGGGTAGATGGAGTCGCTAGTTTGCTTTTGCGAAAACTAGCTTAGGAAGAGTGTACAGAGGGAAACCTAAGATTTCATCTTTACTTCCGGAAAGATTTTTTAAAACTCAAACACCTTCTAAACTCAACTGCAGTCCATTCGATAACTTTCCTTTTCTTGATACTGATCTTGGTACTGCTTAAGATGATCAAAATAATCTTAGGAAATTCAACAGGTCCTGTGGGTTTTGGCTTGCATCAAACAAAGTGAATTTCATGTTCTTAATCAGGGAACCCTACATGAGTTTGGGATGTAGATCTAGTTTCGAAAGAATTTGGTTACCAGATATCTTAGATATTGCTTCACTGCCAACAGGCCTGTTCAGTACCCCGGTGAAGTTATCTGTCTCCCTTTATTGAATTTCCTTTCACCACTTCAAAGTAATTTTGCATTTAAATGCTGAGATGAGGGCAATCGTTTTACGAATTTATTTTCATCATCTTTTTGGACTAGATGGGGGCAATCAATTTGAATTTCCTTTCGCCATCTGCTGCATATGTTTTAAATGAAGTGGGGGCAATCAATCAGTATAAGCATACCAGGGGTGATATCTGTGTAATAATTTCAACAGAGGCCAGTCTACTCTCTTTGATTTCTCTGGACCAAGCTCTTCTTGACTTTCAAAACATCTTAGTCTGCAAGAAATTATGGGAGAAATTATTTCCAGGGATCTTCCTTTGTGCAAGAATTAATCTTTCGAAGCCCATTCAAAAAACTAAGAGAGTTAGGAACAACCCACGCATACATTTTCTCGGTAGGAGGCCGAGGAGTTGTGATGGATGGATTATTTTCTAAGATTGGCTTGCTAGCTTCCAAAGATGAAGCGTAAACTCTTCTTCCTCTGTAGAGGCCAGGGGAAGGTATCTGGGTTTCAAGGAGAGAGAGCCAAGGATAGTGAGGAGATGACAGAGAATGTTTTGAAGTATCATACAACCCGGGTCATACAACGTAATATTGACTCTTAGAACTCTTTCTTGGAGAGGCTTTACTTCCCTCTTTGATTTAAATATTTTTAAATTGTCCAGGTGAGTTTTTTTTTTTTTAAATCCCTAGTAAAAGTTTTTTATTTAATGATACATCAAGAAAACATATCCTTTTCATGAGATCGTTGCTATGCTTAAGTGATATTCGTTTGAAAACCAAATGTTTCAGAGATTTATACCCTTGCCTTACCATTTCGGTTTCTTCTTAACACATCTTCTTTTATCACCTGTTTTTGGCGATTCAATTTCCCGATGCGTGACCATCCATTTTCTCCCTTTACTGTGTGGACCATAAGCCGTAATCCTGCAGGCAAACAACATGAAAAGTATCAAGGCATCAAGATTTATGGAACTCAATGTATTGAAAACTTTTGTATCCCAACTTCTAAGAAATTTCTAACCTGTTTTATTTGCGATGAAAGTAGAACTTACCGAAAATCTCTAAAACAAAAACAAGGAAAACAAATCGGTATATACAGTGGAAATTCAGAACAATCATTCAATGCATGTAGTGCTTCAAATAACACACGTTGATAGGGGCGTTGAGGATTTTACCGTCTAGATTTTATAATAGAAACGAATTATTCCCTTCAGAAGATGTGACTTTGAAAGATCCATACCAGATTTGGTCAAATTTGCCATGTTTTGCAGAGTCTTCCCTCCTAGCATCCCATTTCAAAACCAAATCACTAGGGAGAAATTCCCTGTCTTTGGCCTTATGATCGAATAGCGCTTTCATGTTGTCCTGGTATTTTTGCATCCTTTCGTCCAACTCAGCCCTGTGCTGGTGAACCTCAATCAACTATTTTATTCTCCTTGTGACATGGTTTGGTTCTTCTTTCTCATCTTGCTAGAGCTTCATTACAGGAAGCGCTAGATTTCTAGGAAATACCATGTCAGTCCCGTATACCAATTGGAAAGGCAAAGTGCCAATAGATTTCTTCGTGCCTATCTGATTTTCCCACAAAGCGTACTTGAGATGCACATGCCAAGATTTTTTGTTTTCACTCAACACTTTCTTAATTATGGTAATTAAACTTTTATTTGATGATTCGACTAACCCATTTCCTTGAGGGTAATATGCGGTGGAGTGGCCCAATGCGATGTTATAGTTTTGGAAAAAACTAACCATTGCCATAGAATTGAATGCTTGGGCATTGTCCATGACTATCTTTCAGGGATAGTCGAATCTGGACAATATGTTCTCTTCCAGGAAATCTATAACCACTGAATTGGTCGCCTTCCTAGTCGAAATGGCCTCCACCCATTTGGTGAAGTAATCTATTGTAGTCAGGATCCATTTATGTTGAGCACTGGAATGTGGGTTGATTTCACCTATAAAATCCAATCTGCATTGTTTAAAGGGGGCTTCTACTTTTACCGGGACCAGAGGTAGAGCTGGGAGGTTCTGTTTGCCTATGAACAATTGGAAAGGGTTGTAGGCTCTAACTTTGGTGTTGACATATGAGAATAACCGAGGCCAATAATATCTCGCTCTCAAAATTTTATAAGTTGTCTCCCTCCACGCGTGATGTCCTCCACATACCCCTTCGTGAAATTCGTTTATGACCTTTTCTGTTTTAGATTCCACTAGACAAACTAGTAGGAAGACTAATGGGTCCTTCCAATACAATTTTCTTTCAGATATATAGTACTTCACTGCATGTAGCTTTAGTGTCCTAGTATTAGATGGAGACAAATCATCAGGGCACTTCAGGGTCAATAAGTAGGAGACTATGTCTTTATACCAGCTTGATGAAACAAACCTCTCTTCGATTTCAGTTGCAGATATTTGGTCATCGAAAACATCTATGTCCACATCTCCTTCATATTCCTATAGGTTATTTATCCCGAGTGCTTGGAAATTCGTTTAAGCCATGAGCTTATCCAAACCCTATCCTTTTACCAGTTTTGTCGGCTTCACTTCCAGATCAAATTCTTGAATCTTGGCGAGCCACTGACCCCTCTTCCTGTCACTATTGGGTTGTACCAATATGTATTTTACATCACAGGTAGGTACATATGCTATCACCTTGGAGTGTAGCACGTAAGTCCTAAAATATTTTAGCGCCTTTACCATAACGTATGCTTGTTTTTCCATTATATCATATTTTAATTCGGCATCTATAAGACTTTTACTGAAGAATGCTATCGGTTGCTCAAAACCTTCCTCATTTTTTTTGAGGAGTACCGCCGCAATTGTGTGTTCAGATGCGAATGAGAAAATCAAAAACTCTTTCAGGTAGTCAGGGCTCGCTAGTACATGTGCTTCACTTATAACTTTTTTTATCTGGGAAAATGACGCTTTGGCTTCGGTCGTCCATTTGACTGTGCTATTTTTCTTGAGCATATCTGTGATCAATTTCATGATTTCAAAAAAATTCGGAATGAACCTTCTCAAAAAATTTATTTTTCCTAAAAAAGACTGAATTTATTTAATGTTTCTAGGAATATTTATGGTGTCTATAGCTTCAACCCTTTTAGGATTGATTTTAATTCTGTCCCAAGACACAATATGGCCCAAGAGTTTACCTTCTTGCATCACGAAATGAGACTTTTTAGGGTTCAAGGACAAACCAAAATTTCAACATTTCTCGAACGTTTGATGGAGGTGTATCTGGTGGTCTTCGTCGGATTTAGAGAACACAGTCAGGTCGTCAAGGTAAATAACCACGAATCTGTCTCTTTCACTGACGAAGGCGATGTCCATAGCTCTCTGGAAGGTGGCACCTGCGTTCATCAAACCAAAAGGCATTTTTTCATACATGAATGTACCCCAAGGTGTAGTGAAAGCGGTTTTTTCCTTATCCTTTTCATTGATCGCAATCTGATTGTAACCCGAAAACCCATCTATCATCGACATTCTATTATCACCAACTACCTTTTCTAAGATGTGATCCATCTTGAGTAGAGGATAATTGTCCTTGAGAGAGGATTTATTTAGGTTTCTGAAATCCACGCACAACCTGATTTCCACACTCTTTTTCCTGACTGGGACTGCATTCGCCACCCCATCAGAGTACCTAAGAGGCACGATTATTTTTGCGTCTAAGAGATTTTTCAATTCGCTTTCGACCACGGGAAATAAAATGGGGTTGATTTGTCTGAGCTTCTGTCTAAATGGTTTAACTCTAGGTTTCAAAGGTATCTTGTGTTTGATCACAGAGGTGTCGTAGGTTCTCAGCTCATCATAAGTCCATGAAAAAACATCCTTGTACCGCCCGAGTAAGTCTGCATACTTTATTTTCATCTTGGGAGGAAGGTACTTTGATAGTTTCACTATCCTAGGTTCTTTAGCGGTGCCTACGTCACAATATTCGACCTCCTCTGGTTGGGGCTGTAAGGTATACTTCAGAGGCATGTCATTTTGGTCAAACAACCTTTCTAGAGGTATCAGGCCCTTAGGGATCTGATTATTTTTTAACACCAGCATGCGATGATTTGCGATTTTTTCTTGGAACTCTTGAGGCTCCTCCCCTTCCTGCAAAATCCATGTATGGTCATTTTGGTTTACTTGGTCGATGTGAGTTTCAGCAAAATCATCCACCATTTCCAAGAACTTTCTGATCTATTCGTCATCTTCGAATACCTACCAATGTTGTATGTTGTTTGGTATGGATGGTTTGTTCCTTACCTCTATGTGGTATTTTAATTTGAAAGCGGTAGGGGGTGCGAAAGTCGACACTGCTTTGGCCAGTAAATCGGCTTGCTGGTTTTCAACTCATGGGATGAAATGAACCTTTATCGACGAAAATAATTTTTCCATTAGAACCCAGGCGCAATTTATGTAGGACCTCAGTCTTGGGTGCTTGGCATGGTTTTGTCAATTTACCTGCTTCATAATCAGTTCTGCATCCCCATAGACCTCTAAGTTCTTTATGTTTAGCTTCTTGGTAGCTTCCAGTCCCAAGACTAGAGCTTCATATTCACAAACATTGTTTGTGTAGTCTATATCCCATTGTAGCCTGTAAGAGAAGGGGACGACGAATTCATTTTCAGGTGCTATGAAAAGAACGCCCGCACCTGCTCCTTCACATGACGAAGCACCATCGAAAAACATTTTCCAAGTTCCAATGCTATACACATTTTTAGCTGTCTTTTCAGTTTTGATTTC
Source organism: Picea engelmannii (assembly GCA_009831015.1). NCBI lineage: Eukaryota > Viridiplantae > Streptophyta > Pinopsida > Pinales > Pinaceae > Picea > Picea engelmannii. Next base: position 91,500 of record ML779360.1, read on the forward strand.
ATCAATATAACTTTCTTCCGTACAATTATTTTCACTATCGTCAAAAGACAGAATACAATTTCCCAGGTCTTGATCGATGATATAAACAGGGTAATTGTTAGGATTCCGAGGATCAATTACCATATATGCCAACTGTGTTTCCCTGTATAACAGAGTGAACTGCTCGCCAAAAATAGCGATCATGGCGTAGGTCATATCCAGCTGAAGGGATCCCCCGAGCTTGGTTCCCCAAGATATAGATAATAGTAAACTGTACTTCGGGGGTATATTAGTGAAAACTACATCCATTAGGACATTTTTCATTGGAATATGGGCGAGGGAGACTACTAAATCTTTGATCATGCCCATGCACTTAACTCTCCTTGAATCAAATGAGTAAAGATCTCCATAGGGTCTGGTGATTTCGAGGCCTAGCATATCCATAATGGATTTGGGCATTACATTATGAGAGGCCCCAGAGTCTAGCATGCAATTATGCAACAACCGATCGTGCACTTTCAGGGTAATATAGAAGGGGGCGACGGTATCTCTGGCACCTTCAAAAAGTGGACCAAAAGTGATATTAGGCTTATCATCTTCCAAATTTATCACGTCAAGCTGACTCTCTAAATCTGAAAAATTCATCATCTTGGTTATTTTCTTTCGATACACAACATTCTTCACCAACTCGACCAAAGGTATTGGTATCTTGATCTTATTTATCTTGCTTTCTAGGCATAAACTTCCCGCAATTTTATCCGTTTCCTTGGCTGAAATTTCGAACTCTTTCATATCCATTTTATTTGTTTGCACTGTTTTATTTTCGATGGTTCTGGGCATTTCAGGTGTCCGTGTTTCAACTTTATTAGTTCTTCTCACTTGGGTATCAGCCTCCTTTACGTTGATATTTCGCGAGTCTACCCCTTTGTTATTTTGTGTCTCAGTCTCTTTCTGGACAAGCTCGTAGGTTTCGCCCCTAGGCAAAATTTTATTGGGTTGAGCAGTCGATACAGGTTTTTTTTTAGGCCTCAGATTGTATTTATGCTCAAGCTCATCCATTATGGTGTCGGCCATTCCTTGATAAGTGAGATCATCAACGTTGTTTAGGTTGTTATCTGCACCTGATGATTGTTCAATGTTTTGAGATTTCTCATAATCTTCTTTCGTCAAGTGAGGTTGTATACAGTTGTCGCCTAAATTGTTTACATCTTCTTCCAAATCCTTGAACACTTGCATATCATTTCCTCCAATAATTTTTTCATTTTTTAGAGGTGTTTGAATTTTTGATCTTCATTTTTAATCTGTCTTTTTTGAATCTGAGGATTGGGGTTTCTCCTGAATTCTCTCTTAATGAATTAATTAGATTTGGATTGGTATAGCTCCATTCTTGAGATTTTGTTTGATAGCTCCTTTATTATCCTAGCCATGTCATGCATTTTTTCATCTGAGGACCTTCCAGATCCAGAGGGACACGCTTGTTCTCTAAAATGTTTGGTTTCCCTGTTTCCCGTTTCGATTTTCGTTTTTAATTTACCTGAAGTCATCATGTTTGACTCAATTTCCACATCATCATCTTACATTTGGGTTAAGTCAGCCGCTCTCCTTTCTCTTAATAATAGAGTGAAATCGGGTTCAAAAGCTCCAACAAAAGTTACTTTGGCTGCGGGTTGGGACGGTTTAACTTCAACAGGGATCTTATTGTACAACTTGTTAAATCTTTGGATAAATTCCATAATAGTTTCAGATCCCTTTTTTTTAAAGACCCGAACTTGGTCAAATAGTGTAAATGATCCTTTCTTTCACCCCATTGTTTGAGAAAAAGGTCTTCTAGCACATTGTAGGATAATATTGAACTTGGGGGCAGGCTTCGAAACCAAGTTCTTACCTGTCCCTCGAAGGTTTGGACAAAAAACGGGAATACACGTCCTCATGTTCGAGACCTAGAATATCAGTGAATTGATCGAAGAAGTTGATATGCTCGGCTGTGGTTAGATCCCTTTCTCCTGTGAACTTGGGTAAGTTTTTCATATAGTTTTCAGGTAAATCATGGAGGGGTACAGGAAGGACCAAGGGAGCGTATCTAGCGACCACTTTGGTGAAAACCCTGGGGGGAGGTTGTTGGCCTTGACCTCCTGCTCCCCCTGTTCCTCCTCCAGTGGCAGCCATGGATGAACTAGGAGAGGAAATTGGTGCACTATAAAGAGGGTTGGCGAAGATGGATAGTGACTCTCTAGCTTCCCTAGGGTGGAGGGGAAAAAAATCGAGGAACTTTTTACCAGGGGAGGTGAAAGTTGGAAAAGGGGGAGAGGGTAAACGAGGACTCGGTTCCTCTGACTTGCAGGATATATAAATGGGAGATCCCACCGATGTCGAATTCGTGGGCGTGGAAACTTCTTCGAGGCCTTGAGTGACAAAGATTTTTATATTGAGAGTCGATGGGATATCGATAGGGATGATCTTTGCGACAGGCGTGTCACCCCTACTAACGTAAGAGGTAATCAGAGAGGTTTCGGTCTTAATCTCGGGTAGGATTTGCTTGGACTTTAGGGTCTCCGCTTTGACCATATTGTCCGATGTTTTTCCAAGAGAAGGTTCTCGCGAGGACGAAGGTTCAAGAAAGGTCTTATCTTTAGACTGAGTAGACTTGGGTTGGTAAACAAATGCAGTTTGTTTGAAAAGACCCCTTGGTTTTAGTATTTTTTCAGGTTCGTGAACTGGCACGGTCTATTTAGCATATGGGTTTTTTTTAGTGTTCCTTCGAAAGGATGCCATCTTACTTAAAAGTGGAGTTGCCAAGTGAATGATAAAGGTTTATCCTTAACAAGGTGTTCGCTCTTTGTTCACTATCAAAAAATGAAACTTGGAAATGTCGTTCTCTCAGGGGAAAGTGACTACGATTCTCCGTCCCCAACAATGGCTCCAGAAAGATGTTGTTCCAGAGTCTGTACTTAAGGCTAGGAAGTATAGAGTCTAGGCATCTAGAAAAGGGTAAAGGATAAGGGAAGGAGAAAACAACTAGAAGAGAAACTATAGTTGATTTCTAAGTTGTCTATGTCTAACTTCCACTTGTTCTTGAGAGGTTATGTCTCATTCAATGGCTGCCCATGAACGTTTGAGTTTGACCCGGGTGGTTGCAGTTCTTAGGATAGTGTCAAATAGGTTTAAGGCGATGCTAGTTTGGTCTGAGAGGCTAGGTTCTATGTGAGGTTTCCTTGCAACAGGGACAGTCATTTAAGGAACAAAAATTTAAGAGGCTACTATTTTTAAGTTGTTGATTCAATTTTTTGATTTACGTGAGAGAAAAAATCCCGTGAGACAAATTAGTAGTTTAACAAATTGAAGGTCATTTTCCATAACTGAGTTAAAAATTTGGAACCATGTATGAAGCGAAAGAAAAACATAGAGCTGTCAGACAATGTGAGGCATCATTTCGAGAGGAATCTCACATTGTAACAGAAGGAGAAAAAGAAGAGAAACACTTTAATGAAGCGTAAAATATAGGGATCAAAGTAATCCATAGGTCTTGTATTTGCTAATAGTCGATATAGAGGAAAAGCTGGAAATAATTAGATAACTAAAACATGATTGCTACAGTAGAGGTTGTACCAAATTGCAATCAAAGCATTCATCAAAGATGCATATAAAAATGTCATGAAGCATGAAATAACAGAAGAAAGCACATAACTCAATCTTGATGGAATAGGGAGTCTTCAATTCACTTTGTATTAATTCCTGGCGATGGAAAATTTCTCTATTACAATCTGCCAAAACAAAAAGACCTTTGTTTTTCTTCAAAATACCTATTTATACAAGCCTAAAAAACACTTCAAATTCCATTCGTTCTAGAAACCTTTGATTACAATTGAGGAAAGGAGTCATTTCATTTCCTCACACTTTGTCTTCCCCCATGCAGGTGGAACGCATTCCTTTCTTTGCTCCCTTGAACCCATAAATAGAATAGAATAACGCCTGTCATCATTTAACACCAAAAGCCTGCCCTTTCCCCTTCTCGACGCAACTGACACACATTTCAATCAACTAGGTTATCAACCTGGAGGGATCTGCTTTGTTGTTGGCCTCGAAAGTGTAACAATTATTCACCATCTGTGGCAATCGTCTTGATACTTGTCGATCTTCTGTGATGATGGACCATAATTGTAAACTTGGTTTTATTAACCATTTGTCCACTTGGGAAAATTCAACCTGACTCAGCTGGGATATTTCGGCTTGTTCCTTTTCGATATTGTCCTTGATATCTAATAGGTGTTTGGTGATGTTAATTTTTCCCAGTGTCCTGACGCTATCCTCCTTATCAAGGTTCAACGGATTTTTATTTATCAGGCCGAATGTCTCTTTACAAGAATTCTTCATCTATTTAGCTCTTTCTCTGCTCTCTGATATATTATTCTCCCACGCCTTCAGTAAGATATTTCCCTTGGTTTGCTCTGAGATAGATAATATGACACTACCAACCATTCCTTCCTTTACTATTGCTACGACAACTTCCTGGAAAGTGATTCGAGCCGCCCAAGCTTCCCTTTCTCTTAAAGAAATATCCTTTAGTACTTGATCAATTGTTTGAAAGTGACTTTGGATGATTTACACTTTGACAAGCAATCCCTGCTGAGCTATTTCCACCTTCTTTTGGATCTCGGTGGCTTGGTACCAGAACATATCTATATCTATGGCCTAGTTCTTGGAAGAAGATAGTTTTGACTACAACTGTTGTATTAACTCCTCTTGTTGGCTTACCTGTGCTTTCTTTATCTAGACCGACTGACACATTTTCTCGAGCTCATCTCTAAGTTGTTCGATTTCCCGTTGGTCAGCTTCTCTGGCCTCCTCGAGACCTTTGTTCACCTGATCCCTGGAATTTGCTTCTGCCGTAACTACCTTTGCCTCCAACTTACCGATCAAGAGGTTCTTCCATTTCAACTGTGCCTTCAGATTTCTAACTGACTACTAATTGGCCATATATTAAGCTCCTAATGTTCCCTCTATCTCCTCGGTGAATTCTTCCTCTTTCACGTCCTTTCCATCATTATGATTTTAAATTTTTTAGCCATATGCCCTCTCTTTGATATAATTCTTGCCTCACCACGGCCTTCCTTTTTTTATCAAAGAAAAATTCATTAGGAGACAGCTCCTCTATAGAAATGGGGGTCAGTTCTTCATTGAAAATCCATCCCACATCGAGATTCCCCTTTGTGAACTGTAAGCGTGTGATAACAACAATCAGATTGTCGATTTCCTTGGATGATTGTTTAGGGGTAGTGTTTGTGACCAGCTCTTTTGATGTGATTGGTGAGGTGTCACCTGCCTTTTGCGAGGGTATCTTAGCTTGAATTAGTATCCGCTTTCCTGGCGCAACTGCCTCTGGGTTTTTCTCTCCTCGATCGGGGATTTCGGCTCCCTGTTCCGAGGTATCCTTTTTTTTCTGTCCCTTCCTGATTTCTCTCCTTGCCAGGACTTGAGTTCTTTGAGCCTTTGGCTTCTGTCTGTTGTACGACTGGAAGCTTTGGGGTTTTGCCCTGTAAAATTAGGGGGAGGAAACTCTTCCGATGCTCCTTGAATTTGAGGAAATCGACCATATCTCCGGGTGGCAAGGCATGAATCAGGCTCAAAACTTCAGAGTAGGACCTCGCACCTTAGAAGATTTCATCATGGGGTGAATCCTCAGGTTCATATCTCTTCAGGCCACAATTCTCCAAGTGATTACTCACAACCTTATTTGGTTCATGCTTTTTGAACTCAATGTTCACCAACTTCATTTCCTCCAAGGCCGTGGCCTCGGCTTTGGCATGGCCGAAATATAATAAGGAGTATGACCCAATGTGAATGGGGAAGGGTGGCCATACCTTCTTCAATAGTCCTTTGAGCTCCTTGGTTATTCCACCAAGCATAGCTTGCCTGACAATCTCGCAGCATATTAGCTTATCTAGCAGAAATAACGACAAAACATGGGGGGGGGAACAGAGGTGCCGAAAACCCTGATGTATGAATATTGTCCTTCTATATACCAATTGACTACATTAATTAGGTTGGTCATGATGTTATCTAAAATTTGGGGAGGTGGATGGCCGAGGAGAGAGACATGCATCGATACCATTACCCAGTTAAAAATCTCGTAGATGAAATCTTTGGCCTTATCCTCCCAAAGCTTCGAGTGGTAGACATGAATAGGCTCAACATAAAATGGAGTCTAGCTCCAGCTCATCAATGGGAAAGGATTCATGAAGAAAATAGCATCCATGATGTAGGCAGACATAAAGAATGAAGATGTTCTCCTGCTGGCTTTCTGCGCTCGATATTCAATAATTCGATTGGTGAGACTGTCCGACATCATTTTGGCTCAGTCAAAAGAAAAACCTTCAGTGACTGTATAAATGAGTGGCACCCATGGTAGGAAAAAGTGAGTTGTGTCTTCCTTCCCATATATTCTATATGCCATCATCGCTACATACTTTAACTGTGGCTCTAAAGAGGAGATTCAATAAATTCCATTAGTATCAGCCCTGAATTTCACGGGGTGTGAAACCCAGTCTTTGATCAGATTGGATAAATTTCTCCCGAACTGCTCACATTCCTTCTTTTTGAACTCCTCTAGGAATTTGGTATTGTAAATATTATTTGGTGTGGGTGAAAATTTATACACTGCCTGTAGGTGCTCTGGTATGAAAGACCTGATTGCTTCCCTCTATTCGTTGAAAATCATTCTGGTCAGGAGTTCTACATGGTCCAATGCCCATATGACCATATCATTATAGGGGAGAAGCCGTGGCCTTGCTTATATTTTGTGAATCTCTTCTTGAGCAATGATTTTGTATTTGGTGGACATGTCATCATTCTCCTCATCGCAAGAATCATCCGAGCAATTTATCACCTCGGGCTGAAGAACATTGGAAATATGCATCCATGTTTTAATAGTATTGATACTTCGAGGCGAAGTATCAGAAACAATATCTAAACCTTGGCTTGAGATCTGGACGACTACCTTGGGTTCTTTTCATGGAGCCATGGTGTATGACCTTGCAATTAGATCCCCTATTGCAAAAGATTGAAAAAACAGACATAAGTTATCCTGGTGAAATAGCTCTGCGCACAATAGAAAGGAAAGTTGAGATAATGAAAGAAAACCCTCATCTTAAACACTTAAGTTCATGCTAGTCCTTGTCGACAGAACAATTAAATGGTTTAATGGAAAGATTTTAGCAAATAAGTGGGATCTTACTATCAATCACTTCAATGAAATTCAAATAAATTCCATAAATATTTGACGACTCGTAACTTGGGAAAAGCACAGAAACGTTAAAAGCTTCATCCATAGATCGTACGGTTAAAAGCTACTCAAGGCATTAATTGATCCAACTTAGCTCCTTTAATTATGTGCATTTAGTCCTTTATCCCCTTTCGGCGCTCGTCGTATCGGACGATTTTGCTTCTAGCCTTTGAGACCCAAAAGCCCGAAGTCGCGATGGTGCGAAATTATTTATAATTTGTGATTTAACTTAAGCTTTTAATTAACCCATCTTAATTAATGAATATCGCGATTTCGGGGATCGGAGTTACAAAGGTGTTGCATTTTAAGGCAAGAATCATCGAGTCGTGAAATCACAATAGAGACTAACTATGGTTTAAAAAGATTACTCTTGATATTTACTTGAGTGACTTGAAAAGACTTCACCACTTTGCATCTCAGAGGTTCAGAAAGTGTTCGACGAGTAACTCCCAAAACGCGAGAGCATGAGGTGATGACATCAAGCGATCTTTACTTAGAGGCCCGATAACGGTGGTTAGAACTAAACCTTATCGCTACTTCGCACGTTCGGATACCAGGGTTTGGTAGGTACATCGTGAAATATGTGAGATCCCGAAATCCATCTTTTTGGGCTTAATTATAGCCTCTTACTTATTTAGAAAGAAGGGCAGCTCCAACCTTTGAACCAAGAGTATAAAAATAAAATAATACGTTCCAACAGGGCCTGTAGCTTATATGATTTCATTACCTGCATCTATGACCATTCATAATGTATTCCATGTATCATTGCTTAAGAAGTATATACATGATGCTAATCATGTTATTGATTGGAATGTGATCCAGGTGGAGAAAGAAGGCGTTTTTCAAGTGCATCTGGTATGCATTCTAGACCGAAAAATCAAGCAGCTCTGGAATCGATCCATCGAGCTAGTAACAGTCCAATGGATCTGGTACGGTCATAAGGATGCCACTTGGGAGCATGAAGAGGCCATGCGGGCAAAATACCTGCATCGTTTTGAAGATTTTTGAAAATCTAGTTGTAATATGTAAATATGATGCACTAAGGACAATGCATAAATAATGGGAGGGGATTATAATACCTAGAGGCCGAGCCCTTTCTGAATTGTAATTATGTTTATAGGATGGTGAGCCAAGTGTTTATAAGGTGGGAGGCTTATGTGAATATTAGGTTAGAGAGCATGGATCACTTAAGGTCAGTGATCCTATTTTTGTATATGTAATTATTTATATCATTAAAATAAAGCACATCACTACGTACAGATCGACCATGAAGAAAGAGTTACGAGGGACTAAGATCCACTAGGTAGGGAAAGGGAGGGATAAGAGACTAGGGGGAAAAGGGCTTAACCCCAAGAGAATATCATATTATATTTTCTTAAATACTAAGGTGAGGATAATTATTTTATCCTAAGTCTCATGGAAGAGGGAATGAATCCCAAGTGGAGGGAAACGAGTTACAAGGGAGCCATGTGCCAATCTTGGTGCATGCATTTATATGTGGGAAATTCAATTTGTTTGGGGGGTTCTTTTCCATTATGGACATTCTTCTCAATCACCCAGACAATGAGGGAGAATTATTTTCTTTGATGTTGGGAGGCACACCATGGAATCCAAAGGGTTATGAAACTTGCAAACCACATGAAGCTAACCTGTTTTAATCCTGTGAAGCATAGCACGACTGCATAGTTCCAGAGCCATATCTCACTCTAGCCATTTTTATGTTTCTACCCATGCTTTTCTCTAGACCGGTGTGGCTTGCTGTCATTACCAGAGCCCATGCTCGATTTTTTTGTTGTTATTACCTTGATTGGATTGGCTTGGGAGCTGGACTAAAGAAGTAGGTTGTTAGGCCTGTGAGAAACTGTCTCTAGGTGAGAGAGGTTTCTGGGGAAGTTATTTTTCAAGAGGGAGGCTCGTGACAGTTGTAGTGCTCTGAGACTTCATTTACAGCCTGTTTTTAAAGCCCTGGAAGGGGAGTGGGGCAGTCAAAGGACTATCGAGCAGAGAAGGGGCACACTCCCTGGGGTGGGACATGAATGTGGGGAATGAGGGACTATAAGTTGTGGATGTGAGTGGACTCCTGAGGACATAATAATTCCTAGAGAGTTTGCAACCTCATCCTTTCCTAGGATTCTCTTTAGCCTGGTTGGATTTTAGTCCTAGCTCAGGGGTGACCCACTGCTGATAACTTGGAGCAGCGTGGTATAAGGATGGGAGGTTCACGAAAGGTCTACACGTAGTTGGTGGCCTTATTAAAAATATAAATAATCTTTATATATGCTTAATTACATGATGTATGCTACACATGTTTTTATTTACTATACGTTTCCACATAATTCAATGTATGTTAACATAAAGTAGATGTTTGTTTTTAATTTATTATGTATGATATTTTTTGCAAATGAAAGTGAGTCTTTCTGTAAGGTGGCATGGCCCGGCCCTGGGATGGTTGGGGATGATACAAATTGGTATCAGATCTTGAACATACTAGAATTGTAGTAGCATGCCTTGACTTGGGTGGTTGGTCATGCTACATAAGTGATTTCAATAAAAATAAGAAACATGAATCCCCAACAATCATGGAAATAAATCAGGAACCAAGAGATCAGAATAAAGAAAAATCCATGTTAATTCAAGCTGCACTTCATGCACAAAATAATAAGGATAATTGGGTCTTTGATAATGGGTGCTCTAGTCACATGACAAGAGATAGAATTTTTTTTATCATCCTGAAGAAGAATGAAGCCAATGTAACCTTTGGAGACAATGGAAACTCAAAGATAGTTGGAAAGGGAACTCTTAGTCTTGATAATGGAATATATAGGGTTGAAAAGGTTATATATGTTGAAAACTTGAAACAAAATCTTCTTATTGTAAGCCAGATTTGTGACCAAGGACAGACTATTAATTTTGACTCCCGAGAATGTCAGAACAAAAAAGCAAATTTAGGCAAGTTGGTTGCAAAAGCAATCAGAACCCCAAACAATGTATACATTCTTGATGAAATTGATGGAGAAAAATGCTTCATGGGGAAGACAGATGAAATTTGGTTGTGGCATAAAAGAGTGGGTCATATGAACTTTGACAATTGGGTAAAAAATAATACCAAACAAGTAGTAAGAGATATGCCAAAGATAAAAAAATCCCTCAAACATTGTTTGCAAGAAGTGTCAGCATGGAAAAAAATCAAGGGTGAGGTTCAAGACAAAGTAATATGAAACATCCAAGCCATTGGAACTTGTGCATACATATATATGTGGAATAACAAGAACAAAAAAATTGCAAGGGGAAAGTTATTTTATGTTTCTTATTGATGATTATACAAGGATGAATTGGGTTACCTTTCTCAAAAATAAATTTGAGGCATTTGATAAGTTTAAAACATTCAAATCTTTAGATGAGAATGAGACCAATCTGAAAATAATTTTTTTAAGGTCAGTTAATGGAGGTGAGTTCACATCCAATGAATTTGAACAATTCTTTGAAACCTATGGAATAAAAATATAATATGCAACTGCAAGAAATCCTCAACAAAATGGAGTAGTTGAAAGGAAAAATAGAAATGTACAAGAGATCATCAGGACAATGTTGAATGAAGAAAAAAATTCAGATAGTTTTTGGAGAGAAGCAGTTTACACTGTTGTCTACATTTTAAACATAGGTAAAATCAGAGTCAACAATGATAATATGCCCTATGATTTATGGAAAGGAAGACAAACATCTATCAAACACTTTAGAATATTTGGAAGCAAGTGTTACACCAAATGGGATGATGGGTATCTAGGTAAGTTTAAATCAAGAACAAATGAAGGAATTTTTCTTGGATCTTCATCAAGAAGAACAGATTATAGATGTTACAACAAAATACTGCAAAAGATTTTTGAAAGCATTAATGTCAAAATAGATGAAGAAATATCACACAAGAACAAATTGGAAATAGAAGAAATAGATTACAATAAATAATAAGAAGAATATGAGGAAGAATAATAAGAGAATGAAGAAGAAGAGGAAGACGAAACAAAATGCTAAGATACACAAACACCATCAAGGTTTGTGCATAAAAATCATCCAGAAAACTTAATTCTTGGTGATAAAAATGCTCAGACTCAGACTAGGAGAAAGCTAACAAGCAATTTTGAGCAGGTAAATCTCTCTTTATTGTCCAAAATGGAGCCTAAATTCTTTGCAAAAGACAGTAATGATCAACATTGGGGGAATGATATGGAAGAAGAGTTAAAATGGATTGAGAAAAAATCATACATGGGAACTTGTCCCAAGACTCAAAGATAAAAATGTGATTGGTACAAAGTGGGTATTCAAAAATAAGTTGAATGAAGATGGAAAAGTAGTAAGAAATAAATCAAGATTGGCCTGTAAAGGGTATGCTCAAGTAGAAGGTACTGAAATTGAAGAAACCTTTGCACTTGTTGCAAGACTAGAAGCCATTAGAATGTTTTTCGCATTTGTAAGCTTCAAGAATTTTAAGGTGTACTATATGGATGACAAGTCAACATTCCTGAATGAACATTTAGAGGATGAAATGTAAATTGAACAACCTGAAGGATTCTTATTGTAAAAAAATGAAAATTATGTTTGTATATTGAAGAAATCACTTTATGGATTAAAGCAAGCTCCCAGAGCATGGTATTCAAGACTTGAAAAGTGTAACACACTCGAACCTTGAGTGGCTTTCCTAGGGATGGGGCCTCAAAAATATTTTATCCTTAAGTGATCAAACCCTTCATTTGGGGTTTCTACCACAGTTTTCTCATCCAGAGTTTTCCAACCATGGTCTCCATGCTCAAAACCAAGCCCAAAATTGGCGGATATGTCTCTCCAAAGTTATTCGGGCGTTCATTGGTTGAGGGCCATGTGGCACCCACATGGATCCACCTCACATGTACTATTTCCAAGTTCCTTCCTCCATGGCGGAAGGCCATCCACCGTCGGATCCCATGTATGGGCTTACTCTCTTTCTCCTACATCAGTTGTGGAGGAATTCGACGCTTCATACCTCTTTACTATCTACACACGAGGCCACCTGGAGTTCCGAACTTCCAAAGTCCCATAATATCACCATGTGGCTCTAACCTTCAGACCATTCAATCTCTCTACCATACCAGATCCCATATCCTCCGAAGTCCTAAAGTCCCAGACTCCTGGAGTACCGGTCATTTCACCAACCACATTGGTTAGGCGAACACGTATCAGGAATTGACACATAGGATGGGTCAGGGTGACATGTGTTACATTCCAATGGGCCTATAGGATATGTGATACACACAAATTTGGGTGAAACAGGGCATGTCGATATGGGTTCCACCTCACCCTAGGTGATGTCACTGCACCATGTCACCCCAGGATGTCAAGCTTCTAACATTCCTCATATCTCACGGTCGAGATACGACCACGTAGATTTATAGATCTACGACTCTGGTTACATCATGGATTTAGTGTTAGGGTGTGTTTCAATGAAAACTCCTCTTATCTCTCGAAGTTCCCGACCTCTGAACTAAAGGGGTTGGCACCACACATCCCCAGTAAATTAATGGCTGGAAAAGGACCCGAAGGATCCCTCAATCTATGGTTTTGGGTCCTTCGCAGCTCTGCCTTTGGGGTTTCAGATTCCAGTTTAATGGGTATGATAGGTTCACCTAAATACTTGGGGAACCACCTAACTTCGGTCAACCTTATGGGAAACCGAGTCTCTCGGTTACCTTCAGCCAATATAAGGATGGTAAGGTTGGTCATACTCTGAAGACCCAGACTTATGGAGCTCTGAACCCATGAGGAATTAGATTTCGTAGGCTTAGCCCAAGGTTCCTAGGTATTGGTCATATGGGTCCTCTTGAACGGATCTCATCCACTCATCTTCCAAACAAAGACACCTCCTCTTTTCAAGGCTTGAACTTCACTATCCTTCCTGACCTTTATCATGAAATGTTTAAGTACTTGGGCCTGGAATCCCAGTCACACAATAAGAAGGATGAAAGAGTATCCTCTTCAGACGGAAAGGTTTAGATCGACACGATATATCTAACTCGACTGTCTTACAGAATTATGTCCTAAGAAGCCTCGTGAACTAAGATAGGGAATACAGACTATGAGTTAGAAGCACAAGTTCACAAAGAGATGAGTTCATATACATATCATGACCATTCCACACATAAACCATTTATAAATACACATATATATAAATCCATGCATTCATCCATTATTCCAGCTCAATACATAAAATAGGAAAATACTTATCAGAACCAGAAGGAATGATGCGACTTCAGAAAGGGGTGCCTATTTTTACTTAACCATAGGCTCAGTCACTCCTAACAGATTTACCACTAGCCACACCTGAGCTAGACCATGATGCTATGAGATATAATCTTTTCTTCTGGCTCAGTGACATTAGGGACAAAGGTTACTCTCCTCCTCCTGCAGGATCTTGGAAACAGTTTACAAAATACCAAGAAAGGAGGACCAACCTCGTTTATCATCTTGTATCATAACCCTTCTAGCCATTTCTCTGCAACCATAACGTTCATTCCTTAGTTTTTATTTGAAACTGAGAGCTTAGCCTCTCATATTTACACTCTTTTTAGGTCTTCCTCTGCCCACCACACCTTCCTTCCTTTCCTTTATTATCAAGGTTGCGTGCAACTCAAATTCCCAGCACGTGGTCATGTCTGAAAGAATTATAGATGGGTTCTCTACCCCATCCCCTCATTAACTCTTGAGGAGGTCCTTCCACCTACCAACCTGACTGTAATTCATTCCTGGGTCAGGACTGTCCTAGTTCTGAGAAATTAAATCCAGTAAGGTACTGGGTTGGTGGAGGTTAACGCAACCATTCCTGGTCCCCTTCACCATCTCTTTTAGAGAATTTGTGGTCTCTCTTAGTACACCCCCTTTCCAGCAGTCATGCAACACTTATCGATTTTCTACTAAATATTAGAATTTACATTCACTGACCTTTTATAAAAAGGTCCATCAAATCAAAAATTCACACATATTGAGTTTTCCATAGTCTCTTGGCCAATATAGTTATATTTACAAACTGGGGGAAATGGGTGTTACAACAAGTACTTGTAGCAACAAGGTTTCAAAAGAGGAACAACATATATAACAATTTACATCAATATTGACAATGCAGAGATGTTGATCATTGTAGTTTATGCAGATGATATCTTTTTTTGAAGTATTATTGATAGAATGAGTCAAATGTTTGCAGAAGAAATGAAAAAATAATTTGAGATGTCTATTCTTGGAGAATTGTCCTTCTTCCTAGGGTTGCATATTTGTCAAACTAGCAAAGGCATATTTATTTCTTAGACCAAATACATTAAGGTGATGTTGAATAAGTTTGAAATGGAAGATTACAAACCTTTCATCAAACCCATGGTCATTGGATGTAAATTAAGCAAAGAGTATGAATCAAATGAAGCTAATCAAACTCTGTATAGATCAACAATAGGTAGCCTACCATATGTGACAACTTCAAGACCATATATAATACGTGAAGTAGGGTTAGTTGGAAGGCTTCAAGCTGTACCAAATGAAACACATATGCAGACAATCAAAAGAATATTCATATATCCGAAAGGCACATTGGAATTTGGTCTATGGTATCCTGCATGGAAATGATTTTCCCTAATAACTTACAAAGATGCATATTTGATAGGTAGTGTATATGATAGAAAAAGAACCAGTGGTGGAGCATTCTTTCTGGGAAATAGTATAGTGTTTTGGTTCATCAAGAAGTAATCATCAATTTCCTTATCCATATTAGAAGCATAATACAATGTAGCAACAACATGTTGTACATAAGTCCTAAGAATCAAATTAAACATCCAATATCAATTATGTGTGACAATACTAGTGAAATAAGTACTTCCAAGAATCCTGTCATGCATTCGAAGACAAAGAACATTCCAATAAAGCATCATTTCTTGAGAGATAAAGTCATAGAACAAAACATCAAGTTGGAATATATTTCCACAAAGGAATAGGTCGTTGATATCTTTATAAAACCTATTCATAGAGAAGTATTTGAGTATCTTAGAAAAAAAATAGGGGTGGTATTTATTACGAGGAAAATCTCTCTATGGCTAGGGGTAAACCACAAAATATGGAAATGACTACAGAAATAAACTCTAATATAAAGTATGCTATATAAACAAATATGCTAGCAAGACAAGATAAAAGTATGCTATATAAACAAATATGCTAGCAAGACAAGATAAAAGTATGCTATATAAACTAAATATGCTATAGCAAGACAAGATAAAAGTATGCTATGCAGAAATAAACTCTAACATAACGTATGCTATATAAACAAATATGCTAGCAAGACAAGATAAAAGGCCTACCTTGTCCATATGTTCAATGAAGTCCATCGTTGACCACTTGAACCAAAGAGATATACCTGTAACTAGTCCTCAACAACCAAGAAACACAAGCATATGGTGATAATATATAATGTTAACACATTCAATAGCATAATCCATCAATATTCATAACAAATATGCCCATGGAATAACTATTCAAATATTCACAAGATATTAATTGGATGAGAAATGAGTATTTCTATTAAGATGCAATCAATAGAAGTGAATGAGTTACAAACTTTTCTGTTGGCATGGTTCATAACCGAGAAACTAAGTTCCTTCCAACTGGGCCTCCACCACTTCATTCCTCCACCAAAGGAAATATCAAATAAGAGATACAATGAGGTTCTCAATCAATAAGGAAAGCGCTTGGGGGATGAACAATGTGTTCATACTTAAAGGACAAAGGGATAAAAACTCAATGTGAAGTGAATAATTTCTCTAGTGTAACTTTTCTCTCAAAGTTGAATTCTTCTCCTCTTTTCCATAGATCGGTTTTGGCCCATTTATAGCCTTCAAGTGGAACTAAAGGGACAATTTAGAATGTTTCCAGTATATGTAAGGCCAAGGATCATTGATCTTGTGACATGACATGGAAATACGACACCATTTTTTAATTTTGGGCACAAATATCGATGTACAGGGGTTGTAGTGGTGCAACCTGCATATACGCATGTTGTAATATAGGAAGGGCATGTATATGTGGAAAAATCATGTTTTTATCTCTGGGATTTGTAAAAAGGGACTTCAATTTTGCATAGGGAAATGGAAAAAGGCCTTCTGTGCAAGATTGCATAGGGTGAGGCAAATCTTGCTATAACAGATTCCCCTTAATGTGTGAGGTCAGAAGAGTATCTGTTGTTATCACTCTATAATTTTCCCAAGGTTGTGGAGGCAGTCATAGAAGTAACATCAAACCACTTGGAGTCCAGGATCTAGCCCTACAAGACTCAGAAAGGGTTCTCTCTATTAGATTTACATTTGTTTAAGTATGGATCTTAGGCTAGTTATGATAGATTGATATTTGGTTTTTTAAATGGTTTGGTTGGAGCAGGAGAAAATGGACCATTGGGCAATGGAGTCACAACTTAATTTAATCAAGGAAGATTTAACAGGCCAATGTTGCGGGGAAGGATAGGAAAATTCAATGGATCTTTAAAATTTTTATGCATGGAGGGGATGAATGAGTTTAGAGATCCAATAAAAAAAAGAGCAGTGAAGAATTTTGCCTTTGATCTTCAGTAGAAAACATAGAAATTATACCAAATTCAATGACATAGTGTATATTCAAACAAATTATGTCCTATATCTTCTTGCTATAATTCAAAATGTAGAAACAAAAATGATTAACAGGAAGAGACAAAATATCAGGGAAAAACTTCACCAATGAAATCAACACAAGAATCATGTAACAATGCCTTGTATTATTGTGATTTGATCAAGAGTTCATGTGGGAAAATTTGATCATATTTCCCAACATAATCTAGTATTTACTAAATAGAACCAACCCTTCATCCTTAAAAATCATAACTACTTATAACTTATTTACAAAGTCCTTCCATAAATAAGCATGATTCATTCTAATTTAACTGAATCTCAGATTACAAATTATAGGGATTTTTTGAGTCTGATCGAATTTCTAGTGCTAATTGAGTGGAATATGTTGTGATTTTTCCTTGAATTATGTTGCATTGTTTTCATTCCATGGAAATTTGGAATGGGATTGAAAACATCTCCACAACTTCTGCATACAATCATCTAATTTTTACCATCTGTCCTTTGACTTTTTGCCTTCCAGAATTTTGAATAATAGGGTCCGGTGATCTCTTCGATTATCCCGATCCAAGATATATGTGTAAAATATGGGGGAGGTTTTTTTATATCATCTTGTTCTGAACAAAAACCTCCTTCGGTTTTTCTAAATTCATTTCCAGTTCGCCGAAACAACTCCCACAAAATCAGGACTGAAACAGGAAAAACAAAAAATTGAAAAATATGGTTCGAAGATGGATTTGATTCTCCCTTCTCATGACACCTGTGTAAATTATGGGAGAGGTTTTTGTTCCTCAGCCCATTTTGAACAAAAAAATCTCTCGGATTTTGAAAATTCATCTTCGTTTTCCCTGAATAACCTTCAGAAACAGACTATTCAAACTGGAGAAAAAGGTGGTTTTGTGAATTTGGGGGAGGGCGGTTTTGCAGGGGAAAGCGGTTTGCTCGGACCCCCCTAAGGTCGTAAGTGGTATTGGGAGGGGGGGTCCAAGTTCAACATG
>ML779360.1:109488-133695 GCA_009831015.1 Picea engelmannii
GTCCGAGCTTAAAGGAAAATGTAGTGGGTAGAAACTTTAGGATATAGTTTTGATTTTATTTTTTAATTAATTGTTTTCGTTTTTATTTATATTTTGTTTTACTTTTTTGTTATATGTTTTTTTAATATTTGTTAAATGTTTTATTTTAACATTTATTTATTTTTATTATTATTTGATTGTTTTTTTTCTTTTAATTTATATGTGTTTTATTTGTTTTATTGTTTTTACTTTTTATTTCATTTTTATTATATTTTGTATTTAATATTTTATGCAATTTATTAATTAATGTTTTATTCTAATAAACTAACATAATTATTAACTTAAACAAATTAATTTAATTATTAATTATTAATTAATTAATTAATAATTGATTTATTATTAACAAGTATGATCTAACTACTAACCTAATGTTTTTATCCTAATCTTGTTTTATGGCAATGTAGGGATGAAAATGGTGAAGGGGTGAAGAGTGAACGATGAGGGAATGAGGGGTGAAGAAAGGTAACGAAGGATCGGGCAGGGCGATGAAGGATCAAGCGAAATGGATGGAGGGGGAAATGGAATCAACCGAGCCCATCAAGCCAGATGTCTTCATCATGGGGGCAACACCAAATAAGAAACTAAAGAATAAGGCTACCTATGATTATAGGACCCCAACATAGGCTCCACCTGGGGATGGCATCTCTTTCAAGAGGTGACAAGGACAATTGAACTCTAAACATGCAGACCAATGCTTTATCCATTGGGCCGATCCCAAAATCTTATTCTGCAACCTGTACCTGTTTTGATCTTTCAACTGAAACCAAATCAAAATGAACACTGTTGAAAAAGAGATGCTCGGAATGATGTGCTTATTCAAACTCTCCTATCCTAATCTACTACAATCACTGCTCAATTAGGTAATGGAAACATGCCAATGAATCCACTCCAGTAGTCGATCCAATAACTTTGTTTTTTTACTATTTTTAATAAGCATCAGAACTAGATCTTGCAAAGGCGTTAATTATTGATTTCGAGTATGATCTTTACAACAGAGACATCGACAATCCTGAAAAACAAAACTAATGCCAGAAATAGATTGGGGCTCTCCAGTGAAAAATTTCTCCATATAGGTAGCTATAGGATCAAGGTAGAATTGACATGTTCCTTGATTCTTAAATTCAACCAAGTCAGCAACATGATCTAGCATCGTATCTATTCTTTTTGCATCCTCATGCAATTTTTGATATGGCTATAATTTTTTTGTTGAATATTGAAATGAGACTCCTACTAAAACAGACCATGCAACTGATTACCTAATCATGTCTTGATCATAGCCACTTTTAAGTTCATACCTGGCCCATGAACCATGACTTTGACAACACAAGTCATCCAAGAAATTAGCTACTGGATGTTGTAAGAACTGAGATATTTGTTGCATTGGTTCCACTGAAAATTCCTGATCTTCTGTGTGCTTATCATCCATGACATGATTACAAATTTTCTTCAAAAATTGAGATGAATTAAAGCTTAATGGTACAGAGTTATTTTGTATTAACTCATATTTTGTCTCAGGCTCTAAGCTTTCATTTGGAATTTGAAAATCAATGTAGGTCAAGGGCTGCAATTCTGGGTTTAGAACAACCTCCATATCATCAATGGCATCTTCAACTGATTGATCAGAACATTTTTCCTCCCTACTATTGACAACTTACTTACAATTTTCTCTCAACAATTGAAAAGAAGAGAAACATAAGGGAAAATATTTTTCCCTTACTCTGAATTTTTCTGCATTTTCCTCATCATTTTCATGATTGCTGTGCAAAGGATGATTTTCATATTTGATCTATACATGAGCTTCTTCCTCCCAACAACATGCTGTTGATTTCTTTGAACAATCAATATCTATTTCAGCCACATAATCATCATCATACTGATCATACTTGGGTAGATTATCCAGGTAAGAAATGTCATCAAACATGCACATCATATCAGTTGGTTGTTCCTCTGCAAGTTGAGATGGAGTTTCATCTTTGATTGTGTTGTGAATTGAATACATGAAATGTTCGTTTTCCAATCCATGATACCAAGAGTAAGATACAACGTGTTTGGGAACAATGACCCTTTCTTTCTCTGTAATCAATGAGACATGATGCCTTTGAACAACAAGTTGTTCTCTTATGCTAATCCTGTGTAACATTTCTTCCATGATGCTGGCCAGAATGTCCAATTTAGCTTCTGTAGATTTTAGTTGCACCTTTGATATTTTCTTCCTATCTTCTGCCTGCAGCCTTGACCTTTTGATCAGAAAATTGTCTTCCACACTAATTGCATTGTTCTGCATCTCCTTGAGTGTTATGGTGTTTATTTCCCTTAGTTTAAATGACATCTTTGGATCAAAATCATCTGGGTAGTGTAAGAGAGATAAACCAAGAGGTGGTTTTATATCAATAGGCATGGAATTGTAAACTTGATTAAATTTGGCTGAAAATTGTTGCACTGTTTCTCTTGGCTGTCTTTTCAAGTGATTATATTCTTCCAAAATGGGGAAGGGATTCCTTTTGATCACCCATTGATCCAAGAAATATTTCACAAATTGATTGAGGTCATTGATGCTTGCAACTAACAGATATTTATACCATCTCTTAGCTCTACTTTGCAAAGATAAAGAAAAAATCCTAATACTAGCATCACTCTTTTCCACCTCAAAAAGGTCAAGATAATTTTCAAAACATTGAATGTGTTTTTCAGCAATGATGTAGCCATATTCTCCATCAAATCTGGGAAGATATTGGAAGTAATTGGCAGGGAAATCATGGAGTATGGGAGGTAACACAAGAGGCTTGCATATATCTCAGATTTTTACAGGTGTAGTAGTGTGTACAGGGATTGTAATGCTAGGCTTAAAATCTTGAGGCTCATTAGGTTTTAACATGCTCTTCATTAATTTTGGCAGTATGATCTAGTTCACCATCATGAGAAGGGAAGAAATAATTAAAAATAAAACCTAACATATCTTAGATAAACTTCCATCTTGCATACCTGATCTTTTGAGATGGTCTGGTCATGTTTTAGGTTCTTCCTCCATTGGATTCTTTGAATTGGAACTGATCTGGAGCTGATTGGAGTTTCCATGTAGATGATTCAACCTTCTTGTGTCTGGTCACTGTCTACAATCAGTAACAAAATCTGGAACTTGATGTGATTTCTGAGGAAGTTCCCTAGCGGAGTCACCATTATGTTATCACTCTGTAATTTGCTAAAGGATGTGGAGGCAGTCACAGAGGTAACATCAAGCCACTTGGAGTCTAGGATATAGCCCTCCAAGACTCAAAGATGGATCTCTCTATCAGATTTAAATTTGTTGAGTATGGATCTTAGGCTAGTTATGATAGATTGGTATTTGTTTTTTTAAATGGTTTGGTTGGAGTAGGAGAAAATGGACTATTGGGCAATGGAGTCACATCTTAATTTAATCAAGGAAGATTTAACAGGCCAATGTTGCAGGGGATGATAGGAAAATTGAATGGATCTTTAAAAATTTGATGCATGGAGGGGATGAAAGGGTTTAGAGATCCAATAAAAAATAGAGCAATGAAGAATTTTGCCTTTGATATTCAGTAGAAAACATAGAAATTATTCCAAATTCAGTGACAGAGTGTATATTCAAACAAATTATGTCCTATATATCCTTGGGATAATTTAGAATGTAGACACCAAAATGATTAACAGGAAGAGACAAAATATTAGGGAAAAACTTCACCAATGAAATCAACGGAAGAATCCTGTAACAATGCCCTATATTACTGCGATTTGATCAAGAGTTGCTATGGGAAAATTTGATCATATTTCCCAACAGAATCTAGTATTTTCTAACTGGAACCAACCCTTCATCCTTTGAAATCAGAACTACTTATAAATTATTTACAAATTTCTGTCATAAATGAGAAGGATTCATTCTAATCTAACTGAATCTCAGATTACAAATTATAGGGATTTTGTGAATCTGATCGAATTTTTGGTGCTAATTGAGTGGAATTTGTTGTGATTTTTCCTTGAATTATGCTGCATTGTTTTCATTCCATGAACATCTGGAATGGGATTTAAATCATCTCCACAACTTCTGCATACAATCATCTAATTTTTACCATCTGGCCTTTGACTTTTTGCCTCCCAAAATTTTTGAATAATAGGGTTCGGTGATCTCTTCGATTCTCCCGCTCCAAGATATATATGTACAATATCAGGGAGGATTTTTTAGATCAACGTGTTCTGACCAAAAACCTCTGGTTTTCTAAATTCATTTCTAGTTCTCCGAAACAGCTCCCACAAATCATGACTAAAACAGGAAAAATGAAAAACTGAAAAATATGGATTGAAGATGGCTTTGATTCTCTCTTCTCATGGAACCTGTGTAAATTCTGGGAAAGGTTTTCGTTTTTCATCCCGTTATGAACAAAAACCTCTCTCGGATTTTGAAAATTCATCTTCGTTTTCCCAGAATCACCTTTGGAAATAGACCGGTCAAACTGGCAAAAAAAGGTGGTTTTGTGAATTTGGGGGAGGGAGGTTTTTATTTATATTTTGTTTTAATTTTTTGTTATATGTTGTTTTTATTTGTTAAATGTTTTATTTTAACATTTGTTTTATTATTATTATTATTTGTTTTATTATTTGATTGTTCTTTTTTTAATTTATATGTATTTTATTTGTTTTATTGTTTTTACTTTTTATTTCATTTTTATTATATTTTGTATTTAATATTTTATGTAATTTATTAATTAATGTTTTATTCTAATAAACTAACCTAATTATTAACTTAAACAAATTAACTTAATTTTTAATTATTAATTAAGTAATTATTAATTAATTTATTATCAACAAGTTTGATCTAACTACTAACCTAATGTTTTTATCCTAAGCTTGTTTATTGCAACGTAGGGACAAAAATGGCAAAGGGGTGAAGAGTAAAGGATGAGGGAATGAAGGGAGGAGCAAGGTGACGGAGGATTGGGTAGGGTGATGAAGGATTGAGTGAAATAGATGGAGGGGGAAATGGAATCAACCGAGCCCAGCAAGCCAGATGTCTTCATCACAGGGGCAACACCAAATAAGCAGCTGAAGAATCAGGTTACCTATGAATATAGGACCCCAACATATGTGATGGCCGAAATACATTATAAAACCCAGAAGTGGAGTAATGGGGACCCAGCTGGAAGAATTAGTTGTTCATTACAATCCGTATTGACTTTCAATACATGGCTACCAATTTGAATTACACTACAGATTCATGTGAAAATATACCAAACAACTGTCCATGGCCATGAATAGGCAATACAAAGGTGGCTACATGCTAAAGGTTGTCATAGTCATGAACAAGGCCCAGTAAAACTAGTCTCAAAATCATTCTGAATATATATGTATACAATGGAGTACAATCTGATCTCCCATGATCACTGAAGTCATAGAGGTACCAGTCCAATGAAAGGTAGCAACAACTGAGGAAATCTATGACTATAAACTGATGTATTCAAGTCTTCTACACAATCCACCAAAGGTGAAAGTCTTCATCGGAGTTGAGTTTGAATACAATGAGACTTCGTTTGATTACCTATCATTGAGGTATACTGTTAACAAACATGAGACAACCTACCGATGATAAAATTAGGTATCAAGGCATGAAGTACATTCTTACAAGTGTGAATAAAGGATTCAGGGTCAAACACTTGAAGAATCCATCAATCAAGAGACATTTATGTATTCCCAATTGTCGATGGCGAGAGAACCTGACACTAATGATTGCAAGCCTCTAGGTACTCATATGACTCTAGGTCTCATCTCCAGAATAGATGATCTGAATTCGATGGAAGAAGACCTGCTGAAAGGAGAGAATTAAGGCATCTCTCATCATTCAGCACGAGAAACAAAGAAGGAGCTTGATGATTCAAAGGAAATTGAATGAAGAACATGTTCACGAACCAACAAACCTGTGCGTCTTCTGTGTGTGCCAGGTGCAAGTGGTACACGAAAAAGACCCTCTAAATAGAAGCCAATGAGGAAAACTGTTGACAAGGAGGGGAAACCACCAATAGGGATAATTTCCTCCAAGACACTGCACAAATCCCAATGTGTGAATAGATTTCTTGTTTTCGAACACAAGGGAAACCACCCAGTCAGCAACCAATGATAAAATGTCGATTGCTGGGTTCAAGGTTACCTACCAATGAGGACAGTAGGACAAGGGTGCGCAATAGGACTACAACTTCATGTGATTCTGGGACAGATTAAGGGTATGGCCAACATGCAAAGTTAAGAGTTCTGAGGAATGGTCGACACAGGTTGATAAACATCCTTTGAACAAGAGCATGAGACATATGGAAGACTATGGTAGCATAGACTCAATTATGAAACCTTGAGATGCAGGAGGAAACAATCAAACTCTTCATAGGGACTGGAAGAGTAACCAATCAGAGGAGTAAACTCTCTATAATGAGCTCATCTTCCTAAGGTCAGACAAAACCAAAAATTATGATGATAAGTGGACTCAAAAATTTTGTGCTTTGTTCGAAGGAGACATGAGTGCTGCCAATAAAAGATAATACTCCCTTCCCGACCATCTTTTTTTTGTTTTTTCATAGTCAAATGAATGCTATGATATAGAGGAGGAGACGAGTGTCGCAAGTAAGAAAAACTAGTTCCAACAATGGAACATTCCTATGATCAATGTAAGGAGGTGCATGCGGGAGATGGACACCTGGGGGAATGTTTCCTCCTGGGTATAGGGTGTCAAGATGCAAATTATATAAACAAGGCTCTTCTTAGTTGAGGATGCAAACTGTTGAGGTAAACGACTTATAATGTAAAAGCGAGGAACTGACAATAGGTTCAATATTGCAAGCAATGGCATGAGATGCAATCACAACTTAACGCCCAAAAATGTCATTTTTTGTAATCTTAGTCTACTTGGTTTGAAAAAGAGATAAAATCACACCAAATAGACGTCCTTTAAAATCCGATTTACAAGTGTGAAAGAGACAAGTTCACTCGACAATCTTTTCTCTTTTTGAAAATGAGTCGGAAAATAGATTAAATCAAACTCGCTTGGAAGTCCTCTAGGTATAGGTCGATATGTTTATGAGTAAGAAATGAGGTTCAACATAAAGTCATGTTTAAGGGACTCCCATTCCTATGGAAAAAATCTCTACATGGGCACCGAACGAAGTAGAGGATCTAACTAGGGTACCCATGTTTGGTAATTCTCTACCATTTGATAACGACACTTCTAGTAGCAGATAGAAGGTTTTGTGTCGCTATAAAATGGGTTCGTACCTAAGGCATATGAGTAACAGTCATAGGACGATGCAAGTGTGCCTGATGGAACGGATACCTATCCTATATGTTATGTAGTGAAAATACATGTCCAAAGTTACAAACAGACGATATAACGCTAAAAACTGCAAGAATCCCTGGATAAAACTACAAAAACCAACTCAATCCACTATCAAATTAGTCCATTAGGCGAAAATAGTGTTTGAAACTATGCAAGGCGGGTAAATTTTTTCTATAAATAGTAAAAAAAGACAAATTTACTATACCATTTGTATTTTTTACCGAACTAGTGGATTTTGGACCGAATTACCTCTAAACTTCAACTGGTGATTACGGGAGCTACAAGTGTCGAAATCAACTACCATCTGGACCAGGTAATTCCTCTTCCCCTCCTCTTTCTTTTCAGTGAATTAGATTTTGTAATTAGGTTCCAATTTTTAAGTTATTTAGGGTGCAAATTAGAACTTCAGGTGTATGCGGGCTACCATTCATTGGTTCGTGTATACACATGATTATATGCCGTTGTCTAAAATACATACATCGTATATTTAGCCATATATGCGACTGTGAACACTGCAACCTACATAAATGTCTATAAACATTGTTTTTTAGTGGTTGCTAACTCAATAAATGATTTTTCTCTTGCAGGATGGTGCTAGAGTGGAGGGAAAGGGAGCATGAGGAGGTAGACATTGTTGTGGAAAGATATCCAGGGTCCCAAATGGCCTTGAAAAGATGCAGGCTATATAATTTTTGGGCTCTCAAAGGGATGAGGGCCCAAGTGAGATTGATACAACTGCTCGTGGATCCAGATAGTGAGAGCTTCAAACTTGATGGGCAACCATTAAGGATTGAAGTCAAGGACATTTATTTCTTAATGGGGTTGTCGCATCAGGGTGAGGTAGTCAACCTCAAAGCCTGGGGAGCTAGGAGCAGTATGAAAATAGAGGAATACATAGATGCTCATTGTATTGCAGGGACTGAGAAGGTCGGGAGTCAACTCCCCATTCGAGCGATAAACAATCTAATCCTGAAGATATTTTTCCTCATTTTGACACGGATCACAGGATCGACCTCATTGCACCAGGCATTGAGGTCTCTTATGTTCTACTCGGTAGATTTCTTGATACACACGGTGTACAATTGGTGCACCTCACTACTGGCTAACATGAAGATCCAGTTGACAAAATGCAAATAGGGTAGTAAGAGGAACTTTGGGTTCGCTTCTATCTTGTGTATCTATTTCTTCGATCAGGTTCTAGGTTTGGGACCTGGAGTTGAGATCATTTCGTGTGGACCTCGCGATCCATCCATGGCATGGTGGACCGAGGTGATGAGATGACAGGGGGAAGGTAGGGTTCCAACACACTACAATGATGACTTCTTCTACTGGTGGAGATGGAAATTCATAGCTCTAGATGACTACCCTTACGCAGGGATCGAATTCAGAGGGGACCTTGACATGCCATTACCACCAGGGACCTCCTAAAGGGACATAGGTATGTGAACGTTTTTTTTTTTAAATATTTCATTTTTTTTTGTATTTTTGTATAGGAAAAAAAATATATTTTTGGATGATGTTAAGTATTAATTAGACATGTATGTGATACAGGCGTAGGTCCTCTGGACGAACTTCCATGACATCTTCACAGACACCGGGGAGATGAGACAATGAGAGGATATGTAGAGAGGGTCCTTCAAAACGTGTAGGGAAACCTGTCTCGTTTGACAGAAAGGATTATGATGGTTCAAGTGGAGGATCTGTCAAAGGCTATGCAACAGCTCGTGGTAGGCGTGCCTCGAGATTTGGTGCGACTATTTTGGCATCTCACAAATGTCATAGTTTTCTATCATGACACTCATCTGGTGCCATAGGCGTAGATGTCATGGCTATTGTATGATCAACTATATATGTGTATTGAGGGTGTTAGCCCATATTTTGTACTATAAACATCATATTTTTGAAATATATATAAAAACATGGTTCTTCATCTTTACTTATGTTACAATGTGTACATTGATGAGAATGTTTTCTTTGGTTTAGTTATGTGACAAATGCCAATCTAAAACGAAATTAGTATATGCATCAGATACATAATTAGAACTCCTAGGTATGTGATGATAAGTAATAAAATGAAAATGTTGTTCTAAAAGTCATACTGTAATGTAGGGTCACGCACACGGTAACTGTCGTTCAACTGACATTCTACTAACTGGGAATCCAGGCGAATCTCCAAAGAGAGAATACCATGTGAAATGGAATCACGCAAAAGTTCTATAACGATTTTATATTCGACCACGTTATTCATGGATGGCCCTAGGCATACATCACCTGAAGACACCAGTAGACCCTCAAGTGAATAAACAACCCAAGCGGTGGAATCCAAGTTCCGTGTATGACGATTGGCCTCGTCTACGAATCCTAAGTAGACTAAAGACTCCGTTGACATCTTCCAACCAAGGGAAAACTCGATAAGCAAGATGATGATGAAAAATAAGGGGAATATATATATACACTAAATTGCATTAGTATACAAAGATTTATGCCCAAGATTTTCTCTCAAGCGTAATATCTTTTCAAATAGATCCCATTCTTGGGCTCATCCAACATGTTCCCTTCATAATATTCTAATTTGTGGGATCCCTTTTCTAAGACACATCGCATGATATAGGGACCATGCCACATGGGTTTGAACTTGCCTTCCCCTAGTGGTTCTTTGGATTGGTCATATAGAAGGACCAAGTCACCCTCAACATACAACCGAGGACAAACAGACTTATCATATTGGACCTTGACACATATTTTATTCACTTTGATATTCATAGAGGCATCTTAACGCTGCTCATATAAACTCTCTAGGTGTACGAGGCATCGTTCGAGATCGAAAATGTCAGGTAGGAGCGCAACTGCCAATCTAATAGAAGGAATTTCACATTCAAAAGGTAAGATCAACTCCACACCGTGTACTAACTAGAAAGGAGAAAAAACGGTGGAAGTCTTGAGTGACGTTCAGTATGCCCAAAGTGCGGGATATAGAATGATATGCTAGTCATATTTTCTTTGGATGACAGTTTTCTACAAAATGGTCTTGAGAGACTTATTCATGACCTCCACCTATCCATTTTACTGGGGGTAGTAAGGGGAAGAATGACCATGCTTAAACCCCAGTTTAGATGCTAGTTCTTCCATCATTTCTTTCTGAAAGTGGCTGCCATGATCAGTGAAAATCTCACTCGGGATTATGAACTTGGCTATAATTTGATTGAATACAAAGAAGGCGACAGTCTTCCCATCAGATTTAACTATTGGCATGGCCTTGACCCACTTAATAAAGTAGTCTACAACCACGATAATGTGATGATTCCCCTAGTCGAAGTTGGGTTGCAATCCACAAAGTCAACCTCCCAATTGGTGAATGGATCGACAGTAATGACTAGATGTGAGCATATTTTTTGAGTGAACACCTGGCAGGGGTGACACTTCTTAACTTCTTCAACAAAATATTTAAAGATAGACAACCAAAAATAATCGACTTGCAAAATTTTCTGGGTTGTTGCAAGCTTGGATAGATGACCACCACAAGCCCCACTTAGTCATTTATAACATACTCGGCTTCTTCGTGATTTAAACAATGATGCAATATATTTTCTACTCCTCGACGATACAAAGTGTCATCGACGATAAGGTAGTTCTTAGCTTGGTATCATATACGCCGTCGGTCATCTCATGAGAGATGCTGAGGGAACTTCAAAGTTTGAAGATAGAGAACAATGTCTCCATACCAGAGGTTCGACGACGAGACAAGGAAAATGCGTTAATCCACAAATGAATCAACATGAATAACATCCTCTTCTAATCGAGGGAATTTAGATGTTAATTCTGCAAAGACTAGTGATTTCTTGGATTTCATAGAAGCGAAATCGAGATTGAATTCTTATAGAATGGAAATCCATTTATTGTACTTTCCCCCTATGATACGCCTAGTAAGGACGTATTGAAATGGATTGACATCGAAAACCACCATATTTTCACAAATAAATATATAATTTCTTAACCGTTGGACTGCGTGAACAACACCCAAAGCTAGATTTTCAACACGACAATATTTGAGTTCATCACCGACTAAGTTTCGACTAAGATAGTAAATGATGTGCTCACGGAGCTCATCATCCTCTTGAACCAACACCATACCAATCGTCTCTTAGGACACGACAACATAAATCAAGTAATATCTACTGTAGTCTGACAACTTCATCAGAGGCGTCGATACCAAGGTTTTCTTCAAAGAATCGAAGGATTCTTGGGCTCACTCATCCTAGATAAAAGGAGTGTCCTTATTCAAGAGATGCATGAAACCCTTAGTAATATTGACGTAGTTCACTATAAATCGTCATAAAAAGTTATCTTTTCCCTGTAAAGATTTAAGTTGTTGAATAGTGCGTGGGGAAGGCAATCGAAGTATTGCCTTAGCCTTTAATGGATCTACCATGGTCCTGGTCTCAGAGAGTAAAAATCCTAGAAGACGACCTAACCTAACGTAAAAGATGCATTTATGAGGGTTCAACCAGATGCGATAATAATGACATCTTTCAAAGAGTAGTTGAAGGTGCTTAGGGTGATCCACTCTCTTACAGGAGTGAGCATCAAGATCATCATGATAGGCTTCGACTATATGGTTGAGATCGTGAAATGCGAAGGTCATAACACGTTGGAAGGTTTCTCCGATGTTTTTAAGGCCGAAAGGAATCTTTCAGTATGTGAAAGTATCCCAAGGGAAAATAAATGTTGTCTTATGTTATTCCTCAGGTTTAATCTGAATTTGATTATACCCTGAAAATCCATCCATGAAAGAAAAAACTTCGCTCCACGCAGACTCGTCGAGAACATGATCGATGAAAGGTGTTGAGACATTTTCCTTAGGATAGACCTTGTTCAGGTCATGAAAATCCATGCATACATGGATGGTTCCCTGCTTCTTATTCATAGGAATGGGATTGGATACCCATTCACTCAAGGGAACAGGGTAGATAAAGCCAACATTAAGCAATTTCTCTACCTCTTCCTTAATAGTAGGGGCCTTATAGGGATTGATAGCTCTAAGACAGTTTCAAACATGCTTAGCATTCGGGTAAGTTTTAATCTCATGTTTGACAATTATAGGGTCTATTCCTGACATCTCTTCATACGACCAAGCAAATACATCTTGTAATTCCTTGAAGAGTTTGGTGTAGATCAAAATTTCTTATGGTGAACGATTTGCACTGACGTATACATTTTCAATCTTTCCAGGGATATGAGAGATATCGATCGTGATGGTAGGTGATATACTCACCATGTTTCCTTTGACATAAATGTAGTGTGTATCAAGTGGAACCATGACGTGACTGACTATCTCACTCAAAGTAGATCTAAAGTCATCTTGTTCGATTCTAGCAATCTCTTGGAGAAAATAAGAGCGATGATGCATATCATCCCAAGGTTTGTCAGCACCATTCATGGCCTCTACAATAGCTTCATCTGAAGGTAAATTCTCATTGAGGCAGTCATGTGAAAAAGACGACGAAGCGGCCCACATGGTCTCTAGAACAGGATCCTCCTTGTATGTTTGCAAGGTAATAGGATCCAGATTGGTGGAAGAGTCAAGAACAACTTGATACGCTATCTCTGCTATCGATAGTGGCATGGTCATTCTAGTATGTGACTGACCTTCAAGGAAGGTAGGGTCCAAGGATCATTAAAGTAGGAAGTGCGGAAAGGAATGAACCTCTTTGACGAAACGATCCTACTAGACATGGCGTAAATATGGTGAATCATTGCCATGAAGTTGAAGGTACCCATAAGGGATGAATACATTCCAACATCGATGTTCTTAGTTTCTGGCTAAGAAATTTCCACAACAAGGATCGATGGTCCAACAGATGCACTGGGGATAGCATACACAAAGGATAATTGATTGATCGTCATGATCTTCCCATTCTGAGGAAAACAAAGAGTACAAAATATGGATGATATGACGGTAGTTATAGTGTAAGTCCAATTGCATCCTAGTAACAAGTTATAATCAAGGGGCGCATCAACCACCTTGACATCCACCTCTACAGTCTTACCACCTAATTGGACCGAAAAGGCAGGAAGAATACCTTGAGGGTGGAAGGAACGACCGTCAAAAGAAGTCAACATGGTTGGAGACTGAGAAAGATTCAGAGAGACGAGGGATTTCCAACAGACTAGGGACATCACACATGTTGCAAATCTTCATTGAAAACAGTATGATTGATGGTATATTTCAAGTAACCCACGTGGATTTGGAATGCCACATGGTAAGGCAAGTGAGGATTCACATCTGTGACGTAAAACTTGATAACTTTCAAGCCACTAGGATCTAGAGCTACTAACATAGATAGCAAGGAATTCCTCTGTGAAGGACATGTTTGGAGTACCTTCAGAGCCGACATTGCACAAGGGGTTTGAACTAGGTCCTCAACAAAAGAGTAATTTTGGGCGGCTTTAGTATTAGGATTGTGGGTAGAGCGCTTGAGTACTCCTTTAAGAATATGAGGTGACGACTCTGTTTTTTGAATCTGTAAAGGAGTCTCTAGAGGAGGAAGAGACTCTAGACAAGGTACAGTTTGTGGATAACTATAATCACGAGACCGAGTGGCTACATTAACCTCAGATTTGACCATATTGATGCATAAATGATCACCATCTTGTGTCAATGGGTTTTGACTCCCACTCACCACATTTTCGGCATTCGAGGAGATTGAGGCCATGTGTTGGTTATGTGGAAAAGGATTCGTCAACACGACTGGCGATAGAGATAAAAGCCTCACAATTTCTGCAAGTTTGTGGCATAAATGGGTAAGGTGATCGTTTGTACAAAGATTATAGGGAAATTTCACCTTCTGCCTTTCTTTCTTTCCCTCACCAACATTATTATTTGTCTTCTCAATATTACCATTCTCCTTGAGTTTATTATTATTCTTCCCACCCTTATGATTATTATTACGTTCTTTCTTCTTATTCCCGCCTAGTTGCTGGTTACCATTTGGTTCGGTCGATGATTACATGGAATGTACATCCATCGACTGAGTGGGATTGGAAGACATAGACGAAGTTGACCCTCCTACATACTAGTTTAGAGACAACTATTTCAAATGGCTTGTCATCGAGTCTCTATATTTCACATTGGCAGAGCCTACAATTCCATCGGCATGAGGCTCGGGATTTTGTTTAGGGTCATAATTCGACCTCGGTGCATATGGAAGAATCTCGTATAACATCCTAGACTGAGAATATGTAATATCTAACTGCTGGGATTTGAATATCGCCTCTTCCTCATATGTAAACCCGGATGTAGAAACATCCTTCGAAATATAAGGCTATAGATACTTAAGGAACCCCTCTAGTAGGAATTCTGGGGGTATGCAGGTCTTGATCAACCTCTTCCATCTATGAAACTCTTGGATGTGATCCAAGATATCAATGGATTTGTCCTGGCATAAGGTCGATAGAATTTCTAAGCCATCATCGTAACAAACCGACAATTAGAAGTGGTTAAGGAAGACTAATACCATCTGAATAAAGGTTCTGTATGCCCCCCTAGGTAGCTCGATATACCATTTCACGAAAAGCCTTGTGAGGGTGTGTTGAAAAAATATTAACTAAATAGAATCATCGTTAAGGGAATTCAAAGAGCACCAAAGGTGAAAAGTAGTAATTTGATCACCAGGATCTTCACCATTCTTTCCTTCTAATTTTGGAATATCTGAAGGAAGCTTGGTGGGAACCGGGGGCCATGTAGTCTAATGACACACATGATCGGTCATCAACTTAGACAAGTCTGGTAGATTGAGCATGGCTAAAAAAGGGAGACAGGGTTGTGGCATCTCTCCCTGGAAATATTGTGGTTGGGGAATCAAAACCCATCCAGGGTTCTAGTAAGCACCATGGCCCTATCCGGGATTATAAGACCCTCCTCTGGACTGATTCATAAAAGGTTGGTTGGGAACCATTATAGTAGGAATGTTATGATGAGGATTATAAAAACTTCCCCTAGCCAGAGTGGGTTTAGGTTGGGGGTTACCCAAGAAATGAAACTGACTTCCTATGGGTGTAAATATAGAGGATAAAGGTGGATTCTTGTTGGCATAGGGGAAAACCCAGGGTTCAACGTTCAAGAGCGCACCAACGAAACCCTAGCTACTAGCCCTTTTGACAACACCTGCGAAGCAGATGCAGTCTCACCTGAGGTAGAGGCAGGGGTGGTTACAAGACTCAGGTGTCTGCAACCTTAGCTAGGACACAGATATGTGATTATATTTCTTACAACGCACTTAGAATCAGTTATTCCTTAACATACATTCATTAATACACTTCACAGAAAGCACAAATCACCGCAGTAATTACTCATATCTGGCACTTAGCAACGATAAACATACTATACCTAATAGATTAAGCACTTAACATCTTATATATCATATCTAGCATGGATTCATATCTCATAAGCACAAATCATCAATATATATATCTAAACATATCAAAGCACTTAGAAAGAGAGAGACAAACACATCAAAACAATACATAGAGTTACCGTGGTTCACCCCCACCCTAGGGCTACGTCCACAAAGTCTTCTTCTGTTATTATCTTATGTAAACCAAGTTACAACACAAAGCCTTCAAGATCCTACCCCACCTAGGACAAGAGATCTGTGCATCTTGCTAGATCCTCTTTCCTTGGGTATATCCAAGCACTAAGTCCTTCCCTGACCCATGCACTCAACACTTACAATATTTACAGTAGGCACAAAGCTCTTACAGTCACACAGACATCTGATCACATAGATCTACTTTATCCACTAAGCCATTCACTTTACATCACATAGCTGACACACACATCTCTTTTATTACATTGCCTACCCTTCTATTTATACATACAAAAGGCCTAAATAAGGTTCGATATCTGTTTCCCATTACAATATTCCCAAAAAGCCCAAAAAGCCCTAAAAAGGGGCGGATATCCCGTGATATCGTCTTCTCCATGCACTCCTTCTCCAACTGGATGTTAGAGTACCAAAAATGGTCAAATATGACCAAGTATTCCTCAAAACTTGGTCAAGAGCCAACAAGCCCCCAACACTCACCTGTGACTCGTCCTGAGTCACTGAGGTCTGACCAATTCTACTTCAAGCACCTTGAGTTTGGCTCGAGCCGCTTCGACCTATTGCTTTGTGATTTTCTCCTGCTCGGTGAATTCCTGGATGAGTGCGTTATTGACTGGTCCTTCTAGGAACTACTCTACTGTAATCATGACCTATTGTAGCTCTGTCCCTTGGTTCTAAATCTCTAAAAATAGTTGACATGCCTTATCCTGCAAAGGTTGAAGTTGCTGTGTCACTTCCATGACCTTTCTCTGGATCATGTGGATCTGCTACTGTGCGATGCGTTACTCTTCGGATCACTTCATTTTCTCTATGGTTGATAGGGCCTTCAATTGCATCTGAAGTCTATCTGCATGCTGCTTCGCCTCCTGGAGATGCAACTTCAGTTTATGCAATTTCAGGTTCTCGGTCAGGTTCTCATGTATCTGCGCACTTCTGGTACTTAGTTTTTTACATTCTTCAGTGAGTTCTTTAATCCTTTCTACTGTACCCCGGGTAGTTATTTCTCACTGGTTGCGGTCTTCTTGTGGGGTACTTGGGATGATTTGAAGCTCTAAGTCCATGACTCTTTGCTGCAGTTGATGAATAACTTCAACAAGCTTCATCACTTGATGGTATAAGGGTTCTTTGGCCTTTTGTTCTAAGTCGGTCACAGAACGAAATGCTCTATTGACAACTTCTTCGATCTTGATTTTCTTCGCGAGAAGCTGCTCCTTCCCCTTTTGGATTTTTGCTCTGTCTTTATCTAATTTCTCCTGGATGGCCTCCTTCTCTTGCTGTGCAGCTCAACGCTTCTCTATGATTTCCTCCTGTTATTTCTTTAGGGCTTGGGTGGCCTGTGTTGTTACTTCTTCTGCTTTCTGAAGGCGTACTTCTACTATGTCGACAATCCTACAGAGTTGAACTGATTCATCTCCTGCTTCCATTGTTCCTTCTGGCATGGGCACAGTGGAGACTACGCGGTTATACTGAAGTGCTCGTTGCACTCCTTGGAGCTTGGCTTCAATTCTGTCGTACATCGTCTGTTGCTTGGCCTCTTTCTTTTTTGTAATTTCTTCTATGGCTTCATTCAAAGTTGTGAGGAGAAAGATGAAGTCATCGGGGATGAGCATGGTCTTCATCTTGGTCATGGTCACTTTTTCTTTCTTCTTAGAGGAAGACTTCGAAGGTGACCCTTTTCTCTTCTTTGGAACTTTGAATTCATCCTCTGGTTCTTGTTCAACTTCCTCTAGGTCTTCGTTGTTACCTTCTTGATCGGGTGTGATGGAAGATATCTTTACAGAGTAGCTATATACATATTGAACCTCCTCAAGCTTCTTTGTTTCCTTTGTCTTCTTTGTCTTCTTCATATTACTGGGCCTAGGTGTGTCCTGCACAGCTTCTGAGCTGTCAATGTTTGAAATTTCCCTGGATCTACTGGAACAAGGAGGTCTGCCGACCATTCCTTGGTGAGTTCTTCTAGGTCTTCTTCGGTCATCTTATAATAGGACTGAATTTGTTCCTGGGGTTCATCATCATGTGGAGTTAGGTATATAAACTGGGATTTTGTGCTGAACTTTATCATAGGTCAGAACCTTTGTAAATTTTTTGGGGTTATGTGAGGTTCACCCCCTATGGCTACTTTCAGTTGGTTATAGTATCTGTGAAAAATGGAATTTGATTTCCACTGCTTGCTCATGTCCGTTGAGTACCATAAAGTATTGAACTTCATAGCTAATGGTTCGAATGGGTCAAGGTCTGGGAAGGTTGCGCCTTCCAGTAGCTCCCATGCAACAAAGGCGATCAATATTAGTAGCCATCTAAAGTGGAATTCATGCCCCTAGTCCTGGGCTTCTCTACAATCAATTTCTAGCTGACTGACCAAGTATTTTTCCCAATTCATTTGTAGTCCCTCTGTGCATTTTCCTGTGAGGTCCACTATGAAGCCTAATACTTGTGTAGGTCTATTCTTACATACCAGCTTTCCTACTATCAGCTGACATGCAAGGCGCATTGCACCACTCTCGATAGAGGCTACCTTGTAACCTCGCGTTCCTTTTTCAATATTTCCATAAGCCTCTTTAATCTTTTGTGAAAGAGCGTGGTCCATGGTCTTTCCAGGGTAGTACTCATGGGGATCAGGGCCCTACATGCTAAACCCAATAATCCTATTGATTAGTTCCATATCAATATTTATGCGATGGTTTAACCACAGGTATCCTCCATGGTAACTTTCTAGCAACAATTTCACACAAGCAGTCACCTCCTAATGTCTGTCGAAGTATGGTATTTTCATAATGTTGAGCAGAGTAGACTGTGCAAGGTTCATCATCCATTGTTGAGGGATGATCTTCAAATTCTGGCCCTTAATCCTCGTTAAGTACTTAGATGGTACGATCATGCTATAGGCTTTACGGTCTCCCAGGTTGAAGTCGCAAAACTTCAACGCTGTAACCTTGTCTTGATCTGCATGGTAGGTGCAAACTACTTTCGGTAGATATGAAGTGACTAGGTTGTATTCAAAGTATCTAGGGACACTGTCCCTATTAATCTCACCACTTAGAGGGGGAATGTAAGTTGGTAGGATGGTTGGCACTAACTTCACGTTGGTTGCGTCGTCTCTATGCTTAGTTCTCGACTTTGCGTCGGCTCGAGATGTTCTAACTTGAGCATTTGATGGGGAGGATACCACACCTCTCGATGACAAGGCTTGGAATCTGGTAGAAATTCCTCTTTCTGACATGACTCTTTCTGTCCTTAAGCTAGAAAGTAATTCTCTCATCGATTCTTCTACTGCGCTAAGATCGTCGGACATGTAAGCTCGGGATCATTGTCTCAGGTTGTCAATGGACTATCGGTACCATAATCAGATAGAGAATAAAGACAGAGTAATCATTGTTTCATAATGTAGGTATTCTATAAGCTCAAGTTCTCAATTGGAAAAAGTGTCTTCTAGGCATGGCGCGAAGGAATAAGTAAGTAGCTCTATAACAGACTACTTGCAACAGATATGAAGCTTCCATGGTCGTTGATCTATCCATTAAGGTGAGGTCCAATGGTCTGGTGGTGGTCTTTTAATTCTTTTCTGCCCGTTTGGGGAGGAATTCGAACGGGTATATCGGTCAACGACTATATTGCTTCACCACGGTGAAGTACTGGGTGTCATTGTTTTGATATCTTGGCGAAGTTCAAATTCAACATGTTTTCCTTCTACGAGGTTCCTTCTGGCACATTCTGTAATTTTTCCAATTTCTCTTTCTTATTCATGAGTTTCCTCGACTTCTTTCTAGTGAGCTTCGTCTCAGTCAACCTTTTTCCATTATGATTCTTTTCTTCTTTAGGCATGGTAACTTCGCATTGTGGGGTAGGGTTCAGGATCTGTGTTTATTCCTTCATTGGATCTGGGGTAGGTACCCTACTTTCTTGTTCTCGTACTCGTTCATCTCCGACATTCAAGTCTTGATACCTAAATAGCTTCGCGTTATCCTCCCATTCTTCGATTAAGTGCGCTATTCTTCTGGCCACGAAAGCCTTTAACTCTTGCTTCTTTTGTTCTAAGTCTGCCTCTTCTTGCTTTGGAATCTGATCTTTCATAATCCAAGTTTTGCCTAACAAAAATGGAAATAGAGCACTTCTTTCCACGAACTAAACAATCTAAAAATCTTCTTCTGTCGAGGTGCCATGGGTAGTCATGGCTATCTGGGTAATCCGTCCACATAAGGTTACTAATTTTCCTTTAAACAAGCTTACACCTCCTAGTGAAGGAACCAGAGCAGGTCTTCCTAGGGTTTCCCAGGTGCTTTCAGTCATGATGTTTACCAGTGTTTCCTCATCCAGAGTATAGTCAATGACGAAGTCCCCTATTCTCACTTCGACTTGTTATTTCTTCTTGAGGATCTCTGATAAACTGATGTCTCTGTGATCATTCAGGGTGTCTTTCATTTTCATTAACATAATCTTTGATTCTTTCTAGGGTTCCTCTATAATCCGAGTCTCTTGATCTCCTTTAGGTTTTGATTTCTCTATATTCATCTTTTCAATTCTATCAATCATTCTAGGGAAATCCAGTACTTCATGGTCTATAGCCTTACAACATAGACAATTTGTTCTTCCACCAAGGCACTCCTTCGCTAGATGTCCTGGTTTTCTGCAACTGTAACATAGGGTCAATCCTCTTTTTCTTTTAAATGATCCCCAAATTTTTCTACACTGCGCGCCAGGATCATGGTAGCTAGCCTGCAACAAATTCTTTCGAGGATCCTGCATCCATATGTTAGTCCAAACATTTTTTCTATGCATAGGTATAACATATCTATCATTATTCATATCAAACTTTCTTTCATCTAACAATGCCCTAGTTTTCAAGCTAGGAATTTTTTTATCAAGAATACCTAAATCCATGCTTTAGAAACAAACATTTCCACTTATATTACTTCTATAGAGCAAAAATCTTCCAGATCTAAGACTTTTAACTATTCTTATCTTTATCAAAGCATGAAGCTTACAGATCTTACCTTTTTCTTGCAGATCTAACCTCTTTTCTTCGCAGATTTGACTTATTTTCTTTGTATCTGACCTATTTTCTTCAGATCTGACCTCTTTTCTTCATATTTGACCTCTTTTCTTCAGATCTGACCTCTCTTTCTTGGCACAAAGCTTCACAGGTCAAACATAACACTACACACTAGGGAAACTAATCTACGCACAGAGATTATTTTGCACAAAACTTCTTCTTCTTCAGTTCCCATCACTCATAGTTTCAGGTCCCGACAACAGAATCATTTTTTGGCATTGGGGCAGACCCAACGTTCAATGCTCAAGAGCGCACCAACAAAACCCTAGCTACCGTCCCTTTTGGCAAGACCTGTGAAGAAGATGTAGTCTCACTCGAGGTAGAGGCAGGGGTGGTTGCAAGACTAAGGTGTCTACAACCTTAGCTGGGATACATATATGTGATTATCCTGCTTACAACTCACTTAGAATCAATTATTCCTTAACATACATTCATTAATACACTTCGCAGAAAGCACAGAGCACCGCAGTAATTACTAAGATCTAGCACTTAACAATGATAAACAGGTTATACCTAATAGATTAAGCACTTAGCATCTTATATATCATATCTAGCATGCATTCATATCTCATAAGCACAAAGCCTCAATACATCTATCTAAACATATCAAAGCACTTAGCAAGAGAGATACAAACACATCAACATAATACACAGAGTTATTGTGGTTCACCCCCACCCTGGGGCTACGTCCACAAAGTCTTCTTATGTTATTATCTTCTGTAAACCAAGTTACAACACAAAGCCTTCAAGATCCTACCCTGCCTAGGACAAGATATCTATGCATCTCGCTAGATCCTCTTTCCTCGAGTAGATCCAAGCACTAAGTCCTTCCCTGACTCGTGCACTCAGCACTTATAATACTTACAGTAGGCACATAGCTCTTACAATCACACAGACGTCTGATCACATAGATCTACTTTATGCACTAAGCCATTCACTTTACATCACATAGCTGACACACACATCTCTTTTCTTACATTGCCTACCCTTCTATTTATACATACAAAAGGCCTAAATAAGGGCCGATATCCCTTTCCCATTACAATATTCCCAAAAATCCCAAAAATCCCTAAAAGGGGTGGAGATCCCGTGATCTCCTCTTCACCATGCGCTCCTTCTCCAACTGGATGCCAGAGTACCAAAAACGGTCAAATATGACCAAGTATTCCTCAAAACTTGGTCAAGGGCCAACAATTCATCATGCCAAATGTGTTGGCTAGAATCGGTACATAGGAGGTGAGTGTAAAGGAAATACCATAAGAAATAGCTTGTCCGCCAAGTTGGTTACTCCATCTAGAAGTAACAGGATTAGACCCAGGATTAAAAGGATGAATGCCTCCAACGATAGGATTCATTTGAGGGACATGAGTTCCGCTAAACAAGAATGGAGTATAAGGAGGAGTTGTGCCCCCAAATCCAATTCTATCATTAGTGCCAGCTCCTGGGATGGAGTTTGAAAAATGCGATGTGAAATTCGACATACCATAGGAAAAAGGACTAGAGGCCATAGGGATGGACTGAACATTATATCCCGGTGAGTGACCAAGAGACCCAAAAGGGTTTGTGGCTATAGGTTGAGCATTCACTATAGGGCGGGCATGAGTGATGATAGACACCTCCGACACAACAACCATTGTTGTTGAAGGTGTCAAAGGGGTACCGTTAACTATATTAGTTATGGGAGTTGAAGGGCTCCCAATATCTTGGTGACTCGGTTTAGT
Organism: Picea engelmannii; assembly: GCA_009831015.1. Taxonomy (NCBI): domain Eukaryota; kingdom Viridiplantae; phylum Streptophyta; class Pinopsida; order Pinales; family Pinaceae; genus Picea; species Picea engelmannii. Next base: position 132,232 of record ML779360.1, read on the forward strand.
ACTCATCCTTGTATGATCACAAGTTCGATAAGTGGAGGTGTATGTACCACATTTGATAACTCTACACCTTTTAGAAGGGAAAGACTCAAAATGTGGTGGTAACTATAACAAGCAGCCAAACCTGCGGGGAAGCTGGTATGGCTCCATAATGACTCAAGACTCAAGATATAAAAAACAAATTCTAAGGCCGATTAGTAATCAAAGATCACACCAAAAATAATCAAATGACCAATATGAACACAAACAGGATAAAGTCACTACTACATATTGAAAAATTTGTGATGAGCACTTGCGACGAAAGTACTCTTTCGTCGCAACATGCAAGATAAAAAGTTTTTTTTTTCTAAATCTACCCCGTGTTTGTCGAATCTCGTCGCCTACGGTTTAACTAAATTATAATGGTCAATGTTCGTCTCATAAGAGATGTAGTTAGATTGTCCATTGCATAAGCAACGAAAGTTGACCATAATAATTTAGTCATACTTTACTGTTGAAAATGACCTAAAATAATTAGGTGGAAAAAAATATATATTTTTAGGTCACTAACGTCGCAATTGTGACGATAGTGACCTAAAATTGGCCTATAAATATTTGACGATTTAAATATGTTGCGAAAATCTTGTTATAACAACGATGGTTCCGAAAGGGTATTTTGGTGCAGAAAAATGTCGCAGAATGTTGTTAGAGGTGGGAAAAAAAGTAAAGCGGGTGAAAAGGGTGATGGTGGATGTTATTTCTCTTGTAAAAAATGTTGCCTCAGACGTCCCATAAGAATTTTAATAGCAACAACTACAAAACATTGTAGGAAATATGGTCACATTGGTGGTGGATCGAATGAATATAGTCCCATGGTAATTAGCTATATATTCATTATCTTTTTTTATTTTGTCAATTTTATATAAAATTATATATATGTATATATATTGTTTGAATTCTTGTTATAGTATACACTAATTTTGCATGATTGTTTGTAATTATAAATTTAGAGTTTCCCTTTAACTTTCCACATAATATTGCACTAAGTATTAGTAGAAATGATGTTGTACAAGATGAGGAACATCATCATGACCAAGCAAATGAGTATCTCATGGAAGAAGATGATGGGACAAATCAAGTTAATGATCCCATGGAAGAAGATGATGGGACAAATCAAATGATCCAAGATTTGTTTTCTCAATCAGATGAGGATGGGGAAAATGCTGGTATTTATGATGAACCTCTATTAGAAAAGGCAAATAAATGATTTTATGAAGGATCAAGAGCAAATATTCTCTCTGCTACATTGTTGCTGGTGAACTTAAAGGTTATGAATAATTTGTTGAACATTTGTATGACACAGATACTAAGGTATGTAATATGTTTCATCTCATACTGTACATAAATGTTGATTTTTTTATATTTGTTTTTAGTGTTAATTAATGTGTAAAATAAGAATGCATTTTTTACGATTAATATTCTTACATT
>ML779360.1:198431-210023 GCA_009831015.1 Picea engelmannii
ATGGCCCAAAGACAGTGGGAAACGAGCAGTTTTTGGAGCATGTACCATAGATTATTATCATCAAAATGTGTCAACACCAAAGCAAGTATAACCAATTGACAGTGCTGTGTTCAGACTGTGTAACAAAGAACAGTAGGCATGAGTTACACCAACAACAAAATCTAGTGAGCAGATTGTAACCGCCTTTGATACATTCAAGTCATATTCATATTGTTTCAACAGTGATGAGAGTGTGTGTTTTGTTTCATGTGCCAAATACCATGAAGAAACATTAATTTATCACTACACATTTGCAAGTAGAATGACAACATTTGACCTTATTCACACTAGAGAATTTAGAGCAATCCAATGTGTCCACAGTGCTCAAATACCATAGAGTTATACCAGATTTCAATCATGAAACGAAGATGAAGATAGATCCACAAGTGTTGGTTACCAATAAAACAGTATGACTATGTAAACAATGTAATCGGCCAACAAGTGTGTTTGATTACTTAGGTGTATTGGGCATATATCATCAATAGAAAATAAACCTTAAACTTTGCAATTTCAACCCGTGAATAAACCCTCAAGCAGTGCAAGATTGGGTTTGGCATTTGACACTTTAGTTAGGTCGTTTGGCCCACCTTTGCATCGATTAACTTTGAAATGTTTTCGACACCATATGTAAGCCAAAACGTTGCAAAAAGGAACGATCAAAGACAGGTCTGTTATTTGATTTTACTCAAGCCACAAACCCCTGTAATCAATGCTAAGATGAGTGCATTTGCATTTAGATTCATTTAGATGAGAGTTGTAAAGGTTAGAATGCAATCAAATATACAATATTCACAATTCATAACTCCAATCTGGAAAATATATGATTTGAAACCAGGACATCAGGCTATAAGAATACCATCTCATTAGCTAAGTCGTTTTCCCAGTTTTGGCATTGATTGACCTTTCTTAATTGTATAGGTCATGAAGAAAGAACCAAACACTATTCAACATGTGTTTCCAAGCATAATCTAGTGAACTTTAATGAAGATGTATGAGTTTAGGGTTGCCTGGTACGCTTTGGGTTGTCCGCATCTTGCACCGGTTACACGGAATCTATTAGATTTTAACAGAAGAACTAGTCAACCTTTAGGGATCCTTCCTCAGTTTCCTGTAAATTTGGGAGGGAAAACTGTCTTTATCGATGCCATGGTAGTCCGAGACCCCTTGGATTTCTCTTTACTCCTTGGGCGGGATTATGTCTATGCTATGAAAGCTATTGTATCCACTCTTTTCCATGTGATATCTTTTCCTCATGATGGAAGAATTATGACTATTGATCAACTTTCATTCATCGGCCCCGACTGGGTTACCTCCCTAAGTGGTTCTTATATGCAGACAGTATCACCCCCACCACATGTCAATTATGTGGCATTGTCTCCCATGACCTCAACTTCCGACGATTTGGATATGGTAATTGACATGGTTATCTCTTCAGTAGGGTTATTGGAGCTTGATCTCCTTACCCCTATCACAACCCTCGACATGTGTCCCTTCCAGAGTGATTGTCTTCCATCCGACGAAGATCTCTTGGAAGCCATGACCGAGTCTTGTCCCTTGACATGGTATCCTTCCAGAGTGTTATCCTCTTGGAAGCCATGATCAAGAAGAAACCACGAGCATAGTTTCTCTTCTCTGTGGCAAGATTGTTAAAAAATGAAACAGAGGCCACTAGATTTCATGCTGGGGGCATCCCGAGCATAGTTTCCCTTCTTTGTGGAAAGCTCGTTAAAAAATGAAACATAGGTCACGAGCATAGCTTCTCTTCTCTGTGGCAAGCTCGTTAAAAAATGAAACAGAGGCTTTGAGCATAGTTTTCTTCTCTGTAGCAAGCTCGTTAAAAAATGAAACAACAATCTGGGGATTGAACCTGGAACCCTGAGCATAGTTCTTTTCCTGTGTCAAGCTCGTTAAAAAATGAAACAATCACCTCTCCCTTCAAGTTGATTCTTTCGCCAGATCTCGTAGATGTCGAGTCGAGTCTTTCGTTAGGTCTCGTTTTTGAACCTTCATTTCATTCACCTATATCCTTTTTCTACATCTAGCACATAAATTGGTGACAACCTCAAAGTCGGTGAATGAATTGAAGCTTGGGGGGCATGTCTCCAGTCTTTGATGATCATTCTGGAGTCAAGCCACCAGATTTCAAGCTGGGGGAATACCGAGCTTAGTCTTTGTTCTTTCTCGTGCTCGTAAATACATGAGAATGCAACCAGGTAAACTTTTATCTCTTTTTCGGGCCTGTACGGATATGAACATACGAAAAAGGAACCCCCCTGGAGTCTACTTTAAACCCTTTTCAGACTCTCTAAATATGAAAAGATTGTCGAGTGATCTTGCTTCCTTTCACACTCGTTAAAAGGTCAGAAAGGGCGTCTTTCGAGCAATAGTTTAACCCTTTTTCGGTCTCGTTGGACTATTGTACGAAAAAGGAACTGAGAGAGTTCTCTTTTAAGTGTTTTTCCAAACTCTATAATCCCGAAAAACCTTCGAGTTTTCTGTCTTTGGACTCGTTAAAGCATACATCGACAAGCCCATATGGGACTGATCCCTTACTTCTTCTGGTTCATCAAACAAAGGAAGAGGATCTTACCGAAGGTAAGTTATATCGAGCATGTGTTATCCTCCTCGAGCTCATTAAATCAAAAAGAGGTACTCATCTATCTGGATGGGGGAAAAATTGAAAGGAGCAAGCCAAGCAGTCTCTTGAGAACATCGTCCAACACTTCTTAGAGTCACCCTTGAACACGACACTTTTTCATCTGCACATATCATAATCCATTGAACCTCTGCACTGAGCCAATCCTTTGAGTTTCCTTTCACTCCTTTGGGTCACCCGACACAAGTCATATTATACATTGCATAGTTTTGGTCCATGTCATGTTTTGCTGTCGTGCCTCAATGTTCAAGGGAAGTATCCGCCTCGAGAGTCAACCATCCCAAATATATTGTCTCAGAACCTGTGTCAGTCCATGTCCATTTGATCTTCCAATTACATATCCATGTCCGTTTCGTGTCGTTGATGGGGGATACATCAAGGCCCTCCCTCGATAAGTCTATTCCTGTCGACTCCAACACATTATCCAGGAATTAGACCTAGAAACTAGCTAGTACTTTGGGACCTGCATGCCTCAATGGTAGGCCTCCTCACATTCGACAGTGGGTTTACATCATTGACCTCTGATCAAATGATTCCATGAATGCTCGACTTCAACTCATCTATTCACATTCGGTGGAATGTACTAAGGTACCTTGGGAATCATTGACATTAATGGTGATCTCCCTCGCACTTGTTAACGATTTACCTCATTGACCGATAATCAAGTGGTTTCTTCCATGTTCAACACCAAGACATTTATTCACATGGTTAGAATCGTATCGCATGGGGATTGGTAAGAAGACCCTGGGTTGAGTAATTCACTTTATTATATGTTTCACCCAGGTTGCGAAGGAGTTCTGGACAAAGAACACATACATTGTTACATAGATCCACTTTGTATTGGTCATGAATATGTCTTGTCATCTCGTAGATCCACTGTGTATTCTTCGTGGATACGATTAGTTCAAGTCATTAGAGTATAGATCCACAGTGTATTTTCAGTGGCTATACCTTTTTATCAATACAATTATGGATCCGCAGTGTATTTTATGGCGACCATATCTTACAAGCCTTGATCACCCAAGCATAGGTATGCCTACCTTGGGTTTTGAAATATGTCATGATATTTGTTGGATGTTTTGTGTGCAGCTTCTGTCAGGTTCTATGAGTCTATACCCTTGCTTGAAATTCTACAAAGTATTTCAGTTATCAGTTCCTATATTCTAAGTTCATACTTTGGGGGGCAATCTATTACACCTCAAAATTACTCACTTTGATAGTGTCGCAAGTGTCGTCATTACAAAGGTCGCAAGTGTCGCATTTTGCTCACAAGGTCGCAAGTGTCGCATGCTGCTCACAAGTGTCGCAAGTGTCAAGCAAAGCATACTGACATGATGCCTATGTCGTACCTATAACGACATGAGAAGGACACTTGAAACACCTCAAACATTTGATTTGGAAGAGGGGAAATGAGTCAGCAGGCTTGCAAACTTTTTTCCATCTGAAAGCACCTCAAAAATTGAGTTTTTGGAGAGGAGCGCTCCCCTTTACACTATCTCGGAGTGCCGATGCTCCCCCTTACACTATCAGGGAGCGTTATAATGCTCCCATGGCCCTTTTGAGGGAGCGCTATAGATTTTGGAGCGCTGGCGCTTCCCTTAACCTTTTCAGGGAGCACTGCAACGCTCTGATGGCCCTTTTGAGGGAGCGCTACCTATTCTAGGAAGTTGTTAAGCTGTTGAGATGAATGGGGGAAGCATATTTTCATTCTTGGAAGGCAGTTGGATTCGAATCCCTAGTCTAGCCATGATCCAAGGGAAGATCCTCAACTAAAGGAGGAAAATGCTCAACTTCCCCAAGGATATCTCAAGTGGTTGAAGCCTCTCCAAGGCTATATAAGCAAGCTTTCTAATGGTAAAAGGGGACTGCAAAAGGAGAATTACACCAAACTTATGATCTCATAAGTGGTGCTGGAAGAGAGCTGATTGGGGGAGAATTGAACATATGAAACTTATGATCTTGGAGGAAACTTACAGTCAGCCAAAGGAGAGTGGTCAGTGAAGCTGCTGTTATCCAGGTTGTGGATCTTTCAGGAAAGGGTTAGACAAAGGGGACTTGACGAAGCTGTCGCATTCGCATCTACGATTGTAAGTATTGCTGTTGTTATTCTCATTAATATGACATGCTTGGCCTGTTTCTTTCTAGTTTGTGTCTGATGTTACATGAACTTATCATTTGTTGATAGATCTATTTTCAAGCTAATGTCAATAGAGTAGGAAGTGGTCGTATCTTGTTTTGTCCACAGAGCTCATCGAGGAGCAAAGGATTGGAGCGCAACTCAGAGCGTGCAGGGACAAACTTCGATTAAGAGGTACTTTTGTTATCCTTCCTTCTCATGCATTAGTTTAGATAGATTTGAAAGGAAGTCAGTGTCCACGTTAAGCATTTTTCTGTCTAGGGTTAAGGTCAAGACTTAGAGGTGATCTACCTGTCCGCAGGGAGATTTCCCTACAACAGAAAGATCTATGAATTAAAAGCAGACATAGAGAAGATGGAACTGCGGATGCAGCAGGATAGGAGGAGGAGACAGATGCGCGAATTGCCCATGGAGAAGGAAAAAGCGAAATGGCCAGTCAAGCAGCTGATGGTCAGAAGATAGTGCATGATGTTAAGGAAATGGTTGAGGTATGCTGAAAACCTCAAGGCCATAGAGGAAGAGATGATTGATCACTGTTGGCCAGCGACTGGAAAGGGTCTCGATGATTGGGATGATGAAGAGGATGATTTGAGATCAACTGAGGATCTCAAAGACTGTCATGAGAAAAACAAAGGAATTTCGCATTGCCAGCTGGGCAATGAAAGGAGATCACTGCGGGATCTCGAAGACTGCCAGGAGGGCAGCAGAAGGTTTCCAGTTTGCCAGGAGGGCAAGGAAACAGAGATGGAGTTAGTTGATTCCATGGACTACCAAGTGGGTAGAGATGAGAATTTGGGACTAGCTGAAAGTCTCAGGGACTCTTTGGAGAGTTCAATTCAGTAAGGAGTGCTGATGAAGATGGGATCAATTGATCTCATGGTCTACTAGGGAAGCAACGGAAGCATCCCATATTTCCAGGTGGGTAGGGATGAGCAGATGAGACTGTCTGAGGGTCTCATAAACTCATAAGTGAGTTGGAATCAGCCAGGAGAGCTGACAGAGCAGGTGAGCTCAAAAGATCAGCAGGCACAACTGACAAAAGAGGGGGAAGGTCAGGATGATCTTCTGATGATTGGGGGAATTGGGATATTCCTACCATGTGCCCAAGAGGAGGCAGGAAAATGTGTTGCAAATGATGCAACAACAGCAGGGGAACAATCACAACTGATGATGACTATCAAAAGGAAATTGGTACAGACTTTGAAATCTGCCCAAGAAGAAATGAAAGAAGAGAATGAGCATTCGGTGGAATGGCTCAACGCATTCAACACTGAATCTGAAGAGACTGCAACGGGGGAGTTTGCAGCAGAAGATGAGGATGATGAGCATTCTGAGGAATGGCTCAGCATTTTCAGCCATGAAGATGAAAAGAATGCGACAGAGGAGGTTGCAGAAGAAGAGGAAGAAGAAGCAGACAACATTTGTTTTGCTGATCTGTGGGAGAAGATAGAATCCCTAGAGGAAAGGGTAAAAGTGCAGGGCATGCACATCCAACAGGTGAAGTTGGAATTGGAGGAGGAAGACATGGGAGATCATGGTGATCTTCTCATGTGCAGAAAATTATTGGAGCTGAGGAGACTGCATGAGCAAAAACATCCACTGGAGCAGCTGGATAAGGTGATCATGGAGATCATGCAGTTGATGTTGAAATCAGCAGAAACTGCCAGCAAGGAGAGGCTGAGCAGAAGAGAAGCAGCAGTAGCAGCAATGCAGAAGCAACAACAACAACAGCAGAATGGAGCGGATGAACAACTCCAGATATTTATTTAAGATCTAGGAGGATTTCCAATCACTCATAAGGTAAGCGCATGAGCAGGAGCTCATGATTTTGTAGCTGAGGAGTATGATGCAGGAGCATCTCTCCATGCAATCATCCATCCAACAACCATGTCAACGTGCACGCATTCAAAGGATGAAGAGAGGCACAGTCCTCATTTAAATTTAAAATGAATGTAATTAAATTTTCTAGGCTGGTGAGCCATGGAAGCCATGCCTTTGAGAAGGCGTTAGATAAGACCGAATTTAATGCTAGATCGACTGAGATCTGGATCCAGGTGCTGGACTAGACAACCATTGAATGTAATTTATTAGAGTAGGTGAACCTGGAGGGAAGCGCTCGATGAGCCCCTCAGGTAAAAGAGATTTGATATCTCATTTTGAGCAAATGAGTTGGTAAGGTAGAGAGTGTGGAGCCGATTTGAGCTCAGGAACACCATTGTAAAGATACATGCATTTTTCCATTTGTTAATATATAACAGAGCATTTTTTCCTGCATATTCTGTGTATATGGATGTCTGTGTGTGTTCCCTGTGTATGTTGTGAATGTATGATTGTTGATGCATTCTGCAGGAGTCCATTTGATTTCAGGGTGAGGTATTTGAGGCTTCACACCAGGAGGGTGTGACAGAACGTTGAGGTTCTGAGAGCCGTGCACAGAGGTTGCACTTCTGAACGCTGCGGGTTCAGACAAAGACGTGCTGAGGCACATAAGTTGAAGTCAAAAACTTAGAAGAAGAAGACCTAAAGGTTGTTGAATACCTTGGAGGCAAGGCTGTGTACCTGAGACACAGTTGTAGACAGAATCGTGGAGGATTCTGTAGAGCTCTGCCAAGTGGGAATTGAGAATATGCACAGTGGTGCAGTTGGAAGAAGAACTCTGTTGTGAGTTTAGAAGACCAGAATCACTGAGGATTATGAGTAGCTCTGCCAGGAGGGCATTGAGCATGTGTACAGTGGTGCACAGGAGAATATACTCCGCCAGGAGGGCATTGAGGAAGTGTGCAAGCAGGCATAGGAGAAAAGAGAACTCTTTGAGTTATGCCATTTGAAGGAAGAGTCCAAGGAAGGATCTTCACTGGGTTGCTGAACACCCAGAAGTACTCAAGAAGAGGCTGGAGCAGAAGGATAGACAGGAGGGCATCCAGTTTATTCTCCGTCTGTGGGAGAAGAAAGAAAGACGAAATTCCCCAAGGGGTCTGAGTGTTCACGGAAGTTCAGAAGAGATAGCACGCTGGTGCATGAGAAGACTCGGCAGGAGCGCAGACGTCAGAATCCTTTAAGGATTCAGAAGGAACAATCTCAGAAGGGAAAACACTTTTACGTGCATTGACGAGGTTCAATATTATAGGACTCACAAAGGAAAGAGCGCAAAGGTCAAAGCCTTTGAGAACGTGAAATTCTTCCAAGCCTGGGAAGAAAGCGCAATAGCTTAGGACGAGCGAAAACAACCATCAGATCAGCCTGAAGAAGAGCTCTAGACCGTTGAGAAGTTCATGTCCAGAAGGAGCTCAGGAAGGGCACAGAGCGAGGACACCGACATCCGTCGGATCTCACTCAGAAATCTCGACAACCGTTGGATCGGGAAAAGCTGCGCAGAGGTTATGCGTAGGAGCAGGTGCGCAGGAAGCTCGGGAGGAGCAAAATCGGCCATTGGATTAGCCGATAGAACCTGGACCATTCATTTGGGAGTGGATGTGTGTCATGAGATTACCCACATCGGGAAATCGAGCACCGGAGGTTGGAAGAGGAAGTCATTCAACTTCACGAGTGGCGAGGTGGCGAGAGGATAAGAGTCATCCTTCTAGGAAGGATAGGTGGCAGAGATTGCAAATATCTCGCGAACTCGGGAGTTCGCAAAGTGGGAGCCCAAGTATTGGGTATTCAAAGCCATGAGGCGCGAGGACGCGAGGTGGCGAAGTGATGAGATATTTTGAGTCATCCATCTGAGGGGGATAGGTGTCGGAGATCTAGATGATCTCATGAACTTGGGAGTTCGCAGGGTGAACACCCAAGTGTTTGGGGTTAAAGGTCACGAGGATGCAAGGCGCGAGAATATCGGAGCCATCCGTTGACAGAGGGCACGTGGTAGAGATCAGGAAGATCTCATGAACTCGGGAGTTCGCAGGGTGAAAGCCTGAATATTGGGTATTCAAAGTGACAAGGATGCGAGGCGTGAGAATATCGGAGCCATCCGTTGGCCGAGGGCATGTGGCGGAGATCTAGATGATCTCGCGAACTCGAGAGTTCGCAGAGTGAAGGCCCAAGTACTGGGTATTCAAAGTCGCGAGGCGCGAGGATGCGAAGCAGCGAAGGAGAGAGAGGATCAGGACCATCCATCTGGAGAGGATGCGTGGCAGATATTGAAGAGATCTCGTGAACTCGGGGATTCGTAGGGTAAAGGCCCTAACATTGGGTACTCCAAGTCGCGAGGATGCGAGGAGCGAGAAGGTGACAACCATTGGATCTGGATCGTGGAGGACCGTTGGATCCGCACGTGGGATCGTGCATCGGAGCCTCGCGAGAAAATTCTCGAGAGTTTGGTCACAGGGATTGCGAGGTTGCGAGGAGAGAGATTCTGAACGTTGGAGGACAGGTGGCCATAACAAAGCGACAAAGTGGAATACAGGTGGCAGGAAGACCTAAGGATCTCGCCGTGAGAAGTCCCAAAATATTTTCTTTAGTATTCGCGAGTCGCGAAGTGCCGAGGGCCAAGGTTTGTGTGGCACGTGGCAGAGCATAAGGTGGGACCCGCGTGGTCAAAGGGTGGACACGCGTTTTCTGGAAACAGGAGTCAACATTCCGTTGAATCCTTGGATCTCGGGAACTCGCGGAATAGGAGGGTGAAAAATCAATGGTTCAACCGGCGAGGCGGCGAGGTTACGAGGTTGCGAGGATGCGATGGTGCCGAAGTCGCGATAGAGTAGGATTCCCGACAGGGGGAAAAGTCAGTGAGTTGACTGACCTTCGGGTCTCGGGGATCTGAGGGTGTAGCGCTCGACTGTTGGACTCGCAAAGTCGCGAGTTCCGATCTTCCGATAAGAAGGGGGATCGCGCGAGAGAAGAGAATCTGTGGGTAGGAAGATTTCCCGATAGGGAAATAGAAGAACCTTGGAGTTCTTCGGGCCGAGAAGGAGAAGATCCTATGAGCGTGTGAGTCCGAGGTGTATGGTCACACCTCGCTTGCATCAACCAATCTATGATTGAATCATGAAACCATGTCTAGATTATCATTGAAAGTGGGAGTGTGAAGAACATTATTTTTGTTGATGTAGTGAAGATATTGAGATTGAACATCAATAATCACCCATAATGTCCTTGCCTTCTTAGATGGAAGGGAGTGATTTTATAGAAACAATGCTTTGTTTTGTACAAAATTCAATGTTCTAATATGAATTCCTATGTGATATTGCATTGTTGGAAGTATGAAAAGTTATTCTTAGTTAACCATGTCTTCGGGATTGACATGGAAAGTAATATGGACAACCTCAAGTGTTATGTTTATGTTGATGGTCAAGTCTACGATATTCCAAAAACTACAAATTATCTCTTCTAAGAAAGCTTGGAAGATCATTACACATTCACAAAAGTTTGTTGTTATCACTATAAGGGATGTGAGAGAACCCTGTGCATTTGGAAGATGTGTGTGTTCAACAAGAAAGGGATGAGATGTTGGGAAACAATAGTGTCAATGATTAGATGCAACCCTGAAATAGTGTTGTGATGTATTCATAGATCCACTAGGAGTACCATTGCATTGTGTGGTACACCATTAGATTTATTTGGCAATATGATCACCACTATAAAATGGGTCATTTTATCACGAATATATATGGAAGAATGATGCGATACGATGATAGATTCAAGAGCTCATTGAGGTTAGAAGGATTTGACTGAGTTCTTAACCTTGTGGTTGTCCCGTAGTCTTGGTGCCTATGAAAGATGACACATGGCATTTAGCTATAGACTATAGAGCATTGTATAAGATAGCAGTAAAAAAATGATATCCTTTTCTGATAATTAATGACCTTTTGGATCAACTTTGAGGAACTTAATTCTTCTCTAATATTGATCTCAACATAGTCTATCATCATGTTCAAATACACTTAGAAGATCTATGGAATATTGTTTTTAAATCCCAAGAAGAAGTGTTTGAGTGGTTAGTGATGTATTTTTTTACTAAATATTCTACAACATTCATGTGATTAATGAATGGTGAGATCTAACCATCCTTGAATGAAATCATGGTGGTGTACCTTGATGAAATATTGATTTTCAACAAATCATGAGATGAGCATATTCAACATTTGTACTAGGTGTTTCACACTCTTTGTTGTATAAGTTGTAGGTAAACCTTTCCAAGTGTTTGTTTGCAATGCCATCCATTAGTTACATTGGGTTTGAAATTGTCCAGGAAGGAATCCGAGTTGATTTTGATAAGTTGGTAGTGATTCTCTATTGGTCTATGCTAAATAATATCATATAACTTCAAATTTTGTTGGTATTGGTTAATTTCTATAGACCCTCTGTTCCAAGATTCTCACACTTGACCTGACAATTTAACTAAATCTTAAGAGGGAATTTGAGGAAACAAGGCTTCATCATCTAGATCAAGGTGCAACAATGATCTTTTGAAGAAGTGAAGAGGTAAAAGCTATGCAGTGCACCTATGCTTACACTACTATATATAGATCATATTTTTGATATATAAGATGGTGCATATGACTATGAGATGGGTCTTGATATGACACAACAACATCATTCCACTGCATTTTAATTAGGTACATTCAATGACATATTCCACAACTGTTAAAATTATGATAAAGATATGTACTCCATTATTTAAGTAGTTCACCAGTGGAGACACTATGTGTAGGGAAAATAGTTCATGATTCATTCTAACCATAAACCAGTTTAGTTCCTACAAACCTAGAGAAAACTTGAGAACACACCACATATGAAATAGACTTTTTGATACCAATTC
>ML779360.1:212029-224127 GCA_009831015.1 Picea engelmannii
ATCTAACTACTAATTGAAATATAACTTATTCACAAAATATACAATATCTACAATTCACAGATTTAAATAAAACCTGAAAAACTCATTTGCATTCTGCCCTAAGACAGAGAGGGGTATTTTTTGTTGATTTTATGATTTTATGAACAAGAAATAAAACAAAACTAACTAAACTAACAACTAATATACTAATTCTAACTATAAATCTAAACTAAAACATATATCTATTATACTACTAATGTTATACTAAACTAACGAAAATAAATTACGCACTGACCTAGAGAAATGCTCCAGATTTGTCCTGTGTATGATGACTGTTCTAGCAGATCGGAGGGAGAAAACCCGCACCGAATAATCCAGAAGATTCTCGTAAATGATAGCTGCAATGCTCTTTAAGTTCATTTACAGGACAAACACGACATAAAAATCACAACAATCATATAATTTATAAATCTTAACAATTAGATAAACCTGTATGCAAAGACTTATAAAAAATAATTCAATTGATGAAGAAGAGAAATCTGTCATTCATTAACTGAATCAAATAATTGTTGTATTTTTAATTATTGAAAGAAATCAGACATGGATCATATTAATTAAATCATATCATTCTGCAAAAGACCATGATAGCTAAAGTAGTCACTAATCAAATGCAAATTGATAAACATAAACATGAAACAAAAAATTGATATTATGAAAGCGAAAGTTGTAGCAGAACATCAACTTCTGTCTCAATTTGCATTAGGAATCCATAGCCTGGTTCTCCCACAAGTGAGGATGCACCTTATTACAAAAATAATAAGTATTTATAAGTTTTCCACAGGGTAAAAACTCCCTATGGAAGTTATAAAACCGATTACATAAAATCTCGGAAGATATCCCAAGTTTAACTAAACTAGGAAACTACAATAAACTAAAACACTCAAATATCCCCTAGATTGTCCATCATGTCCCATGCAATTCGAATTCACCTGAAAAGGGCCAAAAATAGACAAGTTAGAAGGGTCCTTTATTAACAAAATGATAAAAATTCAATCCTATAGACTAGCTACAGAATCCTCTGATTCTGTAGCTGGTCTAAAATAAGACACAGAATCGGAAATAAAATCAATTGAAAAACTTTTAAAGAATTAAATTCAATTAACATCCAACAACTATTTGAAAACAAATCATTTAATTTGAAATTGTCATACCATTCGAAATCAAATAGGATCAAAATCATTCAACCGAATACAGAGATATGTGTACTCTGTTTCTTTTGTTACCACAAAGTCGGGTCAACAGAATCATAATCGAACAGTTGTGAAATCATTTTGATATCAATTGAAACCGATATAATCAAACAAATCGCAGGCAATTGTTACGTTGCCTCTTAGACAAGAGATATGATTGAATCCAAACAAGATCACTTTTCAAATCAACATAACTATATAACAAATGGTCCAGGCCGAGAACGAATTAAATCATAACTGACTCGTAACTGCCCACAAACGAAATCGTAACAGGATCAATCAATTAGTAACAGAGTTCATGATAGATATCCGATCGTTTGTTATTGCACAGTGGGTAAACAAGATCAATTGACTTTGATCACAATCGTTCCAATCAAACAAATTATAACCGGGTTTGACCAATCCATTTTACAAATTTAAAACCAAAAAGAGCATCAATTATAATCTGGATTCAACTCATAGAACAATCTTGCCAACTCATAATAAGAGCGAATCGAACAGCTAAGGTTTTCACATAGTTGTTATGACTCCAAATCATTCCACGATTCGGGCGCGAATATTATTTGCACAGTCTTAAATGAGAACACTGTTTCCGTGAAAACAGAGTCGTTATTCTCAAATTGGAAATGATCAGGGTTGTATTACAACTTTGAAAATTATATAACACAACATATGTAACAACCAAACTTATTGAAATTGTTTGCCAATCACAACATACAAACTATAACGAAATCAAATCCAAACTAAATCGTATTCTAATTTGAGCATGAAAAACTTCCTTTTCAAATCGGATACAAACCAATCCAGTCGAAAGAAAACCATCAAACGATCAAATCAAATCCAAACTAAAACCAATCAAATCAGAATGAAATCTATCGGTGTCTAAACTGGGGATGATCAAATCAGATATCCAAAATGAAATTTCATTCTTTTTTAGAAAAGCAAAATATATACAAGATGAACACATAGTTACAGAGCCATTTCGAAATATAAACAAAGCTATTCGAATAACAAATTCCAATCACTATATTACTCATGGTCATTCACATATCTAAAACGATATCAAAATCATACCTGTACAACGACGAGATGGATTGATCATGCCAATTTGGAGTTGATAACGGCTGTGGCCGATTCAACATTCTTGAAAAGGATGGAGCCTGTTGTATTCTGCTTTTTATCAGTTGCTTGGAGCTTGTCTCTTTGATTGGTCAACACTGCAATTTGATCCTCCAGTAATTGAATTTTCGATTGGAGTAGGGGGACATCAATGTAGTATCTTTCCAACTATAAATCACACTGGTCACATGGAGGCTGTCCGGATTTTGAAAGAACATACGAGGGTTTGGGCACATCGCTGAGGGTTTCACTAGGCAATTTGATACCAGGGTAGCTAGGGTTATTCCTTAGGTAGGGAGGAAGATTTGTCATGAAATCATGAGGTGGCTTGGGGCATAAACCATGCGAGTAAGGATATTCACTGCCTAAAAAATGTTCCACGTCAGAGTCAGAATCCTCACTAAGGATTATAGACTTTGACTCAGCATAGGGTTTAGGTTTGTTCCTGGTCATCCTTGAAATAAGCCGAGCATTCTTTTTACCCTTGGCATTAGCAGTAGGGTTAGCTTTGGGATTTTTGCTCACAGGTCTTTTAATAGTCTCGGCCTTCTCAGTTATGGCATCAGGTAAGTCAACCTCAGGGTTAGCAGAGGGTTTAGGAGGAGGCAGTAGGATATGGAAGGGCACAGGTGGCTCGGCATTGGTTTCAATTACCACAGGCTTGTCAACCTGGACAGGGTCTGTGTCATTGAAACCATTACGAGCGATGAAATCTCTCCAGCTATCACCATGCAAACTCAAATGATAAACAATGATAAGTTTAATAAACCCATAGTGGAACAGGCTACTGCCAACCTTCTTCCTTTTAAACCTTTTTGACATTTTATATAGGCTGCGCTGAAAGTAAAAGGGAAAATTCAATGGGTATCCCATAAAATTCATTAGCAAACGTAGGTGGTAGAGAAACACAAGTCCGTATCGACCTTCACAAGTCACGAACTGTTTGACTATCATCAAAGTATCGTGACATCGTGGTTTAAGTGTAGATATGGGCATACCTCTGTCACAAGAGGTGACTTTGTGCAAGAGGAACAACAGTGTCCATGGCACCTCCTCGACCTTACAATTCTTGAACCAATGTTGGCCTGTGGCAGGTAACCCTGTAGCAGAGATGATAAATTTTTCATCGATTTCCAACTAGATGTCACCCACCTTGGCTCTACAACCATCGAAAGTCATGGCAAACTGTCATGCCACAGCTGGATTAAAACCCTCAAATCGTTGCATGAAGGTAAGCCATCTATTATCCTCCAAGTCTTTGTGGGCATTGTCAAACATTAACAGGGCTTGGCTGTTGTTTGGCTCGATTCGCACGACTGGTGCCATGGAGCCGAGCACACGGTAAGTCCAGGGTTTGGGTCATAGCACCCACAGGAGAAGAGTGCACGCAGGTTTCCCGAGCTAACAGAGGTGAATGGGAATAAGGGATAGGCGTAAATGCGAGTGTGCTGAGGTGGTGGAGTTTATCTCTGCCATGCATAACAATTATTGCCAAAGTACAACCGCCGATTTTCATAGCTATTCAACCCATTATAGTAGTTCAACACTCAAGTCATTTTCCCAACAAATGAAATCAAATGTATAAACCAACGCGCGCAAACATTATGCCATAGTTTTAAACACCCGACATATAAATCAAAACGAAAATCAACTATGCGCCAATGTACCAACTCATATAATTAATAGTTTAACCAATGTGCCAATGGGTATTCATATAATCAACAAGCCAATAGTTATGAAAGCATAGACATAGGCATTATATTAAAAGATATATATGAAAGATTTAACCATAACACCCATGTATCTTATGAAACCAAAGGTCAAGTAGGTCAAATAAAATGCAAATCCAATTACCAATGCATTAGAAACTCAATGAAAACAAATTACACAATCAATCGAAGCATGAGTACCGATCAAAGGATCTTGCCAACTGCATAATGATAAATAAAAGGTAAGCGCAATAGGCATATCGACAAAAGAGATAATGACAGTTCAGATAATAATTTCAATGAGACTTCAAAAGATGAAGTTTTCACGCTTACAGTTGTGAAAACAAAACAAAGGCAAATGTGCAGATGTCGCAAAAATGAAAATGTCGTTTATTGAACTTTGCGATGAAAAATTGATGTTTGCAAAACATAGGTGTAGGCAGCTTATACGACCATGAAAAAAAATGTGAATTGGCTAACAACAATGGTGACACACTGGTAGAAGTAGTTATCTCTGTCAAAAGAAACAAATTCATATTAGGACAAAAAAGATAATTCCAACTCAAAAATGACAACCAGAAAATCGTACAAACATCATCATTAACCAATTATTCCAGTGGTGTTTTAAAAGATCAAAACTGATAACAGTCTTAAGACCAGCAAGTCACGATATTAAAGATAAAATCTCCAATAATGTTGGCATAGCCACTACTGCCAGTAGGTGTCCATAGCCTCGACAGGGTTGCCATTTAACCCACTCTGACATCTGTATCCTGCCAAGGAGTTATGGATCAGAATAAAGGACATTAAAGAGGTTTCTTTTTTGCAAATTTTCATATACCCGATATTGCTTCACTGCCAGCGGGCCTGTTTAGTGCCTCGGCAAAGTTGTCTTGGCGCCATGCATGCATTTACCTACTGCTAGTAGACCTGTTCAGCATCCTGACGGGTTTACAAGCATTTCCCACAACTCTTCTTAATAATTTTTTTTTTTTTTTTCATAGATATATAGCTGAGCGGGGTGACGCTGAATATCTTGATATTTTAACATATTTTTTAAACCTCATCAAAATTTTTTAGAACTGTCCTAAATTTAGATCCAGAGATTTTTTATTGACAAAAACAACTTCCTAAGACAGGAAGACATATTCTGAGTCATTCCTTTACGGAAAAGGGACAACGTAAAAAGATAATAGATGATCATGACGAACTTTACTCAGAGATCGGAATCAACCAACTTCTTCCAAACAACAGACTTTTCCAACACAGATATAAATTTCAGAAATATACCATTGATGTTTGTACAAATTTTTCAGAAGTTATTTCAGCGAGGGAAATTTCTATTGTCTTTTTCTGAATAGCTCAGTATACAGGTATGTGTATGTCCAAAACACAAACTGATAAATTTAACTCAAAATAAAAATAAGAAAGCAAACGAAAAATAAAACAAAGCAAAATATGTACATAATATACAAGGGTAGTTATCAAACAAAGTATCTCTTCAGGGCTTGGCCATTCACCAGATAGGTGTCAAAATGCCCCTCAAGATTCTGCAATCGAAAAGAACTGGGACCCAACTTTTCAGCAATTAAAAATGGTCCAAGCCATAAGTTTTGAAATTTCGTGTGTTCTCCCTTTCCTTCATGCGGTTTGTCCCACTTCAAGACGAGATGGCCTACTTCAAAATTTCTATCGGAAGTAGAATTAGAATCGAACCAGATTTTAACCAATAGTTGATGCTGATCTAACTTACGTTTAGCTTGGGCTCTTACCTCTTCTAGCTTCATCAAAGAGTTAATTCAATTTTCCAAAGGGGGACAATCTTCTTCTTGAACTTTTTGTGAAAACTGAAGCGAAGGAAGAAGAATGTGAGGTGGAAGAATTGCTTCTCTTCCATAAACGAGAAAAAAGGGGGAGTTACCTATAGCAGCTTTTGGCGTTACCCTATCAGCCCATAACGCGTTTAGCAGTGCATTGTGCCAATTCTTGTGATTTTCAACCACGGTTCTCTTGATGATTTTAATCAAGTTTTTGTTTGTTGATTCTACCAATCCGTTTCCCTGGGGGTAATAGCTAGCAGAATACTTCAGCTTAATTCCTTTTTCCAAAGAGAACTCGCTCATCTCCAGAGAGGAAAAATAAGAAGCATTATCGAATACTAAACAGTCAAGGATACCGAAACGAGTGATGATATTCGAATTTAGAAAGGCAATTACCTGACTAGTGTTGACAGTTCTTAACGCAACAACTTCAGACCATCGAGTAAAGTAATCCATGGCTGTCACAATAAAATTGTGTTGTTATGAGGAGGGAGGGTTGATTGGACCTATGATATCAAGGCCCCACTACTGAAAAGGAGAATCTACTGAAATGGGTTACAGAGGAAAGGTTGGTTTTTGTAACTTCCCTGATGCTTTCTGACAGATGATACATTTACGACACAAGGCATGGGCATCTCTAAAAAGTGTGGGCCAGTAATAACCGGCTCTTAGAACCTTATGAGCAGTGGTTTCACCACCGAAGTGACCACCAACTTCTCCTGCATGCAACTCTAGCAAGACTTTTTCTGCTTCGTCCTTTTCAAGACAACGCATCAGTACACCATCAAAATTCTGACGAAACAGTATACCATTAACCAAATGAAAGGAGGAAGACTTTAACCTCAGCTCTCTTCTCTTAGGGGGGTCTAAGTGACAAGGTGCTGACCCATGTTCAAGACAGAATCTAATATCGTCGTACCAAGGACTAACAAGGTTTTATGCGCAACAGATTAGACTTTGATCGCTTTGTCTTAGGTTTGACATATCACTTTCTTCTTGTTGTCCTATTTCCGAATTAGAAACTAACTTACATAACCCTTGGCCTCTCACAATCTAAGCTGGGGTGATTTCTAAGTCATACTCCTGCAAGGAGGTGACCCAGTTAGCTCTCTTTTCTCCTAACTCCTTCTGCACTAACAAGTTCCTCACGGTTGGGTAAGGGATGATGAATTTCTTCCTTGACTTCAAAAGATAGGACCGGAAGTGTTTGACTGCTTTGAAAATAACGTAGGCTTGCCGATCAACCGCTGGATAGTTAAGTTCAATGCCTTTGAAAGCAGATCTCATAAAGGTGATGGGTACTTCGTGGTTCTCAACATTCTTCTGAGTTAGGACGGTGGCATAGGAACGGTCAGAAGCAAAAGTATAAAGTGTAAAATCTTGAGAGAAGTCAGGGCTCATGAGAGATGGAGCGCCTATTATGGCCTTATTTATTGTATTGAAATCTTGGTTTTCTAGGGGTCCCCAGTGGTATTGGGTGTCTTTCTTAATCAAATTCTGTAAAGGCATGACCATTTCAGAGAAACTGGGGATGAATCTCCTCACGAAGTTAATCTGGCCTAAGAAAGACTGCATGGATTTTTTGGATGTAGGAGGGGGAATTTTTGCGATGACTTGAGTCCTTTCGGTATCAATAATCATCCCTTCACTAGACACAATGAATCCTAAGAGTTTACCCTATTCTACTGCAAAGATGGATTTTTTGGGATTTAAGGAGATGCCATATTTACGACATCACAGTAGAACGACTCGTAAGTGAGCTAGATGATCATCTTTGTTTTTAGAATATACAGTCACATCATCTAAGTAAACTATAATGGATTGATTGATTAAGCCTCGAAAAGCAATGCCCATTTCTCTCTGAAAGGTGGCACCGACATTAATCAATCCAAAGGGCATTTTACGATAAGCATAAGTGCCCCACGGGGTACGGAAGGTAGTTTTGAGTTGGTCTGGTGGAGACATCAGGACTTGGTTGTATCCAAAGAAACCATCTAACAAGGATAGCCTCTCAGAACCAGATACTTGTTGAAGGATCTGTTCCATGTGTGGGATAGGATAGTTGTCTTTATCAGACGCTCTATTGAGGTTTTAGAAATCGACGCAGAGTCGGATTTCCCCGTTTTTCTTTCGAACTGGGACAAGGTTAGAAACCCATTGAGTGTGCCTAACAGGAAAAATTATCTTAGCATTTAGGATATTATTCAATTATTTTTGAACGGTCGGTTCAAGTTTAGGGTGCATTTTCCTCAGTTTTTGTTGAAAGGGTAAGGTTTGGGGTTTCATCGGGATGACATGTTGTATGATATTAGGATCGAAATTTTTAAGATCATCATACGTCCATGCAAAAACATCCTGAAATTCTTTAAATAATTTAACAAATGCAGCTTTTTCTTGTCGAGAACATCCCAAGCCTAGGTTAATGCGCTGAGGATTCTCATCAGTCCCTAAGTTCACCTTTTCATAAGATAATGAGGAACTATTGGTTTTACAATTGACCGTCTTTTTAAATTTATCCTGAAAATCATAAAACTTCTCTAATCTAACTATAGATTTGGGTATGGAATTTACCATGTCCGACAGAGCTTCAGGAGTTTTCGGATCAAGTATTACCGTAAAATCGTGCAAATTGTCATTGTGCGTGCGTTCGTCTATCACCGCGCCTTGGAAGGTTTCTTCCATGTGCAGAAAGTTGATGATCTGCTAATCGTCGTCAAAGATTCTCCAGTTCGTGATATTGTCAGGAACGGATGGTCGAAACAACAACTCGACGGAGAATGCGTCTGGGGAAAAGCCTTCTACAGGAAGAAGTTTAGAAGCTGCATTAGCTAATAGATCTGCTTCAACATTATTTAATCTAGGAATGGAATTTATATTGAAAGCAAAAAATTTATTCATTAAACTCCATAACTCAGACTGGTAGCTCTTGAGATGCGGGGAAAGACAGTGGATAGAATCCCTTACCTATCTAACCACTATTTCAGAGTCACCAAATACAACTAGGTTTTGAATGTTCATATCCAGAGCTTTTCTTAGACCTTGCAGTAAAGCCTCATATTTTGCAGTATTATTAGTACATTCAAATTCTAGTCTACATGCAATTAATGTCTTGTTACCTGCCGGATCGATAATGATATAGCCTGCACCAGCTCCTTCTTTAGACTTAGACCCATCGAAATACAGAGACCAGATTTGATTTGCATCGGGTACATAGGACCTTTGCGTGGAAGCTGTTGGCTGCGTATATGCTACAATCTCGGACTGTTGTTCTGGATTGATGATAGGTGAAGTCTCGGCCATGAAGTTACCGAAGAAGGTGTCCATCCCTTGGAATTCGGGTGAATCATATGAAGGTGTGAATGGTTCATTTGGATTGTTCAAATCTATGACCATGAACTTAAGGTGGCGCTCATGATTTACTTTGATCTTGTTAGGTTTTCCGTTCTCAGGAAGCCATAGGTGAGACCGTTCTGTCACGAAGTAACCATGTAGCTACTCCGACTAGTCCTTGCTTAAAAACAGACCATACACTTCCGGAATATCCACAACGATTATATCAATAACCTGATGAACCTTGGGGTTAGACGATAATCTAATAAGTACATTTTTTAGTTCGCTTATAACTTTAACATTAGTTCGATCAAGTTGTATGATTTTTAAAGTAGACGGTTGCACTTCAGCGTTAATTTTATGGCAGAGAGACCAAGGCATCACATTGGATGACGCCCTTGAGTCCACCATAAAATTATGCACATTTCTATTGAAAATTTTTAAAGTTAACAAGAAAGGAGGTACATTTTTGCGAGTACTAAGAGTAGTAGCTTGTGGCTTTTTACTCGCAGTTTCTAAAGCTACTTTATCTACATTATTTACATTATTTACATTACTTACAGGAAGGATTCCTTTATCTTGAGGATCAAGATTATTTTTAGTGGAAGTCTTCTGAAGAACTTTATTTTGCACAACCTTATTAACACTTGAATTACCATTTTTGTCGTTCTCTAAAATATTTTGCAACATTTTCTGAAGTAGAAATGGAAACTTCAATAACTCATAAATAGAAATGTTAGCCCTTAACTTTTTAAGATCTTCAACAACATCATAATCTAATTTGGGGTTCACATTACTCTGTTTAGTCTTAGCTGATTTAGATTTCTTTGGAGGTGAAGTTGTGGTATTTTCGGAAGAAGGTTTGTTGGTTGTCTTACTCCTGGTATTATAAGGATGAACTGTCTCAAAGTTAGCTTGAAAGATGCTATCCGAGAAGTGTCAAAAAATGTTTGGAGAAGACTCTTCTTATTGAACTGTCTCTTGTTCAACTACCTCTTGAGGGATCTCAGGGGGCATCAAGTTATCTTGGGCTTCTAGAATTGTTTGAAGAGAAAATTGCAGACTTTCTAGATTAAGGCCTTCGGTGGTTGGATTAGGCCGGTTGGTAGGAAAAGGCTTCCGGAAAGGAGGTTTGTAGGGTCCTTTACTCAAGGAAGCTTCTTCGGTTGACCTTTTTAAGTCTATAACTTGATTCAATGGTTTTTGAACAACTTTAGTTAATTTTTCTAAATCAGAGTTTTCAGGTTGTGTTTTACTTGGAGTGGGTCTGGGGAGAATTTTGATCTTCTTTTTGGAAGAAGAACTAGTCTCTGTTTCGTTGCTAGAAGAGTCTTTAAGACTAAGTATGTATTTTTCAATCTGGCTGGCCTCTTCGAAGGCCTCTAACAACGTGGCTTTCTTAGATCATTTAACCCAAATAGCTATGCTTTGATGTAAATATTTAGTGTAATAAGCTATTATAAGACTCTCGGCAGGCATGGAATCCACAGGGATTCGATTTTTAAGTGTTAAGAATCTTTGATTAAAGTCTTTAACCTTTTCTTTTGGGTTCATTCTTAATCTAGAAAGGTCCATGACTAGAACTTCTGAAGGCTTACCGTCTCCAAATGTTTCCAAAAAGCATGACTCAAACTTTTCCCAAGACACGATGGTATGGGGTTGTTGGGAAAAGTACCATGTGGATGCATTTCCCTCGAAGGTATAAGGGAACAACCTACAAACAACGTCTTCATGTTCGACATTACGGAGTCTAATGGCTAACATAAACTTTTTAATGTGATCTTCAGCTATCTGTTTTGAGTCAGGATCAAACATGGGAAGCCATTTCTCCGGATGTTTAGGTAGAGGATGTTGAGCTCCAGGTACATCTACGACATCCTGATCAAGCCAGGGTCTAGCAGGGTTGTTCTGATTTTCCATTGGGGTAGTAGGTGTGGAAGGCTGAAGGTGAATTGCCTTCGTCAGAGGAATCTCCTCCAGAAGAGGAAGGAGATGATGGAGGGGTTGAAGGGGGTATCCCAGATCCTCTTGCAGTATGATTTAAGATTGGATCTATTGGATTCACAGTGAGGTTAGTGTATCCTAATTGTTCTCTGATATCAGAGAAGTCCAAAGGTTGACCCCACGGACGGTTTGGTTGCCTAAGACGAGCTAAGGCACTATGTGTTTTTATAAGAGATTGGCGGACAATCTCTTGTATGTCACCACCTGTAGGATTAGGGGTTTCTGGCTCAACTGTGATCTGTGGATCGTCGGTTGAAGTAGTTGCTGTTTGAGGGGGGATATTATCATTTGAATGGATTCTAGTCACTATAGGTGATCGATTAGGGGGGGAGGAGTCTTGCGACCACCTCGTGCCATTAATTAAGTTCATGCCCTCCTTCTAGCACCATTTGTTGACGGGCGAAATCGACCATCCGTCAACTGGAAGAGTGAAACCAGTCCGGGGTTGTCTAATAACCCAAGCTGTTTGGGATGAACCACCCTGACGGGTTTAGCGGCTCCGTTAGCCGATCTAAGGTCCTCAAANAAAAAAAACCTAATCTAAACTAACTAATCTAACTAAAACTAAATAAAAAAAACTAAATTAACTAACAATAAATAATACAAACTAATAAACTAATCTAATTAAAACTAACTATTAAACTAACTAACTAAAACAAATTATTAAAACAAACTAAACTAATCTAACTATTCTATAAATACAATCTACTAACTACTACTATGCTAACAACTAATTAATTAATTATCTAACTACTAATTGAAATATAACTTATTCACAAAATATACAATATCTACAATTCACAGATTTAAATAAAACCTGAAAAACTCATTTGCATTCTGCCCTAAGACAGAGAGGGGTATTTTTTGTTGATTTTATGATTTTATGA
>ML779360.1:228907-241393 GCA_009831015.1 Picea engelmannii
TGATTTGGGTTCCCAAAGGCGAACCTCATGTTGAATGTTATCCTTTAAAGTTCCTATGAATACATCAATCAAGTGCTCATCTGGAATATCAGTTACCTTTATATTTAATCTTTGGAAGTTCTCAATGTGCTCGGTAACAGAACACTTTTGCTTGAGATTTATCAATTGGCTAAAGAAGGTATTGCTCCTTGTATCCTCATAGTGTGCTATCATTTCTTCCGTTAAAATTGTCCAAGTGACGAGTGATTTGCGAGAACAAAGCCATCGATACCAAACAAATTGATTGGGTTCTAAATATAAAGAAGCAATTCATACCTTTTGTGTATGTGGCACATTATGGAGATCAAAGAACTGCTCCATCTGAAGTATCCATGTGATTGGGTCCTTTCCATCAAACTTCCTCATGTCAATCTTAGGAACATGGTTGGTCCTCAAACCAAAGTTGGAGTTTCTCCATTCTTGATTCACCTTCCTTGTGTCCTCATCATGAATTTCATGGGATGCATTTTCACTTTTGGGTGGCTTCTCTGTTACGAAATGTTTCATTACTTCCATGATCTTAGCTTCCATTGAATCCATATTAGTATCCAACTTAGCTTCCATTGAATCCATCATCTCTTGTAGTTCATCTTTGGTCATTGTCTTCTTTTGTAAATCATTTATGTCCCTACGCATTTCTTCACCTTCATCAAGAGTCCACTTAGGATTTTTTGGAGGCTTATTTGGTGTAGAAGGTCCCTTTTTGGGTGGCATGTTGGCCAAATATCACTTTTGAGTCTTGATTTTGAGGTGGTTCTGCTAGACAATATTTATTCTATTCTATCTCCCAAGTTTCGGCCCTTCTGGGTATGGAAATTTCTTTTAGGTAGTTCTTTGATATTTTGTCTCTGCAATGCCACAGGTCTGATCAAAATTGGATGTGCCAAGTGGAATTTACGGTAACTTCCTCACAACTTGCAGATTTTTTTCCTTTCCAGGAGATCTCAATTGTATAGAGTGCCACACACAAAATAATTGATATAAAATTCTGAAACTCGCACCCAAAATACTATAGACTATCCCCGATCCAATGCAACCAGTCCCACTCAATTTGGATACTCTAGCAATAAGTTATGATTGTTTTACTTGGAACACCTTCTTGAGACTAGTCAATAGGACTAGTCAGAAACCCTATCTTACACAGGGTGTATCTACAAATTTACGATGACCCATAAGCTAAAATTTTTACCACAGATAACTTACCAATTTATGTAAATGGCCTCCATATTTGAGGGTCTGAAACATTACAGAAAAAATTTTATAGCAAAAATTCCACAATGACTCATTTCAGGATGATTCCAGAACCCTATCTTGTACATGCTGTATCTCCTAAATTATAAGGTCTTAGGGGATGAATTTTGAACCCAACGTACCTTGTTCTATATTCTAAATACCCTCCAAGACGTTCCTTTGAAAACGTTGTAGAAAAAAAGTTATAGCGAAAATACCACGGTGTCTCAGATGTAGCAGCGAAACCCCAAGACCTTGAGCTCTGATACCATATGTTAAGAAACAAACATCAATATAGCATATAAAAACCTCAAGAAAAGTACTCAACACCTTGAAAAAGAGATAATATCAGATAATAAGCCTCTTCGAGGGGGCAACCTCCTTGTACCCCACTTAAATGTTCAAGTACAAGATGATTCAAAATGAAAATGTCTCCTTGGTATATATAGGAGACTAGGATGTATAATTACAACTAATGGCCTAAAGCCGACATAAATAAAATAACATTACTAATCTAATATTCCCCAATTAAGGGTTAGTGAGCCAATATTAGGGCTTAACAGTTTTCAAATCAATATAATTGTATAACAAACGGTCCATGCTGAGAACGAATTAAATCATAACTGACTCGTAACTGCCCACAAATGAAATCGTAACAGGATCAATCAATTAGTAACAGAGTTCGCGATAGATATCCGATCATTTGTTATTGCATAGTGGGTAAACAAGATCAATTGACTTTGATCACAATCGTTCCAATCAAACGAATTATAACTGGGTTTGACCAATCCGTTTTACAAATTTAAAACCAAAAAGAGCATCAATTATAATCCGAATTCAACTCATAGAACAATCTTGCCAACTCAGAATAAGAGTGAATCGAACAGCTAAGGTTTTCACATAGTTGTTATGACTCCAAATCATTCCACGATTCGGGCGTGAATATTATTTGCACAGTCTTAAATGAGAACACTGTTTCCGTGAAAACAGAGTCGTTATTCTCAAATTGGAAACGATCAGGGTTGTATTACATCTTTAAAAATTATATAACACAACATATGTAACAACCAAACTTATTGAAATCGTTTTCCAATCACAGCATACAAACTATAACGAAATCAAATCCAAACTAAATCGTATTCTAATTTGAGCATGAAAAACTTCCTTTTCAAATCGGATACAAACCAATCCAGTCGAAAGCAAACCATCAAATGATCAAATCAAATCCAAACTAAAACCAATCAAATCCGAATGAAATCTATCGGTGTCTAAATTGGGGATGATCAAATCATATATCCAAAATGAAATTTCATTTATTTTTAGCAAAGTGAAATATATACAGGATGAACACATAGTTACAGAGCCATTTCGAAATATAAATAGAGCTATTTGAATAACAAATTCCAATCACTATATTACTCATGGTCATTCACAGAACTAAAACGATATCAAAATCATACCTGTACAACGACGAGATGACTTGATCATGCCAATTTGGAGTTGATAACGGCTGTGGTCGATTCAACATTCTTGAAAAGGATGGAGCCTGTTTTCTTTTGCTTTTTATCAGTTGCTTGGAGCTTGTCTCTTTGATTGGTCAACACTACAATTTGATCCTCCAGTGATTGAATTTTCGATTGGAGTAGGGGGACATCAATGTAGTATCTTTCCAACCATAAATCACACTAGTCACACGGAGGCTGTCTGGATTTTGAAAGAAAAGGCGAGGGTTTGGGCACATCGTTGAGGGTTTCACTAGGCAATTTGATACCAGGTTTAGCTAGGGTTATTCCTTAGGTAGGGAGGAAGATTTGTCACGAAATATGAGGTGGCTCGGGGCATAAACCCTGCGAGTAAGGATATTCACTGGCTAAAAAACGTTCCACGTCAGAGTCGGAATCCTCACTAAGGATTATAGGCTTTGACTCAGCAGAGGGTTTAGGTTTGTTCCTGGTCATCCTTGAAATGAGCCGAGCATTCTTTTTACCCTTGGCATTAGCAGTAGGGTTAGCCTTAGGATTTTTTCTCATAGGTCTTTTAATAGTCTCGGCCTTCTCATTTATGGCGTCGGGTAAGTCAACCTTAGGGTCGGCAGAGGGTTTAGGAGGAGACAATAGGATATGGAAGGGCATAGGTGGCTCGGCCTTGGTTTCAATTACCACAGGCTTGTCAACCTGGATAGGGTCTGTGTCATCGAAACCATTACGAGTGATGAAATCTCTCCATCTATCACCATGCAAACTCAAATGATAAACAACAATAAGTTTAATAAACCCATAGTGGAACAGGCTACTGTCAACCTTCTGCCTTTTAAACCTTTTCGACATTTTATATAGGCTGCGCTGAAAGTAAAAGGGAAAATTCAACGGGTATCCCATAAAATTCATTAGCAAACACAGGTGGTAGAGAAACACAAGTCTGTATCGACCTTCACAGGTCACAAACTATTTGACTATCATCAAAGTATCATGCCATCATGGTTTAAGTGCAGAGATAGGCATACCTCTGTCACAAGAGGTGACTTTGCGCGAGAGGAACAACAGTGTCCATGGCACCTCCTCGACCTTACAATTCTTGAACCAACGCTAGCCTGTGGCAAGTAACCCTGTAGCAGATTTGATAAATTTCTCATCGATTTCCAACTGGATGTCGCCCACCTTGGTTCTAGATCCATCGAAAGTCATGGAAAACTGCCATGCCACAGCTGGATTAAAACCCTCAAATCGTTGCATGAAGGTAAGCCATCCGTTATCCTCCAAGTCTTTGCGGGCATTGTCAAACATTAACAGGGCTTGGCTGCCGTTTGGCTCGATTCACACGACTGGTGCCATGGAGCCGAGCACACGGTAAGTCCAGGGTTTGTGTCATAGCACCCACAGGAGAAGAGTGCACACAGGTTTCCCGAGCTAACAGAGGTGAACGGGAATAAGGGATAGGCATAAATGCCAACGTGCGAAGGTGGTGGAGTTTATCTCTGCCATGCATAACAATTAATGCCAAAGTACAACCGCTGATTTTCATAGTTGTTCAACCCATTATAGTAGTTCAACACTCAATTCATTTGCCCAACCAATGAAATCAATGTATAAACCAACGCGCGCAAACATTATGCCATAGTTTTAAACACCCGACATATAAATCAAAACCAAAATCAACTATGCGCCAATGTACCATCTCATATAATTAATAGTTTAACCAGTGTGCCAATGGGTATTCATATAATCAACAAGCCAATAGTTATGAAAGCATAGACATAGGCATTATATTAAAAGATATATATGAAAGATTTAACCATAACATCCATGTATATTATGAAACCAAAGGTCAAGTAGGTCAAATAAAATGCAAATCCAATTACCAATGCATTACAAACTCAATGAAAACAAATTACACAATCAATCGAAGCATGAGTACCGATCAAAGGATCTTGCCAGCTGCATAATGATAAATAAAAGGTAAGTGCAATAGGCATATCGACAAAAGAGATAATGACAGTTCAGATAATAATTTCAATGAGACTTCGAAAGACGAAGTTTTCACGCTTACAGTCGTGAAAACAAAACAAAGGCAAATGTGCAGATGTCGCAAAAATGAAAATGTCGTTTATTGAACTTTGTGACAAAAAATTGATGTTTGCAAAACATAGGTGTAGGCAGCTTATAAGACCACGAAAAAAAATGTAAATTGGCTGCCAACACTACCCCAAGACCTATCAACCAAACATCAAAACATAGACAATTTAGTAGCTTCTAGTAGAGCATTGTCCTTGTATTCACATTCCACAAGGAGCCTTATAGCATGATGGCTTATTTTGACAGCATATCCTATTTTTTATTAAAATCCATGTAGATATGGAAAAATGAGGCATCCTCGAACATAGATTTTTTCTCCAAGCATAGTGCCATGATTGGCTCCAAGACCAAATATGTAATATTAAATTTTCCATTATCCCAATCCACCAACAACTTAAGATCTCCAAGAACTTGCAAACACCTAATATTTTTTTCAAGTGCCACTTTCATAAACATCTAGAGGGTGTAGAATTCAACCATGTTATTTGCTCCCAGTCCTGCTCCATATTTTAAGGAGAATAAGTGGTAATGATCTAGAAAGAGTATGACTCCATCCCCACACATTTTTGGAGAGCCTTGACAAGCTCCATCAAAGAAGTCCCAAGGCTTTGTGAAATCAATACAGGGCTCATGCAATACCCTTTGGGATTTAATATTAATATTAATATTAATATTAATATCAAAATTGATGCCCAAAATAATTTTTTACTTTTTTTCTAAATAAATTTTGGTCGTCGCATATCCGACGACAACTTTTATTGATGCGACGGGTTTTCTATACAAACAATGAAAAGCTGTCGTTGCCCATACGACGACAATTTCTATTGATGCAATGGTTTTGCTATATAAACAATAGAAATTTGTCGTCGAATAGGTGACGACAACTTCTATTGATGCGTCGGTTTAGCTACATAAACAACAAAAAGTTGTTGTCTAATAGGCGATGACAACTTATATTGATGTGTCAGTTTAGATACATAAACAACAAAAAGTTGTTGTCGAATCGGCGACGACAACTTATATTGATGCGTCAGTTTAGCTACATAAACAACAAAAAGTGGTCATCAAATAAGCGACGACAACTTCTATTGATCCGACGGTTTAGCTATATAAACAACGAAAAGTTGTCATCGCATATGCGACGACAACTTCTATTGATGTGTTGCTTTTTTTATAAAAGTTGTTGTTGCAATTTATAAGAAAAATTGGTTTCACATTATTTTCCTATATTGTCGCTTTTTCGATGTTTGATCAAGTTCATTGAAAATGCCATGTCAAATAAACTGACATTTCAGAGACTCTAGATTCGTCGCCATATCAACGAAATAACGTCGCAATAGCGTCGAAATAGTCATTGCAAAATGACCCAAATATGCTAGTGAGTGGTTGAAAGGGGCCTCCCTCTCTAAATTAGGTATGCCTCACCCAAGAGGGGCCTGAGACTCCTCTACTAAAGATCGGAGGTAAAAAAATCAGTTATAAGGGCCCTCGTGGGCTTAACAACCAGTCGGTCAGATCCCCCCAGAGAAGTAATCCTCCATAAAGGTTGTGTGATGTCTGACCCTTATCTAACCCAAGGTACCTGTAGAATAACCCCTGCAATTAACCTATGTGGTACCTAAGTCAAGAAACTAAGAAACCATGGTATAATCGATGCACAGGCGAGGAGTCATAAGTCAGGTCCATCGTATGGGAAGGGTATAAAAGCCCAAAACCTTGAAAGCATCGCCTCTCATAGAGGTAAGGGAACTATCAAGATCCCCATATATGAATAGATCCCTAGAAATATATCTGATGCTAAGAAGGTATCAGGGGGATATCCCTTCAACCAACCTCAGACGACCTCATGCTTAACTCTTGTGTAAGCAGAGCCTTCTGATATTACCAACTATACAATGGATTTCTCCACTCCCTTAGTCAGACATATATGTTGATTTAATAGACTTGGAGAATTTTACTCACAAAACCCTATTCCAATGCCCTAAATCCTAATCTATTTTGTGTACCTTAGAAATATAAATTTGTTACTAATCAATTTTAAATTATAGCATTACTTTTAATGGCCTTTCTTACTCAAAAGGTGCGGTCGTGAAACTAGTGATGTTATGAATTAGAAAGTAAAATAAATGAATATGAAAATAATGCAAAGTCCTAACTTCAATTTCCAATAAATGATATGCTTTTCAAAATGAAATTCTCAATTCAGTTCTGTAATCCTAAATAAAATGAAATATTTCTTTACATGCACTAAGATTAATGATAAAGACTCAAAAGATCAAAATGCTGACAATGTAAAATGCCTAATATTTTTTGTATTTCAATATAAGAGAATGAAAATGCAAGGAATGAACCGAAGCTTGATAGAAAAAATCTATTGTATGTAAACAAAGACAAACCAAGTAGGATATCAAGGATAAAAACACCCAACCCAATATGCAAGGAAAATCAAATGAAAACTATGATGAGAAATGCACCTCCCAAAAAATCAACCAAAACAAAGGTTTTCTATCATTCCACAGACACTTAACAGTCACCACAGAGACCCAAGAAGACTTAGCAATCATCAAAACCTACCTAGCAACCAAGAAACAAAGGGTGATGTATGTGAATTTTCTATGGAAAAGCACGTGTGTACACATCTTACAGAAGGAAAACAAACGTATGTACATGACTGTTAAGAAAAAACCCGCTTATATGTGTCAAAACATAGCCAGGATAAGAAGGCTAAGAAACTCAGACTCAGAGTGAACATAGGCTATCAAGAAATCATATGACAAGAAACACAATATAAACGAGAGAAATCTAAGGAGAAAAACACTCCAAACCCCAAAAAAGAAGATTATATCCCCAGTACGGTCGCCAATTCTATTAGGAGGAAAATATCTCTATGGGTAGGGGTAAACCACAACAGACGGAAATGACTACAGAAATAAACTATAATCTCAAGTATCATATATAAACAAATATTCTAGTAAGACAAGATAAAATTCCTACCTCGTCCAGACTTTTGATCTAGTCCACCATTGAGCACTTGACCCAAAGTGATATCCCTGCAACTAGTCCTCAACAACCAATATATGAAAGCATATGGTGATAATATATAATTTTAGCATATTCAATAACATAATACATTAATATTCATAACAAATAATCCCATGGAATAACAATTCAAATATTCTCAAGATATTAATTGGACGAGAAAAGAGTATTTCTATTAAGATGTAATCAACAAAAGTGAATGAGTTACAAACTTCCATGTCGGAACGGTTCATAACCAAGAAAATAAGTTCCTTCCAGTTGGGCCTCCACCACTTCAATCCTCCACCAAAGGAAATCTCAAATAAGAGAGACAATGAGGTATTCATTCAACAAGGGAAGAGATGGGGGCTGAACAATGTGTTCAGACTTAAAGGACAAAGAGATGCAGACTCAATGTGAAGTGAATAATTTCACCAGAGTAACTTTGGTCTCAAAGTTGAATTCTTCTCCTCTTTTCCATAGCTCGGTTTTGGCCCATTTATAGCCTTCAAGTGGAACTGAAGGGCCCAGTCAGAACATTTCCAATATATGGAAGGCCAAGGATCATTGATCTCATGATGTGACATGGAAACCTGACACCATTTTTTAATTTTTGGCGCAAATCCCGATGTACATGGGTTGTAGTGGTGCAACCTATGTATACACATGTTGTAATATAGACAGGGCACTTATATGTGGAAAAATCATGTTTTTAGCTCTGGTATTTTCAAAAAGGGACATCAAGTCTACATAGGGAAATGGAAAAATGCCTTCTATGCAAGATTGCATAGGGTGAGGAAAATATTCCTATAACAATATTTATGCCATCCAATCACTAAATCATTTAAAGAAGAGAACAAGCTCAGGGGTATTTGTAGAAAAATAATAAGGTTGTTGGTTGAAAAGAAGAAAATGAAGAAGGGGGAGAATATCCCCTTTCCATTGATGTCAAAGGGGGAGACTGAAAATAAAAAGGGGAGATTTGCAGGAAGCAGCGAAAATAATTGTAGGAAGCAAAGGAACCAAGTGCAACAAGTGAAGGAAATATGTGTTTCCATCAATGAAAATGGGGGAGTTTGTTGGAAATTGTGTTCTCATTGATGTCAAGGGAAGACATGACTGAGACAATTGTTAAAATAAAATATAGAGGGAGACTCTGTGAGTTGATGAGTTACTATAGGTGAGAGGATAGAGGAAGCGTCTAGACTGCTACAATGAAAGAGGAGATCAAGAAGTGTCCTTCACGGTTTTGTGTGAATGAATACTATAGGAAAGAAATGAACCTAAATAAATCAAGGAAAAAAATATGATAGGGGGAGACTCTAAACCAGAAAAATAGAGGATGACGAGAGTAGAGAGTATATGAGCTGAAAAAATCTAGTGTGAAAGGTGTAAATGTTTTTGTACGAATAAGAAGAAATGTGAATGGGAGTTGAAGGAGAACGATTTTAGATGATTTTTTTTTTTTGTGACTGCCTCAATGAGTGATCACAGTCAAAGAGAGTAGAGAAATACTAGACATGCATTGAGTCTGGTAAAGGAGGTATCAGGTCTAGTTAACCATATCAAGATAAAAATCCAAATCCCACATGCACAAAGAAAAATTATTACAAACGATTTATAAAGAAAACATGAAAGAACATAGTTTGAATGTGAAATTGAGATATGGAACCCTATGAAAAGTTTTAACTTTTGTCATGAAAAATATGGATGTGGAATAGGTTAAATCCTGATTGTTGATCATCGGATATCAACGAATAAGATCAAAGTAATGGGGCATGATACCCTATGGGCCAACTCATCCACGTCAACACCATGATAGCAACTTCATCAATGCCACCTGCCTAGTCAGATGAGTGCCACATTAGAGGGAGTCCATGTTAGCGATATAATAAGAAACTTTGTAGATTCCACGTGAAGTACCACATGTCAAGAAACGTATTGATTCTATGTCATCTTGTACATGAAGGAGACGTCCAAGCGGAAGCCATCATATCTGCAACATCAACACAAGAGATCTCGAAAAATGACTAAGTATCAAGACATTGTGGAGATAATGAAGCGGTGGAGATTCGAGAGTATGTAAAGAATGAGATAGAACCCATGGAACCGCAACAATATTTCAAATAAATGAAGAAATGACTAATTATAAAGAAGGAATTAGTCAAATGAATATTATCACGAAATGTAGTGAGTTATGAGACAATCGGTCAGATGAAGATGTATCATGAACTCGCGGTAGGAGTTTGAAAATCGACTAAGTATCAAGACATCGCAGAGATAATGAAGTTATAGAGAATCAGGAGTATGTGAATAATGAAAGAGAACTTGTGGACCCATGGTGAAATGTCAAAAATTGGCTAAGTATGAAGAATCGGTCGGATGAATGGGGTTGCAGATGTAGAGAGAAGAACTGAGAAAATTCCCTAGACTCACTGAGAAAGGATTGAAAAGGTTCTAAGTATAGGTGAAAAATAAGTGGGGTGAAATGAAAAGATGTATTCTAAAGGCTGTGAAAGGTTGCATAAAAATGCCTCAAACCCATAATAGAATCTTGAAAAGTTTCTAAGTATAGGTTCAAACTAAGTGCATCGGAACTTGAGGTTGTGGTTTGGAGGCCGTGGAAGTTTTAAATGAAGAAGAGATATGCCTTATACATGTAGTGAAACCATCAATAAACATCATCAATTAAGATAAACCTAAGATCTAATCATATGGTGGATATAAGTTGAATACCCGATGCTCCTGATATGCTACGATGAGAAGATCAACGGTTGAGATATGATCAATGAAATGATCTAATGGTAGCTATGTGTTGACACTTGTGAAAGGAGACCAACAAATAGATCATGTAAGAAATGGAAGGAGATTAGGACTAGTTTACAAGATTGATTTAATGGAGAATATAGAGTCATCCTGTTGATCCCAATTGCTTCTGTATGTAGACAAATCCATGGAGGTAAGAATTGTATAAATAATGATGTCATATTTTTTTTAACGAGTAAGTAGGAGAAGTGGATCGTATGAATATAATATATGAGGTTCTGAGGTCCGAGGACATCAGGTAATGAAGGGAAGATAATGAAAATTTCTAAGGGTGGCAGGGAGGTGCAAGAACAAAGGAACTTGTGAAGCTATGCAGGTTATGAATTGTGACAATAGAGAGAGAACAATATAATTATGCAGGAGAAGGCTTGAAGGAAAGAGATAATATGGTGTTGTCAATATCTCAAGGAGATTGATATTTCTGGTAAAATCGGTATCTACGGGTAGTGTTGAGTTGGTGTTGATATAAGGGGATTGGTGTCTCCTGCAAGTGGGTTCCTTGGAATTTAGTAGCTATAGGTTGGTACCTATAGGGAGAATTGAGTTGATGCTCAGTCAAGGGGATTGGTGTCTTCTACAAGTTGGTAACTGCAAACCTTATTGTTGAGTTGGTGCTCAGAAGAAGAGTTTGGTTTCTCCTACATATTGGTGCCTGCAAGAATTGTAATAGTAGGTTGGTACCTACTAGATTTTATAAAGAAACACTTTTGTGGTTTTCTCCCATTTTGGTTTCCATATTAAATCTCTATAAACTGTGTATATATTTTTGTATGTACATTTTTCATTAACTTCTTAGAGAAGTAACAAATTGGTAAAGATTGTAAGAAAATAAAACGTAGTCTTATGCTAATTCATTCCCCTCTCAGTATAAGTAAATGTTCCAACACAAATAACTAGATGTTATACAATTGTCTGTGTGAACTACATTCATCCAATGTGTGCAATCATTATTCAAGATTAATGTTTAAACAACTGTCCTTCAATTATCTCAAATTAACCCCATTGGGATGAGTTATCGGAGAGGAGGGTATGATGACAAGATAACTCTGAGAGGAGATCCTATGATAATAGAGGGGGGGGGGTGTGAATCAATAATAGAGAAATTTAATCCTTTTTAACCATATAATCCAAGTGTTATATCAATGAAGCATTGTCATCCAATAATTGCAGAGTAAATAAGCAATGAACAAATGAACAAGCATACACATACACATTACACTAGTGTTTTACGTGGAAACCCAAATTGGGAGAAAACCACATAATTTTTTTTCTTATATGTCTTGAAGAATTACATTCATTGGAAGCACCAACTTCCTTTGTTTTCCAGCTACAACTGGAAGGAGGCTCCAACCCCCTAGTTTCTTAGGCTACAACCTGAGGGAAGCTCCAACTCCCCAATGCTCTAGCTACAACTAGAAGGAGGCTACAACCCCCTATGTTCTCTGGTTACAATCGGAAGGTGGCTACAACCACCTGTACTTGTCCCATCCTGCCACCTTGAAGTAGAAGTAGAATGATGGAACCACTATCAACCTGTCACTGTGAGATACACCGTTGTAAACCTGTACCAATAAATTTGAACCATGCATCAACCTGTACCTCAAAATATAATCAACCTGTACCATAAACAATTGCATCAACCATGCACCAACCTATACTAAATAACCTGTAATCAACTTGTACCATAAACAAGTGCATCCAACCATGTACCAAGTATGTACCAATCATGTGTCAACTACTCATCAACTATGACTCATCAATATGTACCAACATCATCAACTATACACCTCATGTATGTGCC
>ML779360.1:259384-287828 GCA_009831015.1 Picea engelmannii
CACTTTTCTACAGGGATATGTTGATTCAGATATGGCAGGTGATAAAGACAGCAGGAGGAGCACCACAGGATATGTTTTTACTATAGGTGGAACAACAGTAAGTTGGATTTCAAAACTGCAAAAGGTTGTTTCACTTTCAACAACAGAGGTAGAGTATGTTGCTGCTACAGAGGCTAGTAAAGAAATGATTTGGTTACAAAGGTTTAGGGAGGAATTGGGAAAGAAGCAGGAGAACAACAGGTTGTACTGTGACAGTCAGAGTGTCATTCACCTTGCAAAGAACTTAGCCTTCCATTCAAAGACTAAGAATATATAGTTGAGGTACCACTTCATACGATCCACCTTGGAAGATGGACAATTGAAGCTGGAAAAGATACACACTAGCCAGAATCCTATAGACGTGTTAACAAAGGGAGTAACCAGGGAGAAACTGAGTTATTTCTCAGTTTCAGTTGGTATTCAAGAATAAAGATGAAGATGAGAAATTTTCCAGGTCCAAGAAGGTTTAGAGTCCAGCATATACAACAGCGGTGGAGTTGCTGAGATCAGTCTCCAAGTGGGAGATTGTTGGTTGTGGAGCCTGATTATCTTCTTGATTTAGAGGTCCTTGCTTTTAGCCGTGTTTATACCCCATGAAGTATTTACACCCCAGAAATATGTACACTCTTCCACGCGGGGGAGTGCAGAGGGGGGGTACCCCCTCTGCGGGGTATGGGGGGGCTATCCCCCCGGCTGGGGGGTCTAGGGGCAAGCGGGCCCCCAGCGGGAGTTTGGGGGAAAATCCCCCGAAGCAAAAATTTCCTTGTAAAAGTATATTGTAATTTCATTGTAAATCTGGATCGTTCATTATAAGGTCACAGATCTAACGGTAGAGATTATGTTAGAGTTTTTTTCCCTAGAAGGAAACCCTCTTTTATGAGGGAAATGTATTGTGGCTATGGATGATGGTGAATATTGTATTCTGAGAGAGGAGACTGTGAGAGAAAGAAGAGGAAGTTATAGTGGGTTTTGCTGTAGGTTGTATCCCTTCATTTTGTTAGATAATAATAAAGAAAGGACCTGGCAATTTCTCTGGTGGACGTAGCCCACACTGGGTGAACCACGTAAATCTGTGTCTCGTGTATTGTGTATCTTCTGTGTTTTATTTCCGCATTTGTTTTATTTTATTGCTCCATGGTCCTGTTTTTCTAACACTTTCCTCCCCATTGAAATACATGCTTAACACTTTCTAATGCATGTAGAGGTGCTTCTATGTATGATAAATCAACAATGAATTTCCTCTAGTACTGCATTGCTCCTAAGAATCTCCTGACTTCGGTGGTAGTAGTTGGCTTGGGCCATTTCACAATGAATTCATCCTTCACGGGATATATCTTTAACTGACCATTCCCTACAATTTAACCCAAATATACTAGAGAAGGTTTTCCAAATTCACATTTAGATAGCTTGATATACAAATTCTCCTTCTTCAAGAGTTCAAAGATTGTCATGACATGATTTATATGATCTTCCCATCTTCGACTAAAGATATATGTGTCGTCTAAATAAAAAATAAAAAAATCATTTATGTGGGGTCAGAACACATCATTCATCACTCTCATAAATGTATTTGGTGTGTTACATAACCCAAATGGCATAACCAACCATTCTAACAAGCCTTGATTGGTCTTGAAAGCATTCTTCCATATGTCACCTTATGCAATTATGATATGATGGAAACCACTTCTCAAGTCCAACTTAGTGAAATACATAAAATTATTTAATTGATATAATATATCATCTATTCAGGGAAGAGGATAATGATTCTTTACCATAATCTTGTTCATGGCTTGAAAATAAATACACATCCTCCATGTGCCATCTTTCTTTGGAACTAAAAAAATAGGAGAACCACACGGAGAGGAGTTTGGTTTGATGATTCCTTTATCAAGCAACTCCTACACTTGATTCTTTATTTCTGCATTATCAGTCATTGATGACCTATACATTCCAATATTCGAAAGAGGAGAATCTTGCTACAAATATATTTCATGTTCAACCTCCCTTTTAGGAGGAAACCATTTAGGTTCCTGAAATAGCTCATCATAATTAGATATGATATTGATCAACTCTTGTTTATGAATTGCATCACAACCTACTAAAACATCTATTATTTATTCTTCTTTTTGTTTTACTATCATGAGAACTATAAATTTTAAACCTACGAAGTAAAGAAATGCATATAGATTCTTAAGCAAAACAAAATTTAATCAATGGCTCATACATAGAGTACACAAAGATTTTATACTGGAAACCCTCAACCGGGAAAACCTTTCTTATATTCATTATATAAAATTTCATCATTCACTATACAATATATACAATGTTTTTAGGTATTCCGTAGATACCAAAACCCTAATCCCTAAAACCAGGATTATTTTTATTAAACCGCTGAAAATAGCAAAAACCGCCCAAAAAACCATTTCGGGGCACTGCCCCGAACACTGCGCGTAACCGGGGAGGGGAATACCTGGCCCCCCATGGGACCCCCCTAGGAAAGCACCCGGTGCACACGACACAAACAAAACACTAGTGCGATGGATCGTTAGACGCAGTTGTCATATTTGACGCGCCCACACACACACATGCAAATAATATAACACATACCCAACATTCTCCCACTTGTTGTTTTCTTTGCATCCAGGGGTCTAGGGGATTATATGGTCAACAATCCAGGGTAGAAATGCCCATTGTTACTCTACGCCAGGAGAACTTTTCTATGCTCACAGACTTTGTCAATGAATCTGCAACATTCTTCAAAGTTTCAACCTTTTCTAGCAACATCTTCTTTTCCTCAACCATGTCTCTCACAAAGTTATATTGAACATCAATATGCTTTGTCTTTGAATGATAAGTTGGGTTCTTTTCTAGGAATATTGCGCTTTGATTGTCACAATCTAATCTCACTGCTTGTTGTACCAACCCAATACCTGAACACAATCTTTGTAACCATACTGCTTCCTTGCTTGCAGGAGTGGCTACCATGTATTCAGCTTCTGTAGTTGAGAGTGCCACTACAACCTGTCTTTTTCTCATCCAGTTGTTTTCTCCTCCAAATAGGTTAAACACATACCCACTTGTAGATATTCTGCGATCTAGATCTCCAACCTAGTTTGCATCAACAAATCCATGTATGTCCAACACTCTGTCCAATCCTAGTCTTCCTTGGTAGCACAATCCATAACTGGTAGTGCCATGAAGATACCTGAAGACCCTCTTTACTGTTGTCTAATGCTCCTTCCCTAGTTTTGACATATACCTGCTCAAAACACCCACTACACGTGTAATGTCCGATCTAATACATACCATTGAA
This sequence comes from Picea engelmannii, assembly GCA_009831015.1. NCBI lineage: Eukaryota > Viridiplantae > Streptophyta > Pinopsida > Pinales > Pinaceae > Picea > Picea engelmannii. Next base: position 262,737 of record ML779360.1, read on the forward strand.
TACATCAAACAACCAACTACACTGGCATACGGAACATGGAACATGTCCTCTTATTCTTCTTGTGTCTTGGGACATTGATCTGCAGATAACTTTACACCTATAGGAATAGGAACCTTGACAAATTTATTTCCATGCATATTAAACCTCTACAATATCGTCTCAACATATTTTCTCTGATTCAACCAGAGTTTCATGTGTGCACGATCTCTTTTAATCTCCATTCCCAGAATGAAGTTAGTAGCACCGAGATCCTTCATGTCAAATTTGGAGAATATCTACGATTTCACCTCCTTGATAACATCCATGTTATTTCCTACCAACAACATGTCATCACCATACAACACTATATAAATGAAGTGATTACCAACCTACTTGGAATATACACAGTGATCATCCCTGCTTCTTACAAATCCCAATCCAAGGATGTATGTGTCAAACTTTTGGTACCACATCCTAGGTTATTGCTTCAAACCATATAGTGACTTCTTTAGCTTACAGACCATCTCTTTATTTCCCTTCACTACAAAGCCTTATGGCTTCTTCATGTAGATGACTTCTTTAGTTTGTATACCGGTAGGTTGTGTACCAGTAGCTTGTGTGCTATTAGACGATGTACTAGTAGGCTATGTACCAGGATCCACATCGATCCATTGTTCTTTGTCTACAAGAAGGTCCTCCATCTTCATCTTCCATAGCTCAAATTTTTTACCGTTGAACTTATCTATCTCGATTGTAGAAGTGCTTGCCATTCCTCTTTCTGCACTCAAATAACCACTGCAAAAGCTCCCACTAAACCTAGGTTTATCATAGACCCAAGATAAACTTGATCTATCAAGACTGAGCCAAACCCTCAACAACAAAGGCGTCCCTCTGAAGCCAAAAATGATCTCTGATACCACATGTAAGTTTTAAACCTGTGAAGTAAAGCAATGCATATAGATTCTTAAGAAAAACAAAATTTAATCAATGGCTCATACACAGAGTACATAGAGATTTTATACCGGAAACCCTCAACCGAGAAAAACTTTCTTATATTCATTATATCAAATTTCACCATTCACTATACAATATATACAATGTTCTTAGGTATTCCGTAGATACCAAAACCCTAATCCCTAAAACCGGGATTATTTTTAGTAAACCACTAAAAATAGAAAAAATCGCTCAAAAACCTGCCCCCCCTGGGACCCCCCTAGGAAGCGCCCGGCACACACGACACAAACAAAACACTAGTACGAGGGATCATCAGACGCAGTTTTCATATCTGACGTTCCCACACACACACATGCAAAGAATATAACACATACCCAACAAGAACAAAATATTTACTTGGTGCTCACGAGTCTCTTCATTTTCCATGTGCTCACTAAAGAAACATTAGTTTTGTTGCAATGAGCTCTGACAATATATTCAACCCCATCCTTGAGAAGGTGATATTTATTTTATTATCGATAGAACACAAACTTTATGTCAAACATATATGGACTACCCAAGACAATTTTGAAAATTTTAAGAGGCACAACATCTAACTCGACCTCATCAAAGAACTTAGCTGTAATTACAAACCTGATCTTACAGTGCTTTGTTACCTGCAACTCAAAATTGTCACACACCCAACCTAATGGATATGGATTTTATGAGGTTTCATATTCAATCCCATATTATTAACAATTGCTTCAAATATTAGGTTAACTTGATATCCACTGTCAAATAAGCTATCTACCTTTATATGCTTGATTATAACTCTGACATGAAAAAACTCGCTCCTTTTCTTCTGATCAATATTACTTTCCATCTTGGCATATTGAAATGAAGAATTTTATTTGATAGCTGATATATCTTTTCTTCCTATGACCATGATCATAGATTCATCTCTGGAATCTGATCCTAGATCCTTATGAGTTCATGCAACAATCTTTTTCTTCCCTTTATCCTTGAATTTCTTCGGTTGTAATTATGGATGCAACTTCCAACACTGTGATTCCTCATGTCCCTTTCTATGACAATGGTAACATGTAGGTTTTCCCTCAAATTGATTCATTGTGGCTGATTTCTTACTCTTCCATTTACCTTTCAGTTTCTTCTAAAACTTGAATGGCTTCTTATCTTCGCTAACACGCTTACCCTTACTGGCCTCTAGATGTGTATCTTGTACTGACACCTTGTCAATTTTAGTAGGGATAAACATTATAATAGTGTGATGAACATATGAATGCATGCCACCAATATACTTCAAAATAGTTTCATGAGTATACAACAAAATTCCTAATGATAATTATTTCTTTTTGATCTCATGTGTATATTCCTGAATATTTTGGCCTTTACCCTATCTCAGATGTTTCCATTCAATCATTGTTGTTTGCATATGTGCCAGTGGATAGAATTGTTTCCTTATAGACTTAGTAAATTTATCCCAGGAAGAGATTACTTTACCTTTTTGAACAAGATAACTTGGATCTTACTCTCCCACCATATTAAGGTAGTGCCACTTAGTTGAAGAGAAACTAATTGTATCTTTGTAGCCTCATCCATCATCCTTTGAACCCTGCAATATACATCTATCTTCTTGATCCAATTGTCAAATTTATTTTCATTGAACTCTCCATCATAGGTCAGAAAATCGAACTTAACATCCAATTTTAGTAATTTTTGTAATGTTTACTTTCTTAAGAAGAAGCTGCTGATGAGGAGGAGGAAGGGGAAGGGTTCTCTGAAGGTCCACCACCTTCACCTCCTTCTCCTTTTACCAAAGATTATCTTCTTGCAGTATTTTAAATTCTTTGTTATAACACATATATTGTTTATTTTTGTGATTGAAGCATTGCTTTGATCTCTTTATGACTCACAAGTTGATCTTCTTCTTCTCCTTTTTCCAAATCCATCTTATGTCATCGAAATCTCTTTCCAATTTCGGACTTATAACTTGCAAGTTTCGCTTTACCAATTTTGAGTTTGGCTCTTGTAATCATTCACTTGTAAAATAATTTTCAAACCAACTTTGATACCTACTTGATAAAAAAAATCCTTAGATGTCGATAAATTAAAATACACATAAACATCTAATTGATCTTCGAAATAAAATGATCGCTTGATTGTTTTGCAAATTACATGTAAAGAACATATCTAACCAAATCCACTTTAATGATAAATGACTTGAAAAATAATTGAGCTTGAAATGAACAACAATAATATAATCACAAACACAAGTTGGAAAAAGCGGAGTTCACCCAATTTGGGATACCTCTCTAGGTTCACTTCCAATAAAGACTTTTTTTATTAATGCTCAAATGCTTGCGTTTTACAATGACATTTTTACATGTTTCTCAAATGCATAAATGAAGTGCACCATTGGATTCCTGGAAAAAAAATCATGCAAAATTGATATAAAATTCTCGAAATTCTATCAAGGTAGCATTTGGCATGCTTTGCGGTGTAGCCTCAAAACGTGTGTACCCTCGGGAACGAATTACAATGCCACTCTACATTAATTCATTGTACAATATTTGGGTCACACACCCAATAAATAGGCATGGGACCTAACCTATTGTACTATTTTCTAAGAATGCATCAAATATATTTTTATCGGGTTCCATAACCAAGTTGCATGTATAGTGGAATTGGTTAAGTAGTTTGGGTTATATGTGGTAAGTTGGGGGTTCAAGCCCCATCGACCGTCTCATTTTGTTGGAACATATGTATAGTTTCACCCATTATCATTTCCATTAATCCTTTCTATAAATAAGTGTGGGTTATATGGTATGCATCAAGACCAAGGGCCAAGGGTCGAGGGCTTAGTCCCTTGACCCTTTGGCCGTCAATTTGAACTTTATACAAACTTAAAAACTTTTGGTAATATGTAATGTTAAGTAACATTGTGAGGGCATGATGATAGTGGATAATTTTATAAATATTTTGGAGGTTATGGAGGTTGCAGGTTCGACCCTTGTTGACTCCATAATTTTTACACAACTCTAGCCATTATAGGCCAATGAGGGGTTGCCACATGGTGGTTTCTCATTGGCTCATCCTCACCACTTGTCATTATAGGAGTGGACCACTTGTGTGCCACTTTTCAACCTATGATTAAACCACTTGGAGGTATGATCTACCCATTCATCTTCCAATAACCACGTGCCACATGTCACCCTTGCATTGGTGACATGTGTCACCTCTTTTGTCCATGTATTTTGACCTTCGACTTGGTTTACTGGAACTTTGATCGCTTATAAATTTTTCATACAAAATCCGTTTGAGGTGTCATTTTCACCGTTGGAAATATGATAAAGATATATTCGCATTGATGAAATTTTAGAGAGAATTTGGGATGGTCAAATTTTGAGCATTATTGAACCATTCTAGACCTCTGTGGATGTTTTAGATCTTTCTGGACATATGTGAGAATTATCAGATCCTCCTGGATCACTTAATTGTACTTGGCCTATGGAAGGATTTCATGAAAGTATTGGTCAAGGTGATGGATCCATTCAACAAATCTGGATGCATGATCTTCCTTGGTCTAAGTGCGGGAGGACTTTGTGAGTGAATATGCATCAAGAAGAGTTATATCGATGGGGTCTAGTGGTTGAAACCGTAAGAACACTTGAAAAGGGTCGTGGCCAATAGTTGTTATGCTGATTCTCTAGAAGGGAACATCTATAGATTGGACCATTGGGTAAGGGAGAATTAGGCACCAAGTCAATGGAATGCAGGACATGGTCGTGTGTAGGCACCCCCGTAGGCAAAGAAGAAATATATTCATGCTCCTATAAAATATTTTGGGCCTGATTCTTATTGATATAAAGGTATTGGGTTGGGGCTCTAGTGGTCGCAATGACCTTCTGTTCACCTTTTGACCGGATCATGAAGAGGGAAATTTTTTTTTTCTAAGAGATTACTTTGTGGAACTATTTTTCTGAGACAATTGAAGTGGTAGTAGTTGGAGCTACCTCTAGTACTCTATAGAGTTGACCTCTCAGAGTAACAATGACATTGTTGGTTCGAGACTCATAGATAGTGTAATTTTTCCAAATATATGGTTTTCCTAAAAGAACATCACAGACTTCAAGTGGGGAAACATCACACAACACCTCATCCTTGAAGGGCTTGATGCTATAGGAAAAGAAACAATGTTGGTTGATGTAGATGTCTCATCCCCGGCTTAACCATACAATGATGTATGGTTGGGGGTGTGGCATCATTAGTAGCTTCAATCTCTTGACAACCTCGGATGATAATAGGTTCTTCTAACTCATGTTGTCAACAATGAAGTCAAATTGGGTTTCCTTTACCCACATCTATGAGTGGAAGAGGCACTCACCCTCCTAAGGCTCCTCTAGTTCTTCTAGTTTTATTTTTATGGATGCTATGGTAGCATTGGGTTCAACATCAATGATCTGTTTCCATTTATTGTGCTTTGAATCAGAGTTCAAGTTAGGTTATTATTATTTTTATTTTTGCTTGACCACCAATGATTGTTTTGAGAGACATTAATCGGTATTGTGCCAAGTGATTTTGTGGAACTCACACCAATTTTTAGTGTCTTTCTTAGACTTCCCACCACCCCTCTTAGCCAATTAATTGGATTGATTTTCTTGATATTGAATATCCTTGATTTGTCCTTTTTTGTGAGTTAGGGTTGCATTTTCCATGATTTTTTGTGGCGTATTTGTAAACCTAAACTCCCGCTTACTCCATTGCTTGAATTTATGATCAATTTTGACTGCATATTGATAAGAAGCTCCTAGTGAGAACCTGTCCAAGAAATCTATCTTTGTTTAATGTACCTATGGATACCACTACAATACTTCAAAAAGAAATTCTGCTTGAAGTATTTGATACCCATCTTTGATTGCAAGGTATGAAATATGTTAGTGTATTATGATATTGTCTAGTCTCTTTTATGATGTAGATTCATCCATTGCATGTACTGGTCATTGTAGTTTCCGATAGGGAAGAACTCCTCCTTAAGGTCATATACAAAGGCCATCCAAGTGGGCTCTCTCCTGAATGGTGTAGATTCACATGCAGTGTACCTTTCCCAGTAACCTTCCCACCAAGATCCAACATGGGCATAGGATTTAAGGAGCACGAATGTGTTCTTTTCACTCTATAAATTGTTTTGGAAAAAGTAATAAACTTCTAGCAAATTCAACCATTTTTCTATAGCATTTACATCTATCTAGCCTTCAAATAAGGGGATATTAAAATTGATTGTTACCTTGAAGGGTGTCACGCCTATGAAATGGCTTCTTGTCGAGGATGCCTCAGCCACCATCGGTAGTCTTCGAAGGATCTGAGTGATTTTGTTCATCATATTTTTCCTCTTTCTCACAATGGATTCCTTGATAAACATATTGAAAGGATCTCCTTCTCTATCACCTCACTTTTCTTCCACCATGGGAGGTCGCTTGGGCTAGCGAGAGCGGTTTTCCTCAAGTGAAACTAGCTCAAGACCCAACTCTCTATACCTTGACCTCATAGAGGACATGCTTTGAAAAATGACAAGGATTAGACTACTATGATACTAATGATCTATATTATGTTGAGAACTAAATAAGAAACAAACAAAAATATAGTAGAGAACATAGAAATACAGTGACACTCAACTTCTATTAATGAATAAAATAGAAAAACATTATAGAACAAAAACTCACTAGAATGTTGGTATCTTATCTTTTAAGAGAAAGAGATGTTGACTACACTCATTAGCAAATAAGCATTACATCAGACTCCATTACATGCTCAAATGACCTCCTTCACCTTGATTATATATGAGAGAGTGAGAGGAGAATAATTCCCATGATACATGTGGGATAAATTTGTATAAGTTTTTAAAATTCCATAGGCATGTAAAACACTAGGAATTCTCAAGAGATCACTCCATCCTAGTACTACTCTATCCCAATCATGCTTAACTTTGGATTTATAATCAGATCTAATGCATTAATGTTGTAGGAATTACATTACATTACAAATGGAGATGGAATTACATTACATTCCCCATCAAAATGGTAAATATCATGGTTTATCAAATCCAAAGGCTCAAAAACATTGATTCACTAGAGAAGGTGGATGGCCACCGAGATCAACCTTGATCACTAATATAGCTACATATGAGCATATTTATATTAAGAGAGACTTGGATAGTTGTTGAGGAAATGTGGGTTATGAACTAATAGTCTTACCTCCAAAATTGTTAATTGCTCCTTCATCAGTTAAGGTGGTTTGTTAGGGAATGGGATCTTGGGGTGAATGATATAGTTTGGTGCAAGAGAAAATATATACTTGGATAATACTTTGCACCATGATTTATATTGATCTACTACATTAAGTGGTTGTTGTGGAGTGCAAATTCATCTTCCTCCTTTTCAAATTGTGTTGAGAGAACTATTAGAGAACTCATGTTGTGAGTCTTTTCATTGGTCTTCCTCTTTCAATGGGTTGTAGTGGAGTGCACAATCATCCCCATTACTCCTCAAACTGGAGCATTGAGGATCACATCACTACAACTTTGACTACTACTTCTCTTAGGTTACTAGGGCTAATCGTTTGATGCCCTAATCATTTTCTAGTGAAGCATTTCCTTCACCATTTCATTGATGTGCACATGTCAACTTTTTCCTTCTCTTGGTTGTAGCTGGGACAGATGTCAAAGGTAGGATCAAAGATGAAAAAAAAACAAGGTACTCTTTCCATAGCCATAGGGGTTAAATATATAGAAAATGAATCAACAACAAGCATACCAAAAACCCATACTCATTAACCATAGGAAAATTCAATCATTTTCTCATGTGAACTCATAAAATGCAACAAAAGTAAACTATTGTTAGAATATTAATTAGCACAATGTTGTGGCCTATGAAATTGGCCAATTTAACAATTACTAGGTTGAATATTGGACAAAACATCAATGTTCTAAGGGTAATTAGTTATACAAGATGGATAAATATGGGATAATTAGGATCCCATCATACCCCCAGAATTAAATGTTTTCAAGACCTCATGAAAAATAAGGAAAAAGTACAAAAAAGTGAATGGAAACGATTTGGCTGCTAACCATTGCTTTGTCAAACTTCTTCTTTGATTATGATGTATATGTTGTTGCTACTATTTTTTTTTGTTATATTTATGTTGGTCCTCTCACTTCAACCTTTGTTGCTACTTTTGATTCTATTTCAGTTTCAATAGTTTCCAACTTAATCGTTAGTACTGTTTCAACTGATGCCTTTTTATTTGGTACTGTGGTAGTCAATTACTTTGTTCTTGTAGTTTTTTGTACATATACCTCTCACCTTAGTGTTGGGGAATTTGTTTTTACTTCCCTTGTTATTGGTGCTTATTCTTTTTCTACCAAGGAATTTGGAGTATCATTCACCCTAGGTAAATAGGGAACAATTTACCCTTGTAAGCTATGTATCCCTCTATAGCAATATGTGCAACATAACACTCAGTCCTTAGTTTATAGTCTATGGGGTAGGTATCCTTTTCTATCCGATGATAGATTAAAAATTCCACATCCTCCCTTCCATCTAGCCTTCTCATAATCATTCATGCCAGGCTCATTTAACCTTCTAAAGTAGGGAGTATGATGCAATAAGAGAGTAACCTAGACTTTAGACCTATCTAGAATATTCACCAATACTGATAGGGGCGGGCGGGGGGGTTGCAGGACACATGTGTCTACAACCATAGGAAGTGCAAGATGATTCCAGAATAACAACACAATATAACCTAGATATTCTTAACATTATTATGATTACTTTGCAGAGTTAGTTATATCTCTTATCTTCAGTACAACAATGCAATAACTATATAACAAATAGAAAATAACACAACATCAACCACATAGGAAAACAAGATTTATGTGGTTCACCCTCTCCCTAGGGATATGAACACAAAACTGTGTTTATTGATAAGGTATATGAAAATACAAAGTTCTATTTGTGCACTCAGCTGCAGATCCTTCTCTATCTCTCCTCTTTATCTCTAACCCTACACACCCATATGTAGAGTTTATCTCCGCACCTAGCTCAAGATCCAGAATACAAGAATTCTCTTAGACACAACACATTTACATCTCACTGTCTCTATCAAAAACCCTCTCAAGTCTTCTATACCTCTATTTATCATTCTATGTCTCTTAGAAACCCTAGACCGAAGTCCAAGTGCCAAAACCCTAGGTCCCCATAACTCGCATTTTAAGGACTTTGCCAACCTGTTCTTCCTTCTTCACCACGAGGTGGTCCAAAGCACCCATTAATGTCTTCTTACACTTGCTGACTTGTCCACGATCTATCCTCTTTGTCTCTTTGTATTCCTTGATCTTTTCTTTCAGCGACTTTCTTTCCATTACTTGGTTCCTTCTTTTATGCTTCTTTAACCACTTCGACCCTTCCTCGGTTTGTGTGCCTTCCATGCACTTCATAATTTTTCTTTATTTTTATTTAAGATTTTATTTCTTCCTTAATACATGACCAAGGGCCAACAACACCATACACATAACATAATGATTTTTACGTGGAAAGACAAACAGGAGAAAACCAAAGAATGCTTTTCTTATTTCATGCTAATATTACATTCATAGGAAGCACCAAATTCCAATATTCTCCAACACCAAATGGAAGGAGGCACCAACCTAGAGGAAGCTCCAACTCCCTAATTTACCAGCACCGATTGGAAAGAGGCACCAACCCCTAGGCTTTACCAGCTCCAACTGGAAGGAAGCACCCACTCTCTAAATCATATGAACCAACCTGCTGAATTAAGACATCGTTATTCTCAATTGAGAAACAACTCAATAAGTTATCACCAATCTAATATCTTCATACATAGATTAATTGCGAATTCACCTGCATGCTTCATTCTGTAGACAATCCTTCAAACCCTAGCAAGATTCATAGCATAATTCCCAGAATGTAATCACTGATGGAAACATCAATTGATGGTAATATTCATTCATGAAAACTTCCAACAATGAAAACATCCACTCACATAAAAATCACAAAAAAATCGCAACTTCATAGCATAGCATATGGTAGCATCACAACCTCACAACAACATCATGACAACATCACAACTTCATAGCAGATCATACAACAACATTACAACCTCACAACAACATCACAACAACATAGAAAATTCATAACAGAGCATATGGTAGCATCATAACATCATGAAAACATCACAACAACATCACGACTTCATATCAGAGCATACAAAAACATCACAACCTCACAACAATGTATATGAAAACCTCACAACTGTATGACAACATCACACAACCTTATAGCATACCTTGATAATAGGAAGTAACTTAAGAGAATCCCTTAGACTTCTCTTGCACACTAGAAAGACACCCCAATGCCTTGAGTGCACCTCATACTTGATCTCTTCATTGGTTGCACTAAAAATACGAAATTATATATTGTATTTATAGTAATTGTGTCCCCAAAAATTAGCTGATCCGACCTCAATTTGTTGGTTGGGTTATCGGACAGAACAAATCATATATACTCATTCCTAGGGACTTAGAGGGACTTCCATATACCATTGGAAAGGTATCGGAATAATATTTCCAACTGTGTAACATTTTCTTCCATTTGATATTTTTATGTAGGGTAAAAAGGCCCTCAAACATAGGGTACCCAAATTGACCATAAATACTACTTTCAACAATATCCATCTTGCAATCTTTATCTTGGACATTTGTAGGCTTGTAATATTTATCTTGGAAATAGTGTGTAATCCATTTGTGTACAAATCAAAGTGGGCATGTGGAAAAAAAACACATGTTATCTCATCCAATGAGGAACATGCTTAAAAGTTACACCATAATGGGATCACTTTGGAGTTATATACATTTATGTCAAGGATCCTTCAAGGCACTTCAAGGATTATTCAAGTGGACACATCATTACCTATTCAGGGGATTCTTCAATTTGTTTTGACATTGACTTGTCCTCATGGCTTGACTACTTCATGTTGGATTCTCAAGGATTCATCAACATGTCTTCAAGGCTTCTTTTCTTGGCTTTATGACTTCAAGGATTATTTACTTTGCTTCATGGCTTCTTTACTTGGCTTCATGGATTCAAGGATTCTTCACTTGGATTCATGGCTTCAATAACCAAAGAATCCCAAGAATTATTTACTTGGCTTCATGGATTCACGACTTCTTTACTTGGCTTCAAGGATTCAAGGCTTCTTCACTTGGCTTCATGGCTTCAATACTAAAAAAATCTCCCTTTTTCACTACCACATCATCATCATCATGGTTAAATCATTATCATTTCTGTCACATCATCATCATCACTTCCACATCATCATTTTCACTGCTACTCTTCAATGACAACATTTTCTCAACAATATCCCCCTTTTTCATTGATGGAAACACCTTCTGCCTTTTACAGTGATGCATGCTCACTCTATCTATCACTTTTTTTTTCTCCCCCTTTTACATCAATGGAAAATGGATCACTTCTTCTTATCATGTGACTCCCCCTATCACCAACAATTTGTTTCTCTCCCCGTTGACATCCAAGATAAAGAATTTATCCCCCTCTAGAATTTCATGATTCTATTTCTTATTTTATTTCTCTCGTCTTCATGATTTCATACATTGTCATTTAACTCATTTATCTAATCCCTCTATCATCAATGGTTCCTTATTTTGACTGTAATTCTATCTTTGTGAGCATCTTTCCTTTTCAACAATACTCTCACTTTGACTATGTTGACTTTCCCTTAAACTGGGTCATTTCTTTAAACTTCATGAAGTAGATACCCTTGTGATCCTACATGATTTACCAAGTGTTGGCATAGGGGCAGGCCTACGGTTCAATGCTACAACAACGCACCAAAAAAAACCTAACTACCAGCCCTTTCGACAACACCTGCGAGCATATGAAGTCTCACCCGAGGTAGAGGCAGGGGTGGTTGTAGGAATCAGGTGTCTGCAAGCTTTCGCTGGGCCAAATATTTGTGATTGTAATACTTAACAGAGAACTTAGCAACGATGGTTCATCAATATTCAACCAATATATACTTCACAGATAAAACAGAGCATTGCATCATTCATCCAGATCTGATGTATCTAAGCACTTATCGTAGAGAAGTAGGTTAGATCTAACAGATTCAGGCACTAATCACATTCATATAAGTCAGATATAACATCCATATACATCATTAGCACAAAGAATAAACAGATCTATCTATCTATATCAAATCACTTAGCAAGTAAAGATATAAACACATCAACACATTGCACAAAGAAGAGAAACACAACATATACGTGGTTCACCCCCACCCTGGGGCTACGTCCACCAACTCTTCCTCTTTATTATCTTTAATAGGTTAAATGCACAGAGCCTCAAAAACCTACTATGCATAGGATAGGATATCTGCACATCTTTCTAGATCCTCCTTCCCTGAGTAGATCTAAGCATGCGGCCTTCCATAGCCTCTTACAAGGACTTGCACTTAGCTCTACAAGTCTCACACAGTATGCACATAGCACTTAAAATACTTCATTCACATATATTTAACACTTAGCCATTCGTAACTCTCTATCTCTATATTCACTACATCACCTTAGCATCTATTTATAATTTACAAAATAGGCCTAAACATGGGTAAACCCATGGGTCAACATCCCATACCTGTTACATAATACCAAATCCCAAAAAGGACCTAAAAAGGGGACGAGATCCCTCGATCTCTTCTTCTTCTTATGCTCCTCCTTCAATAAGCTGTCGAAGTCCAAAAAAATGTCAAACTTGACCAAGGATCTCCCAAAACTTGGTCAAGGGATAATAGGCCCCCAACACTCACCTGTGACTCATCCTGAGTCACTCTAATCTAGGTAGTTCTGCTTCAAAAGCCTCAAGCATAGCTCGAGTTGCTTCAACTTGTTGTTGTGCCTTGGCCTCCTGTTCAATGAACTCTTGGATGACCGCATCATTGAAAGGTCCCTCCAGGTGTTGTTCAGCTGCATTGACAACCTGCTCCAATTCTACTCCTTGACCTTCTACCTCTGTGAATTGTTGGTAAGCCTTATCTTGTACAGGTTGGAGCCTCTAAGTTACTTCGATAAATATTCTTTGGATAGTGTGGATCTGTTGTTGGGCAGTGTGTTGCTCCTGGGAATGCTTCATTCTTTCCACAGCTAATAGGGGCTTCAGTTGGGCTTGTATTGTTTCGGTTTGATACTTCACCTCTTGGAGTTTTGACTCTAGTGCCTTCAGTTCTAGATTCTCAGTGAGTTGCTCATAGGTTTGGGCACTATGATTAGTAAGTTTCTTTCATTCCATAGCAAGGGATTGTATTCTCTCAACTGTTCTTCGAGCAGTTGCTTCTCTTTGATCCCTTACATCCTATGGTGTCTTGGGCACTGCACAGAGCTCTAAGTCTACGATGCATTGTTGTAGCTGTTGGATAACTTCTGTGAGTTTCTCTACTTGTTGTGTGACTCGATCCTCTGCCTTTATTTCTACAACTATCATAGAGAAAAGTTCTCTGCTAATCACTTCTTTCACTTCGAGTTGCTCAGCAAGAAATTTCTCTTTTCCTTGTTGTAGCTGTGTTTTTTCTTCATCAAACTTTGCTTAGAGAGAAATATTTTCCTTTTTTGCAGCTCAGTGCTGCTCTACAAGTACTCCTTGGACTTGCATCAAAGCCTGGGTGTCTTGTTCTGTTTCCTCTTGTGCTCGTCGAAGGCGAGCTTCGACTGTCTCAGCTAGTCAGTGGAGTTGGGCTGGATCATCTCCCAACTCTAGTTCTCCCGATGGTAGATGCACAGTGGATACTGCGTGGCTGGGTTGAAGGGACTGTTGTACCCCTCAGAGTTCGACTTCAATCCTATCATACATTTCTTCCTGCTTCGCTCCTTGTTTCTCTGCTATCTCCAATGAAGCATCATTCAGGGTGGCTATGATGAAGTCAAAATCATCAGAGGTGAGGACAGTCTACATCTTGGTCATGGAGGCTTTTAATTTCTTTTGGGAAGAAGGTTTCAGGGGAGAAACCTTCCTTTTCTTCAAAGGTTCAACCTCGTCTCGGGGAAGTTTTACTTCGCCTGGTATTTTTTCATCTTCTACTTCATCACCACCTCCTCGGTCAGGTGACATGGAAGAAGTCTTCAATGAGGTGATGCTTAATTTTTGGACCTCCTCAGTCTTCTTTCATTTGCTGGTTCCAAGTGTATTATGTTCTTTATGAGTGTCCTTTGGGTTGTTAATATCAGATATCTCTGCGGGGTTGGCGGGGATAAGGAGGTCAATGGACCATTCCTTGGTGATGTCCTCAACGTCTTCTTCTGTAAGTTTGTAATATGACTGGAGCTTCTCTTGATTTTCATCTTCTCGTGTTGTAGTGTATATAAAGTGTCAATCTACGTTGAACTTCATTAATGGTTGGAACCTTTGTAGGGTGTTCAGAGTCATGGGAGGCTCAAATTTGATGGATCTCTTTATCTAGAGGTAATATGTATGAAACAAAACATTCGAATACCACTTTTTGTTCATATCAGTTGAATACCATAGAGTAGTGAACTTCACGACAAGCGATTCGAACGACTCTATGTCAGGGAAGGTATCTCCTTCCAGCATCTCCCAGGAAACAAATGCAATGAGGACCAGGAGCCAACTGAAATGAAATTCATAACCCCAATCCTGTGCTTCTCGTCAATCTAGTTCCAACTAGTTAACTAGGTACTTCACCCAGTTCATTTGTAGGCCTTCCGTTCACTTCCCTGCGAGGTCAACAACAAAGTCGGTGACCTTCATAAGTCGGTCCTTCATTACTAACATTCCAGCTATCAGTTGACATGCAAGGCACACTGTGCCACTCTGGATGGAATATACCTTGTAGCCTCTTGTTCCCTTCTCAACGTCTCCATATGTATCCTTGATCTTCTATGCAAGTGCACGATCTGATGCTCCTGGATAAAATTCTCGCGGGTCAGGTACTTGCATACTCAGTCCTATGATCCTCTAGATCAATGTTGGATCAACTGTAATGCGACAATTTATCCATAAGTAGCCGCCATGGTAACATGATAGTAGCATCTTGACAAAAGCATTGACTTCCTGGTGTCTTCCAAAGTGTGGTATATTCATGACACTCATCAGGGTGGACCGCGTGAGGTTCATCGTCCACAACTGAGGGATGATCTTCGATTTCTTCCCTTTATTTCTGGTGTGGTACTTGTATGGGGTGAGCATACCATAGATCTTTCGATCTTCGAGGTTGAAGTCACTGAAATTCAACGCTATGATCTTGTCCTGCTCTGTTTGAACTACACGTATCCCCTTCGGGAGGTACGCAGTGACCATAGTGTACTCGAAGTCTCTTGGCACACTATCACAATTCACCATGCTAGCCAGAGGCAGGATGTAATCGGGCAATATGGATGGAATCAACTTCACATTTTCTAGGTTGTCTTTATTATTGGTTTTCTTCTCTACTGATGGTCGGGATGGCCTCTATCCACGAGCAGTCGACAGAGAGGCTTGCAGTCCTCTCGTCGATGATTCTTGTACACTTGTAGACATCAACATGAATCTTTCAGTCATGAGATTGATCATAACTTATTCGACAATTCTCTTTGTTGCGCTGAACTCATCCGACATAAACACTCGGGGTTGGAAATCTTCGGGTTCAAGGCGTAACTTAGACACTACAATAGGATAGAAGGCAATGGCGCAATGATCACAGTATAAAATCAACAAGTTTGTGGGCTCAAATTCACGATTAGAAAAAGTGTTCTCGGTGCATGGCACGGTGAGGTAAACAACTAACTTGCAATGGATTGCTTGCAACGATTGAGAAGCCTTCATTAACTCTATTATGTCCGTTATGGCGCGGTCCAATGGTTTGGTGGTGAACCATAAATTCCTTTCTACCCGTTCGGGGGGTCGGTCGAACGGTTATATTGGTCCCAATGGCTAGATTGCTTTGCCATGGCGAAGTGCCATGTGACGTTGTTCTGTTATCTCGGCGAAGATCCAATTTTGCAGATTTTCCTTCTGTGAAGTTCCCTTTGGAACCTTCTGTAACTTGTCGATCTTAGCTCTCTTCTTACTTAGTTTTCTAGATTTCTTTCCAGTGAGCTTCGTCTCGATATTCCTTTTTCCATTCTGATTCTTATCTTCTTTTGGCATAGTTACTTCGTGTTGTTGAGATTCTTTCCTAAAATTCGATGGTGATACTTCTTCTTTATCTAGAATAGGTACTTCAATCTTCTTTGGGTCTTCTATCATTCTTGCAACTTCGACATCCAGGTCTCTGGTGTTAAATAGCTTCAATATGTTCTTTTGTTCTTCAATTAACTGTGTGATCCTTCTAGTCATGAAATCTTTTAACTCTTGCTTCTTTTGCGCTAAAACTTCTTCTTCTTCTTTCCTTCTGGACTGATTTCTTTCAATACAAGGTTTTCATAGTAACATGGCAAATGGGGCGTTGTTCTCAATAAATTTAATAATCTCAAAATATTCCTCTGTCGAAGTTTCATTGGCATTCATAGATATCTGGGTGAGATTTCCACATAGGTTTATCATCTTTCCTCTAGATAGACCTATTCCTCCCAATGAAGGAATCATAGTAGGTTTCCCTAAAAGTTCCCAAGTTCTTTCTGTCATGATATTCACCTGTTTTTCCTCATCTAGAACACAGTCAATGTCGAAATCTCCTATTCTTTATTCAAGGCATTCTTTTTCTTTGAAGATTTCTTATAAACTGACATGGCAGTGGTCATTCAGGGTTTCTTTTATCTGTAGCAATACTTTCTCTGATTCTTTCTGGGGTTCTTCCATTTCTGGATTTGCCTTAAGGTTTTATTGTCTCATGTTCATTCCTTCAAGTTTAGAAATCATTCTAGGGCAATCCAATACTTCATTTTTCATAGATTTGAAACAAAGACAACTAGGTCTTATTCCAGGGAATTCCTTAGCAAGATGTCTCAGTCTTCTACAACTGTAGCAAAGGGTTAATCCTCTCTTTCTTTTAAACGATCCCCGACTCTTTCTATACTATGCACTAGAATCATGGTATCTAACCTACAAACATTTATTTCTAGGATCATGCATCCATTTGTTAGTCCACACATTCTTTCTATTCATAGGTATACCATATCTTTCACTATTCTTATCAATTCTATGCATATCAAACCTTCTTTCATCTATTAGTTCCCAAGTTTTCAAGCTCGGAAATAATCTATCAAACATACCTAGATCCATACTTTAGAAACAAAAATTTTCACTTATCTTAATTCTACACAGCACAAATCTTTCAGATCTAGAACTTTTCACTATTCTTAGCTTTATCGGAGCACAGAGCTTGCAAATCTTACCTCTTTTATTCAATAATTCTTACTTTTTCCTTTCTCAGAGAACAAAGATTTCAGATCTTACCTCTTTTCTTCCGATCAAACTTCTTTTCTTCAGCACAAAGCTTCTTAAACTAAGTAGAGTACTGCGCACTAGAGCGACATATCTATGCACAGAGCTTTCACGGTTTCAGGTCAGATCTTTGCACAAAGATTCTTCTTCCTTAGTTCTCACCAATCACAGTTTCAGTCCCAACAATGGAACCATTTGTTGGCACAGGGGCAAACCTATGGTTCAACGCTACAACAACGCACCGACAAAACCCTAACTACTGGCCCTTTTGACAACACCTGCGAGTAGATGAAGTCTCACTCGAGGTAGAGGCAGGGGTGGTTGGAGGAATCAGTTGTCTGCAACCTTAGCTGGGACACATATCTGTGATTGTAATACTTAATAAAGAACTTAGCAGCGATAGTTCATCAATATTCAATCACTATCTACTTCGCAGATAAAATAGAGCATTGCATCATTCATCCAGATCTTATGTATCTAAGCACTTATCGTAGAGAAGTAGGTGTTAGGTGATTTATATGTACTAAAAAAGACACTAAACTACCCTCAATTAAATTGTCAACCCGGGGTAAGTAAACTTAGAGTTGTAGCAAAATATATGCCAAAGTTAAAAGGTTGGTAGGAGTATAATCTAACTATGGAAAGCAGCTATCTAGGGCTAATCTACTCAAGCAAACCTATCTAATGAATAAACCCTACTAGGCAAAATGAAAACTAGGTAACCTAAGAACTTTTGGGCCAAGGACTGATGGATAGTTCTTAAGAAAGCAAGTAAAAACTCTATGTAAAGCAAACAATAAGAAAAAACAAACTACAAAGCATAATAAGCAAATGACAAAAGAAAACTTCTTTAACTTGCCAAACTACATTCAATGAACAACTATCCTATGAAAGCAAATAAATAAGCAAGTAAGAAAAAACACCTATCTAACCTATTAAAGCAAATAGACAAGCAAGCAAAAGCACTTAACTAACCTACTAAAGCAAAAGACAAGTAAGCAAAGACAACTATCTATCCTACTAAAGCAAAGGGACAAGTAAGCAAAGACTTCTCGTTGAACAACTACCTAGCCTAAGAGGCAAGTGAACTAAATGCCTAATGAAAAACTATTTCTCTTGCGTGAAATGAAATTTAAATTCTCAATGCAATGCATGAAAGGAAATCTATTCTATTGAAAGCAAGAAAGATTAACAACTAAACTTATGAAAACAAGAAACTATCTCTTCTAATCTATGAAAGCAAGAAACTATTTTTAATCTACAAAACACTCAAATGTAATGCTAGTGGTTGTGTGAATGCCTTCGGTGGTGATGGATGATATCTCGATGACACTTGACAACAAAGGACAGTTCTAATGGTATAAGCTCAATACTAATTTCAATGGCAAAATGAAAGGTGTGAAGTAAACAGTCCAATGAAAACTTAGCCATGATAAAAGTAATGTTAAATACCCTGCATATTCATGTACAAACCATTAACATCATAATGAGATCATCATTATCTAACTAAGGAATTTAATTTCATTTTAATCTATGAAAGGAAATTGCGTGAAATAAAACTATACTATGTCTATTTTAATCACTCAAGTTATGATAAGAAAATGAATTAAAAACATAAATTAAATTATTCTTATTAAAAAGTAAATTGACAATTAACCAAAAACTAAACAAATGAATTCTATCTAAAACTAAGAAAAGCAAAGTATGATTAAGAACTATCCATCCATCAAAGATCCCTGTCAAATGAAACCCAAATAGAACTCTGTGTTATTCTAAAAACAACTCTGTTTTAGACTTGATTGTAAGATCATAAATAAAAGTGTAATCTGATATCTAGATGCATATGGGGTTAGTGTAGAGACTTGCAAGTCTATCCCTAGCCTACAAAACTAATTCATGCTAACATAACTCATCACACTAACCTGCAAAAGAACAATAAAACAATTAAATCACGGCTAGCTAATTAAAACATAAAACATGCATGTATAGGAAATAAAAGATAATTTAAATTATGAAATGTATAAACAACACACTGATGATCAACAGATTGCTGATGGCCCCCCCAACAAGTTGTGGCTACCCTCTACAAGCACACCACGAACTTCAACATGCCAAATTCACCATGAAAGTCAAAAACGAAGTTCTGGCACTATTTTGGCAATGTGAAAAATGAAAATAGAGTATAATGAGTTTATCTCCAATCTTATGGCTATTCTACTTGCTTAACAATCTAATGATCATCCTAGTAGTATTTATAGGTTTACAACCCAGGTGTTTGACCACAAGAGGGTTGAACCACCTCTAAATTCCAAAATTTACAATAAATGTGTCCATAACTAACAAAACGGAGGAAACCAATAATCGTACTCTTTGGACAACTGGAATTGAGTTGTCTTGAGCTTAGTAGCTGGAGGGGTGATGACAAAAAAAACCCATGTGCCTGATTTGTCCACCACTGGCCGCCAATACCATAACTGCCAACTCGCCTTGCGTTTTTGTGCAATACTGGGTGCTGGAACAAGTGTTGGATCAAGTACCAGAACGAGTGCTGGATCAAGTGCCGGACCAAGAAACATGGTGCATTTTTCCTTGTAATAGCAGAAAAACATGAATTAACTCTTGGAAACCATAAAATATGATAAATTAAACTTGATTGAATCCCAAAACACGAATTATACATACCTCATGCCGATTATACCATTTTATCATAAAATTATTCAAAAATCTCCTTTGAAAGATGAAAAACACATATGTACATATGGAAAAAAGTGTATAATAACATCATGAGATGATCATATCTCTGGCCCAACAATAGGTTAGATCTAATAGATTTAGACACTAAGCACGTTCATATAAGTCATATCTAACATCCATATACATCATTAGCACAAATAATAAACATATATATCTATCTATATCAAAGCACTTAGCAAGTAAATACATAAACACATCAACACATTGCACAAAGCAGAGAAACACAACATATACATGGTTCACCCCCACCCTAGGGCTATGTCCACCAACTCTTCTTCTTTATTAGCTTCTTCAATAGGTTACATGCACATAGCCTCAAAACCCTACTCTGCATAGGACAAGATATCTGTGCAGCTTGCTAGATCCTCCTTCCTTGAGTAGATATAAGCACACATCCTTCCACAACCTCTTACAAGGACTTGCACTTAGCTCTACAAGTCTCACACAGTATGCACAAAGAACTTACAATCCTTCAATCACATAGATTTAGCACTTAGCCATTCGTAACTCTCTATCTCTATATTCACTACATTGCCTTAGCATCTATTTATAATTTAAAAAATAGGCCTAAACATGGGTAAACCCATGGGCCGACATCCCATACCCGTTACATAATCCCAAATCCCAAAAAGAACCCAAAAAGGGGCCGAGATCCCACGATCTCTGCTTTGTCTTGCGCTCCTCCTTCGACAAGATGTCGAAGTCCAAAAATAGGTCAAACTTGACCAAGGATATCCCAAAACTTGGTCAAGGGCCAACACCAAGCCACTGTATTATGTTCTATACAATCCTTTTTTATCCTTCTATTGGTCTTCCTTTCATGCTACTTAGACTCCCCTTCAACATTATCCACGATATTGGGAGTCTCTATGCCAAATTGTTTAGAATAATGTATAATGTTTCTCTGCTATAGTATCATCATTTTTAATCCTGACATATTCCTCTTTACTTGCATATTTATCATTTTTACTCATCTTTGCAACTCCTGTGGGTATGTCCTCTAAGAATTATCCATTGGCATGTTCTTCTTGTTTTTGTTTTCTTCTCCAAACCTTCTTATATTTGATATGAAAATTTTCTTTCATGGAAGACTCCATCATGCTTCTACACTCCTGAGCTATGTGTCCATAGTTGTGGAATTTGTAACATTCAACATTATTGTAGATACCTCTATTCCTTAATACATTATTTCTTGCATAAGCTCTACAGTTTATATCCTTATGTCAAAAATTGTTGCAAGAAAAACAATAACTAGGAAAGAAACTTTGATACCTAGGAGTAAAGGGTCTTCTTTGAAATGGAGGTATTTGAGATGTTTTCTTGCCATGTCTTGATTTATCATGGTATTTTACTCTGCTATTGGAATCCTTTGAACCATTTGTATTAATTTTGGGTCTTTCTTGGTAGTTTGAAAATATTTTCTTCTTCAATGTGTTTTTTCTCGAGGTCGTACCCAATACCTATCTTTTCATTGGGAGATATTTTATCATTGAGGATGTCTTCTAAGGCTAATGAACTCTTCTCAAAATTCAAGTTTGTGTCATATGTCCTTTTCACTTCTTCTCTTATAGAAATGATTTCAAGTTATTTTTCTTGACATATTTCTTCCTTCTCTTTTAGTTGACTGTTTAGGACTTCTTGAATTTTCTTTTCTTCTTTTATTTGAATCATAGCATTCTACAAGTATTTTCTTAGTTGGGTATATTTCTCTTCTAATTTATTCTTCAATTTTTCTTCACTCTTGTTAGCCACTTCTACTCGTGCCTTTAAAATAATGATAGTCTTTTCAGTCTCACTTAGCTTATCTTCTAGCAATGTATTCTTTTCTTGATACCTCTGCAGTTGTTCCATTAATATTTTGTTCTTCTTCCTTGCATTCCTCAAATCATTTATAGCACTGATCAGTTTCCATTTAAGGTATACTTCATCTTATACTTCATCATTCTCTTCTTCTTCTGAGGCATGACTTTTTCTTTCATCTTTATCTTTGTAAAAACTACTTTTATTTGTATAGGCAATTCTAATGCCACAAGGATTTAATTTATCACCACAAGAATACATACTTCATTCGACTTCCTTCAACTTTTATTCATTTGATTAATTAGTTGCATGTTTATTTGGAATATCATCCCTTTTATTTTATGTTGCTTCTTTCTTTGGTGTATCTTCCTTTTGATCTTCTACACATTCATGCATTACTTCCTTTGTGTAGTTTTCTTGTAGCTTGTCCCAAAGCTCTTTATCTAATGAATACTTTCCAACTTTGTTTCTTTTCTTTTCTTTTCAGACTATGATAAGCCCAATAAAATTATGTTTAATTCCATTCCATTTTTTTTTAGCTTCTTTGTTGTTGCACCCTTTGGTATACCTTTTGGAGTAGTGTAACCATCTAATATTGATTTCCAAATGTCAAACCCATGTGTCTGTAAAAATGTTCTCATCCTTATGCTCCAATGAGAAAAATTTGATCCATTGAACAATGGAACTCCATCTGTAGAGCAAACTTCCTGAATATCGATGATCTTCCTTCCAATGGTTAGAATTTTCATGAAGGAACCTACTATGATACCAATTGTTGTAATATTCGCCAATATTGATAGGGGGTGAATCAATATTGATTTTTTTTTACCATTTTTAACCTTAATCACATCATTTAAATATTAACCATACAAAATTCTATTCATCGTCACAAAAAAAACATACATAGAACACAATTATTTTTACGTGGAAACCCAAATGGGAGAAAACCACTAAATGATTTTCTTATATCAAGTTAATATTACATTAATAGGAAGCACCAACTTACAATATTATCCAACACCAACTAGAAGGAGGCACTAAACCCATTATTTACAAGCACCAACCTGAAGGAAGCTACAATTCCCTGATTTACCAGCACTGACTAGAAGGAGGAACCAACCCCCTGGCTTTACTAGCATCAATTGGAAGGAAGAACCCACTCCCTAAAGAACATGAACCAACCTGGTGAATGAAGAAACCAACATTCTCAATTGAGAAATAACTCAATAATATATCACCAATCTAATATCTTCATACACATAGTACTTCTGAATTCACCTGCATGCTTCATTCCGTAGACAATCCTTCAAACCTTAGAAAGCCTCATAACATTATTCCCAAATTGTAATCATCGATGAAAACATCCACTGATGGTAACATCCATTCATGGGAACTTCCACTAATGACAACATCCACTCACAGAAACATCACGACAACATCACAAATTCATAGTAGAGCATATGGTAGCATCACAACCTCACTACAACATCACAACTTCATAGAAAAGCATACATTAACATTACAACCTCACTACAACATCACAACTTCATATTAGATAATATGGTAGCATCATAACCTCATGACAACATCACAACAATAACACAACTTCACAATAAAGCATACATAAGCATCACAACCTCACATGAGTGCATATGACAACCTCACAACCTTACGAGAACCTCACAACCTTATAACATATATTGAGAATAATAAATACCTTAAGAGAAACCGTTAGACTTATCTTGCACACTATAAAGACACCGCAACATATTGAGTGCAACTCGAACTTGATATCTCCATTTGTTTCACTAAAAATAAGAAATTCTATCCTTTATTTATAGTAATTATGTCCCCAAAAATTAGCTGAGACGACCTCAATTTTCTGGTTTGGTTATCGGACGAAAAAACTCACATCTCCTCATTCCTAAGGACTTAGAGGGACTTCCATATACCATTGGAAATGTATCAGAATAATATTTCCAACCATGTAACTAGTTCTTCCATTTGATTTATTTATGTAGGGTAAACGTTCCCTCAAAGATAGGGTACCCAAATTGACCAAAAATACTACTTTCAACAATCTCCATCTTGCAATATTTATCTTGGACATCATGTAGGATCCATTTGTGTACAACTCGAAGTGGGCATGTGGAAACAACCACATTTTATCTCATCCTATGAAGGACATGTTTAAAAGATATTCCATAAGGGGACCACTTTGGAGTTATATACATTTATGTCAAGGCTCCTTCAAGGAACTTCAAGGCTTCTTCAAGTGGACACAACATCACTGCTTCAAGGGATTCTTCAATTTGTTTTGACATTGACTTGTCCTCATGGATTGACTACTGCATGTTGGCTTCTCAAGGCTACATCAATATGTCTTCAAGGCTTCTTCTCTTGGATTCATGGCTTCAATTCTTCTTTACTTGGATTCATGGCTTCAAGGAATCTTCACTTGGCTTCATGGCTTCATTACTCAAACAATCTCAAGGATTCCTTACTTAGCTTCATGGTGTCAAGGATTATTTACTTGGATTCATGGATTCAAGGCTTATTCACTTGGCTTCATGGCTTCAACACTCAAACAATCTCCCTTTTTCACTGCCACATCATCATCATCACTTTTACATCATTATCATTACTCCCACATCATCATTATCATTTCCACTTTGACACCAATGATAACATTTTCTCAACATCGAATACCTTCAATGTATAGCTCAACTCTATAGAGAGTAATCCTCAACAAAGGTGGTGATTTTGTTTCCTTTTTCTACAATTCCTCGATCAATGCTTTCCATCTTCCCTTTATCTGTCTCAATGCTTCCTCCCCATAAGTGTTGATGAATGTACTCCATTATTTTGAAACGTCTAATTGTCTCCTCTATATCACTATATGGGAAAGTGGGTCTACTATCACTTGGATGTGTGTTAAGAACCAAATATCAATATAGCATAGAAAATCATTAGAAAAAGTACTCAACGCCTTGAAAAAGAGGTAATTTTAGATAATAAGCCTCTTCGAGGGGGAAACCTCCTTTTACCCCACTTAAATGTTCAAGTACAAGATGATTCAAAATGAAAATGTCTCCTTGGTATATATAGGAGACTAGGAGGTATAATTACAACTAATGGCCTAAAG
>ML779360.1:357046-389365 GCA_009831015.1 Picea engelmannii
TAATTAAAGAGTTGATTAATAATTAATTAACCATTGACAATTATGAACAAATAATTAATGATAATTAATTAGTTAATATTATATAAGAAATAATTATTGTTTAGCTAACATCTTAGGACAATCAGATTATCAATTTAATTATATTTAATAATCCTTTACATTTATTTAAGCAGGTTCGTTACACAATCTAAAAAGTAAGCTACAAAATTCTTGAAAGGAAGGCTATAAACCAAAGACCAATCCTTTCTCATCATGTCAACGAAAATCTTGGGTGTAAAACTACAAAGATAAAAATGTAGGGCTACAAATTTGGATGAGCCAATATAGGTTTTGCATCTAAAACCAAGGAGTAAACTTGTTGGAATACAAAATTGCATCCACCTAAACTTTGCTAAGAAAACAGAGTGAACCCTACTATAAACTAATCTATTGCAGAAATTGTAATTAATCATGATAAAGAAAAGTAATCCCTCCTAAAGTAAGACAAAAGAAATTCTTGAAAGGAAGGCTATAAACCAAAGACCAATCCTTTCTCATCATGTCAACGAAAAGCTTGGGTGTAAAACTACAAAGATAAAAATGTAGGGCTACAAATTTGGATGAGCCAATATAGGTTTTGCATCTAAAACCAAGGAGTAAACTTGTTGGAATACAAAATTGCATCCACCTAAACTTTGCTAAGAAAACAGAGTGAACCCTACTATAAACTAATCTATTGCAGAAATTGTAATAAATCATGATAAAGAAAAGTAATCCCTCCTAAAGTAAGACAAAAGAAACTCTTGCCTTCACATGTATATTTTTAAAATGAAAAAAGACTAAAAAAATATCCAACATAGTGTTATAAGTGATGTTGCAAGAAACAAAGCATTCCTATAGGAAATGCAATATTGTTATAGGAAGTGCATAAATATATGTAAAACACATATTGTAAATGAATTGAGCTAAAAGGGAGTGAAAATGAAGTAGACAAAACATGAAATGTTGCTACAAGAAGTATGTTACTACTACAGGAAATATATTGCATATATAGAAATCATACATAACCTAATCTATGAATAGAAGGAATTTTTTTAAAAGTAAAGTGAAACAAAGTACAAATATTCCTTAAGCAACCTTTTATGGGCCCTTACTCAAATATCCTATAAGGAACCTTAAAAAATTCTAATAACAACGAGACTAAAAACACACATTCTCAATTAGCATATCATCTTAAGATTATAAATATGTCTTAAAGAAATTCAAGTCTCTAGATGCTTAACACAATGTCCATACAATGATTATGAAAATTTACTAAATCCTCAAGGATAACCCCTGAATTATTATTATACTGATATCTTTCATCAATCATCCCTTCAATCACTTCTTGATTGAAGGGTCTATGTCCCCAGGATCCCTATAATCAGGGTCCCTAGTTATAAGAACCAAATCACTTGACACATTGCTTCTCTTGAGAAAGAAGTTTGAATGAATTTCTCTAGAGATGTTACCTTGAAGGATTAGCATCCTATGGAGAAGGATGAGGGGACAAAATCCCCCTTTTTCCTTGTGTCATGTTGGAGCCAGACTCCCTTGGTGATTTGACCTACTTGGAGAATGGATTAGTAGGTATGAAAATATCCATAACATCATGAAATCAAGTGCTAAAATCATATACAACATACACTTTATCAATTAACCATTCCATTCATCATTTAACTGCAAAAAAACATAGTCTTAAATATTAATCATGTTCAAAAACAGGGTTCATTAAGTACAAAGGAATGTCAAAATGTATCTCAGATGGACCTTATGATATACAATGTGGAGGTCCATCACCTAATACTATGCTGACAAGTTAACCCTTCAATTAGATTGGAAGTGAACTGTGAGCCTTGGTTTATTACTATCTCTCTTGGAGCTCCAAACATCATGAATATGTACCCATATAAGAAATCTACAACTTTGTCTTCTTTAGCATCTAGAAGTGCCTTCACCTCCACCCATTTGATAATATAATATGTACAGACAAGGATGTAGTTATTTTGATTCAATGGAGGATTTATTGGACCAACAAAGTCTAAACCCCATTTGTCAAAATGTTTGAATGAGATTAGGTATTGTAGAGGTATTTCATTAACTTGTGTGGGTCTTCCCATCCTTTGGGATTCATCACACATTCTAACATATTCTTTGGCATCTTTGGGTAGAGTTGGATAATATTAACTTACATGCAAAACTTTAATAGCTTTACTCTTGGATAAAATGTTCCCTTCATTAAGTTCATCATGACATGCACAAACCACATCATATATTTCATCTTCTATGAGGCTGTGACAAAGAACTTGATCATGTACCATTTTGTAGAGATATCCCTAAATCTAACTGTATGGAGCACTCTTCCTAAGGACTCTGTAGAATTATTTAAGAGAGAAATGTTGTGGAAATTTTCCAAGGATAAGATAGATTGCAATGCCAACAAACTATTGAGTCTGCAAGGGTATTGTAAGCAAATTCTTTTCAAGAAAGGTGTTATCCATAAGTTATTCTTTTGGGTTTTTTTCTAAACAAGATAGGAAATTTGAAACAACATTCTCCTTGCCAGGCTTATCCAATATGGTTATATTAAACTCTTGTAAAAAAAGTAGCCATATAATTATTTTGTCACTAATAGCAAGCTTGTTCGTGAGGTATCTAATCACAACATGGTCAGTATGGAAAAAAATGGTGTAACCTGTAATGTAATGTATGAATTTATTAATGGAATACACCATAAGAAGCAATTCCTTCTCAGTAACTATATAATTTAATTATGCTATATCAAGGTTTTTGTTGATGAAGTAAATAAAATACTTATATGCATCATCATGTTTCCCTAGGACAACACTTAAGGCCTTCTTGAAGCATCTATATGGATATGAAAAGAGAGTTTCCAATTCGGTCCTTTTAGTATAGGGGCCGAGATTACCTTCTGTTTTAAAGTGTAAAAGGATATCTCACATTTTGGAGTCCATAGGAACTCAAAATCCTTTGTAAGGAGGACATATAACGAGGTTGAAATCCTACTAAAATTTGGAATGGACCTTCTATAATAGCTAGTATGGCCAAGGAAGCTTTGGGCATCAGATTGTTTCATAGGCATTGGTAAGTCTTGAATGACTAAAGTTTTAGAATTATCTAAATTGATGCATATAGTTGGAACATGATATCTTAATAATATAACTTCATTCATTAACATGAAGCATTTTTCATGGCTAAGGGACATATTAATATCCTTGCATCTTTGCAAAACTTTATCTAGGTTGGTTAAGGATTCCTCACAAGTGTCCCCATATACTATAAAGTCACCCATATATACCTTTGCATTGTCATGGATTAAGTTTGAAAATATTTTGAGGACATATCTTTGAAATGCAGTTGGGGAATTTCATAGACCAAAAGGTAAGACTTTATAGGAAAAGGTGCCTTATGGATGTGTGTGTTGGGCCCTTCATTTTTGAATGAGAAGTTGTGCAAGAAGGTCCACAGTCCCAGTTTTGGCCTAGTACGAGTTGTGCAAGCTACATAAAAAGATGGACAATAGAGAAAGGAGAAGTAAAATAAATCAGTTGCAAAAAGGACAGTGCAATGCCAACAAGGCAAATGCAGTTGCAGCATAACAAGAAATCATGCGAGCTTAAACCCAAAAGGCATGAATTAGCTTATATATATGGGATGAGCATGACTGAAAAAGGGTTCTCCCCTTGTTATTAGGTTCAGTCATAATTGTTGGTGTCTATTGTTGAGAAGTCGGGTTTTGAGTTTTGTAATGTAATCTATACGCAGTTTTGGATAAATAGAGCTTTGCGACATGGGTCCAGAGCCAGGAGTTTGTGATAGAGCACTACTTTTTATCTCTGAGGTTGTAATTGAGAAAGATCTAAAAATAATATATGAAGAAGGATCCAAAATTTCAAAATATGTTGCGTCATTATGTGGTTATACTTATGCATTTTATCTTTACAGTTCTTCTTTATGCTTCATAAGTTCCACATGGTGTTTCTATGTTTGAATGCTTTTCGCAACCTAAGTAGCTTCAGTTCTTGCGTACATGAGTTCAGATCTATTCTATAGTTAGTTTTTCTTGCACAATATCATGATGAATCTTGAAGGTTCTGTGAATCCTCCTAAGTATTTTCCTTTCCCTTCCCTATCCTTTTGTCTTAGCCGTGCTTCAAGTGAGACTTTTTCTCTTCAAAGGATATGAAAATGCCAGTGATCTAGACTACATGGTACCTTTTGTTGGTAACCTAAGAAGGACCCTAGTTTGATCAATCTTGCGCCAACAATGTGAACGTGCTTTTATCTTGGTCTTGTAGGGTAATACGCATTTACTTGTATCCACTAAAATAATTTAGGAAGGAAAAGTAGTTTTTCCTAGATAGGGTATCTAGTACTTGATCAATGAATGATATAGGAAAGTGGTACTTTCTAGTTGTCTTATTAAGTTCTTGATAATCTACAGACTCATCATCCACCCACCCTACTTGGGAATTATAACTAGCGATGAAACCCATTGGCTATCTGAGATGGGATAGATGAAATTAACATCTAAGATTTTATGCAATTCTATTTTGATAATGTCCTTGAGTGATGCATTCATTTGACGTTGAGGCTACCTAACAGGGTGTGCATTATCATCGATATAGATATGATGTTTACAAATATTTGGGCCAATACCTATCATGTCTTTATATTCCCATGCAAAGGTTGTGTTTTCTTCTTTTAGGAGATTCAACAAACTTTTCTAAGAGGGATTAGTTGGTTATTGATATTTAGAGTTTTACCATGGGAAACTTACATTTCACTAATAGATTGGATAGTGATGAAGTAGAAACATCATTTAATATTTTAATGTTTGTCAAAATGACTTCAATTAGGTCCCCATTGTTGCTACTGTTAATACCAGAGTCATGGTTTATCCCCTCAATTTGAAACATTGGTGGGTATAGGTTCTACATGAAATTTGAGATCATGGTGTCTTCATCTATGTCTATAATTCATGACTTTATTAATGGCAAGAAAAAAATTGGTTGCATCCTCATATAATGTGTCCTTTTCCTCATCATCAATCCATGGTTCTATGGCTTATAGTAATGGCTTCGATAGGGAATATAGTTTCAAATTTTTATAATTCTTCCTATTAGAAATGGTCATGTCACCTATTTTTCACATAATATAAGAGTCAACTATTTCCATTCTTAGCCTTCCTAGAATTATAGGATAACCTCCGTATTACCCCCAACTTAGGGGTAACTAAGTAGATGATGTCTCAAGGCCCACAGGTTGTTGACATGGATTTTCGAGAGTTGGATGGACAAGAACAACCCATAGATCCCCTCTTATTCACCATGCTTCACCATCATCATTAACAACATCCACCACACTAACTTGATCCATAGAGGGTGACATGTCTTTCTTCTTGAGGTAACTAGTTAGGTTTCATGGTGAGTATCATTTTAATACTCATGGAATTTGGATAAATTTCAAAGGTTTCTTTCTCATTATGAAATGTTTGCTCGAAATTTTTTTGTTTTACCATTTTTCACCTTGGTGGTTATCCTAGGGTTTCTACTAAGCTCTCCACCCCCAGGGAAAGGGGCACTACTAGAGGTCCTTCTTGATGGGTCATCGTACCACTCTTGACCA
Source organism: Picea engelmannii (assembly GCA_009831015.1). Lineage (NCBI taxonomy): Eukaryota > Viridiplantae > Streptophyta > Pinopsida > Pinales > Pinaceae > Picea > Picea engelmannii. The sequence continues at coordinate 362,714 of ML779360.1, forward strand.
TGTTTCATCACTTTTCACCATCTCTCTCTGTATCCTCATATTTTGGGTTTTGGGGTTACATGTACCCCAAAAAGGGCTTGTACCTCATTCTATTATGGTAAGAAGGGGCTAAAGGTTTAGATTTGTTTGAAGATAGCATCAATAAATAAATGAGAAGAAAAAGAAACAACCATCAAAATTCAGTGGCAGGGATACAAGGGACACAAAATCCATAGTCCAAAATCTTGAGCTCTACTTTTCTAGGCGCTTACCCTAAATCCTGAGCACAAATGACCACCTCACCTACTTGAAAAGGAATTCTAAGTATCTTACTTGAAAGGGAATGCATTTAATGCACAAAATTGAAAAATATTGAAAAGGGGACTTGCAAAATATCTAAAAAAAAATAAAGAGAAAAGGAAAATATAGGGCCTAGAAAAAGGTTGCGCCCCAAACGAAAGGTAACTCAAGGATGCAGCGCACCCTCCACAAAAGTGCCCATGGAAATGATACCATATGAGACCCTTGCATGTTAATGACCCCATGCCTAAAAGTTTCTCCTTCATCCACCTCACATTAATCACATGGCCTAGATAGGATTCACTCGAGAAATACTCCTCTACTTGCAGAACTGGCTTACCCAATAGGACCCTTTGATAACCCTCCCATATCTAAATTTGGTAAGTTGCATAAAGTGTTTGAGAACATGTTTAATTTGAAAGGAGGGATCCAATGTACTTGTGTGGGTGGTCTTGTATTAATATTGATTTACTTGGCATGATTCATATGACTTGTTGACACTTGGAGGGTGCACCTTGTTTGTCTTTGCATGATCTTGTTTAGTGACATCATTCATGGAGGTACTAAGGCACTTTGGATCTCCATGGGGACATGAAATCCTACAATATGGACATTGATCCCCACATGTTGGAGGAAATTTATTATGAGCATTACACACTTGATGACATCATTGTCCCATGAAAGAGACCTAGGATGATGAGACTTGGATGAAGTCACCCTCTCATGCTAGAATGTTACACTTTTGGAGCATGACATCGAGCTTAAAAGGATTGATTTAACTTGGGTATTGCACTTGGTGAAGTTGTAGGACATGAAACCCACACTTTTATTGACTAGTGGGATGATGTGGAATCTTAGTAGATGATTCCCTAGCCTTTTGAGGTTATCTCACCCAACAACCACCCTTGAAGAAGACGTTGGGGACTTAAATCTCTCAATTTTGCTATTTTTGTTCAATATTTAGCATATGTGGACAAAAATCAAATATATTTGGTAAAAGTCAATGTAAAAACATGAATTTGAACCTAAATTAGTGGATTTAATTGTAAATTGGGTTAAGTGAGATTGGATTTTCCTCTATAAATAGAGGCAAGATTCACTTCAGTTTTCATAATTTATCATTGAGACATTATTCTCTCTCTCTAAGAAATTTCATCCTTCTTATTTTCTTTTGAAATGGATTGGTGAGATTTTTCTATTAGTGATATTTTCTCATGCACTCTTGATAAGAGGTGACCAACTCTCTTTGGAGGATTGGTTTGTGATATAGTATTTCTCTTGGTGAATAATCTTTGCAGGTTTGCTTTGGTTTGAGGGTAAATTTATGCAATTTTCTTTTATATCTTGCTTGGAGAACCCTAGGAGGGTTAGGAGTGTCTATCCCCTCCTTCAAGCTAATTTTTTTATTTAAGTGAGGTCATTCAAGGGTAATTTAAAGGTTTAGGATTGTCTATCCTCTTGAAAAAATTCTTGGCTAGGGTTTCAAGACTAGGGATTAGGATTGTCTATCCCCCTAGGGTTTGGAAACTAATTTCCCATTAATTAGCTAAGCTAGAAGATTTGGAGAATAGTGACAGATTGGGCTAGGGTTTGGTTCCAAGGCTTAAGTCTCTTTCTCTTGTCTTCTAACATACTAGTTAATGTTTTGACTCCATTTTCTCAATAGATAAGGCACTAGTCTTTGCATTGAAAAACATGAATATTGCTCTCTTAAAATCATTGGATTTGTGGATGAATTGTTCTCTCTAAGATATCATTTTATGTTAAAACATTCTCATTTATTGCAAGTTTACTTGCTATTATAATAACAAGTTAGGTACAGCCATTAGGGCTGCAACAAAACCTCTCTCTCTCTTATTTACTTACTTTTTCACCACAGAAAATTATGCTTGAATATTGCAAACTAATATACTTGTTAAGGGATACAAATCGACACATTTATTTTCTAATTTCAATGGTGGAAAATTTCTCCTGTAGAAAATGTTTTCTATAGACATCTAGGGCTGTTATAATTTTTTTGATAACACTTACTTTTCAACCCATTTAACCGTCAAAATTGTGCTTTAAGGATTGGAATATTGCCTACTACTCATAAAATTTCATTTTCCATCATTTAGTGTTGATTTTGATGGTTATTTATTGCAGATGTTAACATATTCTTCTTGTTGATATAATTTATAGTCTACTGCAATTTTTAGGACATCAAGGTTTCTTGATTCTTTTCTTAGTGTTTAGGGTTTAATTTCATGATTTTTGTTCTTTGACTATTGGTTCTAACCTTGTTTGTAGGTCATCAATCAATTTGCCTCTCTCCTCAACCAAATTCGTCATTCTCCAAACCCTAAGCACTATCATCTAGTGACCAAAGGAGGGATATTTTACAAACCCTTTCCTTGCATTCTCCATCCCCCCAAGGTCACCCAAGAATCCTCCCTTGTGGTGGAATCATCCATCACTAAAATGAGGGGAGTAATTACTAAGGTGGCAGTGGTTCTTACTCCCAGTTGTGTCGCACTAGTGATGTTTTTGGTTGGATTTTCCCAAGCGACAATTTATGCGATAACATTCCCAATCCTGATTTTGTTTGTAAAATCATAAGAATTAATAGATACTCCCAAGAGTCTATAGAGACAATAATGTCTCCTAGAATCCCTTTTAGCTTGAAAGTGGATCTATCAACCATTTGAAGAACAATATGGGTTTGAATTAAAATTCCTTAAAGTTCTAGTTTTTATAAGGTATCCTTTCTCATTACATTTATAGCTACTCCTAGGTCAATCAAGTGTTTGTTATCAATTTTTTGGCAATGTGAATATTCACTATGGGGCTTGCTAGATCAGGATATTTAGGAACAAGCACCTTTCCAAGCATAAGACCAACAAACTATCTTATGACATTGATGGATGTTTCCTTTTTCTTATAGGTTTCTTCAAGCATAATTCATTGACAACTTTTTTATAAATTGAAACATGATCTGTAATGGATTGAATTAAGAATATTTTGACACAAATTCTTGAGCTCACCCATAAAGTCAAATTTTGGTTGGATCAAGGGTTTATATTGGTTTAATATTTTTGGAAATGATGATATCTACTATAGATGTTATATTTCATACCGAGGAGTGGGATACTATGTTTATTGATTTTTAGGATTCTATAGCTACTCCTCATCGACAAGTTCAGTAATAATTGGAGGTAAGGGTTTTATCACCAATTCCCCCAAGTGGAGTTGGAATTCACCACAATATAAAGACTCTACAAGAAGGTATTATGTGTAACCATTTCATTTCATTATTGTTTGGATTTAGTGCAAATTGAGAAAGTAGCTAAGGAGGTCTGATATGCTGGGGAGTACTGGTTGGTTGAGGAGGTGGCAATAATTGTTGATGATGAGAAGTTGGTTTCCAATTTTGGTGATATTTCCAAGGTTATTTCTAAGTAGAACATTGTCTTTATTAGGCATTCTCATAAGGAAATAAAGGTGGTTGTTGATTTTGGAAATTTAGATATTTCCACTATTGTAGGGGTGGAAATGGGTTTGGCCATGGTTGAGGATACTAGTTTCTTAGGGGATTAAATTGAGTACTCCAAGAAGAATTCAAATTTTGAGGGTGTTTGTATGTCATACCTTGAGTTATGTGTGGTGGTCATTTCCTTTAATGTTTTATGAGTCGAACTTGCTCCAAATTTTGATTTTATCCCTCATACAAAGCCTTCAAACCTTGCAATTGTGGGAATTGATTAATGCCATGATTGTATTTGCAAATATTACATAATTATATGTTGTTTAGTGGGAATTTATGAAAAATGTGTTTTTCTGTGTAGTTTAGGGGGAAAACTACCAAAGATTTTTCATATTCCTATTTCTTCTTCTTGACTTGGAGTGTACCAAACTGGACTACCAGTGAATGTAAAATATGTGTCTTCATATCCTCCCATATATTTCCAATTTCTACTTTTGTTAATCTAGCTATGGTTATGGGGGTTTGTGCAACAATTCCTCTAATTCCTTTATCCTTTTAAGTAGCATCTCTCGAGTAGTCTTTCCAACTATTTCTTACCTTATGATAAGTGCATTTGGAAATATTTTCAAATGCATTTAAATTTAAAGATTCCATATAGTCATATCTTACTCCTCTCGGGAAAAAAATATTTATAGAGTGTTTATCAATTGTGCAATTGGTAGATATCCTCTAATAGAAGTGAAATCTATTGACATAGTACTCTAATGATTCATCCTACTTGTTGTAATATAGTCCAAATTTTATAAATTTGGAATTTTCCATGATTTATAAGTTAGGGTTGATAAAACATTTAGTCTTGCAAAAATAAAATAAAATAAAATAAGTATATAAAATAATAAAAATAAAAAGAAAATTAGTTTAATTTTGAATAAATATGATGAAATCTCTTTCATAGGATTTTTCCTTTATAATAGCTTTATTTTATTTTAATAAAACAAATATTTATTATAAACCTTTGATACATAGTTTAAATTTCATTTAAGTTTTGTAATTTAGTTATTTAACCTTTTTATTTCGCTATTGTATAGTATTTTATTACTAAAAATTGTTTATTTCTTGTAGATTAGATCGCGCTCCCAGATTGTCGGATCAATGGTCCACAGTGGATTTCAACCCCCCTGCATGATCGATCTTTAACATAAAAGGGGGGAGCGCAAAAATCTACTCGAGTTAACTCTCTTTTGACGTGGTGCTCATCTGTGAATTACGACCCCCAGGGTATGTGGTTATCCTAACCACGCCTAACCCCCCATAATCAACATGGGGCCAAAACTTGTCTAGCATGACATCAACCAAAAAAAAAGTAAAAGATTTAAAGTTATTATTTTTAAACTGATCTTTTTCCAATGATAAAATGACACATATACATTTCAGAGGTAAAAGGGGAAAAAGGTCAAATGTTTGGTTTCTTTTGAGTTTGTAAATAATTTGAGCACTTGATTGAGAGTTCCTGCACAATTCACCATCATCACTCCAATCTGATACCCGTACCAATAAACATCCTCCATGGGTAAACCTAATCCTTTTTATCCTTCAATTTTCACTACTAAAATGCAATCATCTCAATCTACAGAAAGTAAGAAAGGTACAAAATTCATAAAGGAAGATCTTATAGACAAATATAAGGATGTTTTTGATCTTTTCTTGTCTTTTGATCCCTTTGAGTTATACTATCAAGAAAACCAAGGTTTTAGGGATTTGGTTGACCATTATTATGCATGGGAATCCGACCTCATCAAATGTTTAGTACCCCAGGTATATCATTTCCCAGAGTTTGTAGTTTGGTTCCTTGCAAATTATGTCCCATCCAAGAGAGCCATAATTTCCACAAATGGGTATGTTCTCATTGAATTAACTTCCCATACTATTCACAAGATGATGATATGGCCATTGAATCCTGATAGAGAACCATTAAATGAATTAGTAGAAGCCAAATGTTTGTGAGAATTGGAATCAAAAGGAAGGGTTACCTTGTTAGAATCATATCCTTGTACAAATATAGAGGTTTCGGGTGATAATGTTTTCATTCAATCGAATCTCTTTCTTAATACTTCTTGGAAAATTATTTCTAAGATTTCTATGATGTTGGGGAAAAAATATGATTTGATAAATGATGAGTTTGTGTTAGGAATTATGGTTTCAATCTTCCCAATTACAACCAAACCATCACTAAATTTAATTATGCCAAATTATTAGAAGATAAAATCTACTACCAACTTTCTAAATTTGAATCTATCAGAAGCTTCAGATACCAGTCTTACCTGCTTCACCTTTTTCTTTTTACACAAGCCTTTTTTTTATGCATCTAGGGATAAAGGTTGAAGATGATCTTGGTAACCCAAATCCAATTACTCACTAGACTTCTGTGATTATGAAGAAACCTTTGAATGTTGGATTTCCACAGTATGTTGATCAATTTATGTCTAAATCCTACCAAATCATACACAATCGAGTTCCTCCTAGAATATTTCCCGAGTGCATAAAATTATTACAATTAATCCTAGACAAAGGAGTGGGAGACTGGTATATCTTTGTACATTATAATGAAATCAGGGTTTATGGTTATCAACTTTTTCCCTTTCACTTTTTTGTTTTCTTTACTCTAAGAAATTTTGGTCTTGAATATGTTAGGAAAAGATTCAACTCTGATGAAATTCACTTTGTTTCAAATAAATGCAAGGTAAGTTTTAAATTGAATAAGGAGGTAAGTCATTTTAGTTTCAACACCAGATCAACACTGCAGGTGATAACAAATATTCTTTCATCTCTAGGATTACAATAGGGAGAACCATGGAATTATGACCCTCATGGCATAATTTCACCAAAAATAATCTCACGTGGGCATAGTCTTTATCAAAATCAACAAAAATAGCAATTGCAGCTATTGGAAAATCAATACATGAGTTGGAAAGATGTGTAGAACATTCTACGGATCCATGGTAAATCATAGTCAGTAAAGTCTCCAATCACACAAATTCCATACAATTTTGAGAAGACATACAAAAGGAAAAATTTAGAGCCTACCTCAAATAATTTATAGACAAGGGGAAGAAGGATCAACCACAAAGAATAAATAATAAGTACTTGAAGAAGAAGAAAAGAAGAATAAGATCCATAATTTACTAAAGAAATAATTCCAAACAAGAAGGGCCCTATTGTGATTATAGAGGTAACATCTTTAGAAAATCTCAAAAGTGTGGGAAGTCAAAGTGAAACAAAATCATGAACTATTGATCAATCAAGGCAGTTAGACCAAGTTCAACAATTCATAGAAATTAGAAAGGAAGGTGAAAGCATTAAGAAGAGTATAATTCCTAAAGTATATGACCATGATGCATATCAGACCATAATGATCTTAGCTATATATTATGAGAAAGGGAGGTTGAATATAACATTCATGGAGCCAAAGGAGCAGAAAAAAGTAACAAACATCTGCATTAATCTAAATGTTGCTCATCCTTTAGATAAATTTGACTTGCACAAACAAATTGCAAAAATGATAAACATGGATTCCATGATAGATAATCTTGGAATCAAGAAACTCCAAGCTATAAATGATAAGCTTGAGACTCAGTTAAAGAATGAAAAGTTGGCTACCAGACCGATAAGAGTGGAGGATCTAGAATAATGGATAATATAAATTGGAGCTAATCCAAAATATGAGGCATCGATTCAAGCACTGATAAAAATAAAGGACAAAGAAATCCAAGTTCTGAAGAAAAATCTTAAAATCCTAGGAATTGACCATGTGTAGAGCCTAGAACTACAAAGAAATTAGGTAGAGAAAGATCAACTTGTGACAAAAATGGTTGAGATGGGAGAGTAGATGGAAATGCATGAAAGTCATATTAAAATATTAAAAGGAGGATATTATTTGGTTCAAGTAGGAGAGACAATAGATACAACAAATGGACTATTAAGGGAATTATCAGATATGAACCTGATAGGTGTTGAAATTGAAAGCTTAAAGAAAACAATCTCAGGGAAGAAAGAGGAAATCAAAGATAAAGACAAAGTTATTGCAGAATATCAGAAACTTGAGGCTAATATGTTAATTAACATGGAACAATTGAAGACTAAACTATCAAGTAAACCATACTTGATAGGATCTAAGCATCTCATCTGGGATGAAATCATTAATGAAGTAGCCAAGATTTGGGATTATTTCAAAATAATAGATTATGAAAGTTTGTTGATATATGAAGAAGATGATGTAATCCTGAAAACAATTCATAAAGTAGGAACAAAAACCCAAGTTTCCACTCAAATCATAAAGTTCCTAAATTCCAATTCTAGATAGATATTATCAAACAAAGGTGTTACTGATAGAACACCAATGTTGATGGAAACTGAAAGAATTTTCACAAAGAGGAATCTAATACAACAAGCTCAAAATTAATGCATAGCATTGAAAATAAATGTGAAAATGTTTTCCAACAAATTTGAGAATTTAGTGAACATGGGGTTACCTTCATCTTGGGATAAAGATGGAAAGTTATTGTCATATGAAAAATATAGAAAATTTGTGTTTGTTTCCAAGGTAAAAGATGATAAGTTTCAAAATATGACTAATACTCTAAGAGGTCAAACCATTGTTGGCCTACTCATAGATGACTTATGTATTTTATGGAAGACAAAGAAATTATTTTCACATACCCCTACATACGAAAGATACAATAATTTGTACATTTCATTTAGGAAAATGAAATGATTCAGTTATCCTTTATATGCAACTTGGAATCTCCTCCTCTAGCTTTTGACAGGATGAGTCACCAAATAAGATGAAGAAAATTAGGATTTGACTCCAACTGTCCTATTTTCAAGGAGTCAACTATTTTGATGTATCTCAATATTCTAAGAAATAGGATAGAATAGACATTTTTGGTTTCAACCGAACTTGTATAATTGTTCATGACAACTCAATGTAAAGGGAGTTTTTTGGCTCGAGCTTAAGATTTAATAAAAAATTATGCAAGTTTTGAATATTCAAACTTTTATGTTTCAAATTATGTGATCTCTCTCTCCTTGTGTTATTTTCATGCTCTTAAATTATTATTAAATGTATCTACTGCCATGATTGTGATGACTTAGTATAAAAACTACCATCATAACGCTGCAAAGGTGTCATTAAAAGTTACAAATTTCTTCAAATATACTGTGAGTACAAAGAAGACTTGTCCTTACATTTTATTATTCCTTTTGAAAGAATTATTTCTTTTGTTCGAACTATATTTTGGTTTAAGATACATAATCAAACATCATTTCTTCTTGCTGAAATTTCAGTAATATTTATCAGAGGATACATTATTTTAATTTTCAGTTTGTTTTCTCTAAATTCTTCTTTCATCTTCTAAATTTTTAATTTTCTCGAACATACAATGATTTTCTTGCTAATCTTAAATCTTTAAATATTCAAAGACTAAAGATACATACCTAAATTAGCAACAAAAATACTCTATTTTAGGACAATTCTACTCAAAAAAACAAATCAATCAAACTAATGGATTCCTTGGCATAGTTTACTATCCAAAAACATCTCAAGGGTTACAACATTCTTTTGGCGTCGTTGTTGGGTACCGAATTAAAGAAATCTATTTTTCCTTGGGAAAGATGACAGAAAAAACCTACTCATTGTTGGTGAACAAAGAGATAGGAAGGATAAAATCCTTCACCTAGTGACTCCACATTTTTAATCCTGGCATCAGGAAGAAAAAACACTAGGGCTCACCTAGATCCTAAGAAAACAACACCAATAGCTAATCCTAAAAAAATATTGTCAAAGAAAAATATTAAACATACACACACAACTCCTCCTACCATATCCTCCACCTCTAAACTTTCATATTCCACTGTTCCTAAATCAAAAGGAAAATCCCCTATTGATCCAAAGGAATCCATAAGAAAAACTCCTATGAGTGCTTCAAACCCTTCCAACCCATCTCTGCTTTCATCTCCTGAAGAAACTCTTCCAAGTTCCCCAAAACCACCCTTGACAATGTCTACAACAAAATCCATCAATTTGTTCCCTAAAATTTATATCGAACTTTATCTTAAAGACTTTACTATAGTTTCTCAAATACATTATGTTGGTGCGGGCCTATTTTGGGGAGAAAAAATAATTTTGGAGTGCGCACCATATGTGGAGGAAAAGAAGCATAGGAAAGATGGAGGAAAAGAAGGGTGTTGAAGACCGAGGAAAAGTAGCATGGCGCATATGAAGAAAAACCTAGCCATGTTAGGGTTAGTGTTTTTGATATGAATTTAATGGCTATGAGCCAATAGAATATTATAAATAAAGGCCTAGGAGGTCTAGTATAGTTTGGTCAAGGAGATAATAATTTGGTCTGAATAAGCTAACAAGCAGGTTTCTAAGGGTTAGGTCACAGTCTATGGAGATTGGTGTGGTCTATTCCTCCTCACAGATGAAACTTATCCTACTTTTTTTATAAGAATGAAGAATGATGAATATAAGAGAAGAAGAGAAAAATATTTGTGGATGTAACCCTAGGGGCGGTGAACCATGGTAACCCTGTTGTGTTAATGTGTGTGAATGGTTGTTTTATTGTTTATGCTATTTATTAGTTAAATAATGGATATTTAGCTTAGATTATGTTAGCATGCATGCATAGTTTTCTTGATGAATGAATACTAGATTTAGATGAATGGATAATAAATGTGATGCATAAGGAACAGGAAAATACCACAGTCCCAATCCCTTACCTTACTGCAGACATCTGATTCTTGTAGTCCCCCATAAGATATCTCAGGTGAGACTGTGTTGTGTACTCTATGCGCGATGTTTCCTTATGGTTTACCATGAGGGCTGATAGTTTGAGGATTTTGTTGGAAACCTTTGTGATCAAAACCTGGGTCAGCCCAAGCGTCCAACAAATGGTTCCATTGCAAGTTTGAAGAACTGTGCAGATAGATTGGAAGGGGTATGTTGCAGAACAACACATATGATGAGAAAATAAAAGGGAATGTTCAAGCCATGGAATCCAATGAAGGAGGATATTGAAACATGTTTATGGAAAAAGGAACTCAAGTTTACATAGAAGGACAACAAAAGCCCTAAATACACATCTCTCAAATATAACGACAAATATGTGTTTAGAGAATTGCATGAAGTATTTTTCTATGAATTTACACATTTGTTATAGGAGTGGTTATTGATATTGAAGGATAACCATCCTAAGAATCGGATAAGACAAATAGAGTGGCATCCTATGGAGATCGCACAGTTGCATCAAGTCAATAATCAATTTACTCGTGCAGTAGATTTCTAGTTAGACAATATTATTGTAGGGTTTATCACAGAATTTGCAGTTGATACTGCGAAGTTGTACACTACTACAGAGAAGGATTTTTTGAAGGGATCCAGAGGTAGGTACATAATATCACTATATACTTCCATCAAGATTTTATTCTATGACAAAGGTGTGATAAAAATGGAATCAAACAACTAAACTTCTCTGAGCACATGAGGGAAGGAGGGAAGCACTAACAGGAGTCTGAGATATGGATAGAGATTTGGATAAGGGGAAGTTGAAGGAGGCAATCGACTCGATAATGATGGATGAGGACAAAAAAAAACATATAATGAAAAAACCTGGAACAATGCGCAGTGGTAGACCTTACCAGTATATTATGAATAAAAAAAAGAGGGACATAGCCTACAAAGAGGGCTTGGAAAGTGATGAAGAAGAGGTAGAGGATCTATGGGCTGTGGAGTAGATTGAGGAAATCATGTGCACAACATACGAAAGGAAAAAAATAGCTCCAAGGTTAGGAACAAAAGGCAAAACTCCAATCTAGATCGCAGTTAGTGTAGAACATACAACCCCATGTGTGACTAATACACCTGAAGGAACACAAGCTTTTAGACAATCAATTTTTAGTAGAAGAGGTGCAGCAGGTCAGGGGTCCAATAGCGGAAAACCAACTCGAGGTACAAGTTTAGGAAGTAGCATTCAACTATCTACACCATGTGGAGGAAGTAGTTCAACATGTTTCAAAATGGAGGGAGTAGATCCCACTATCAAATTACTAGAGTTTCATAGAAAGGAGTCAGAGGACCTTGAGAAGCATTTATTCATCTGTGAAAATATTTGGGAAGAAAAATAGGTCACAGAAGAGGATACCAAAATCATGGAGTTGGATATAACATTCAGAGACCGCATGCTAGACTGGTACATGAGCCTAGATGTGAATAGTCAACAAGGAGCACCAAAGGCTGTCGTGGAGGTGAAAACATTGTTGGTAAATGAATGTTAGAAGTGAAGTTCACAAGAGAAGTACATGAACGAAATGATTGAGATCAGGCATAAACTAGGTGAGTTTGTCTGGGAGATTGATCAAAGGTTTAAATGTCTAAAAGGTAAGTTGAAGTACTCTATTACCGACATGCAACATAGGCAGTTATTTGTGAACTCATTATTACCACACTTGAAGTATCATTTGAGATAGTAGAAGTTACAAACTCGGGCAGAGGATTTATAAGAATCCCTAGAGATGGAACAAAACCAATATCAACATATCGATCCAACAATAGAAGAAATGAAAGAGGATCTGAAGAACCTGACATTTCAGATGAACCAGAATAAGGGGAAAGAGAAGAGAGAATTTATTTGGTGCACGTTGTTAGGACTAGAAGTCACCCTCAGATTGTATAGAAGGTAATCCCAGTACCCATCAGTTTATATAGTAAATTCAAATGATTTTTAAGAGGCCAAATGGATAAGACTCAATGAAAATAATGTTCTAACTCAGAAATATGGACTGGTATGCACAAGCAATTGAGGTCTTGGATCAACTTCAGTCAGTAAGTTGGAGTAAATGTGAGTAGGAGGAAGACTTTGGTGAGAAAAGTGTAGAGGTTTTTTGTGAACATCAGGCCTTATAACAGCCTAAGGAAGAAAAACTTAATCACAAGATCCTCTTGGATTAAAATTTCAAGGAAACTAAAAGAAATCATCAAAAAATTATAATCAAACATTCATCATAATACAGCCACAACAATCCATGTGAATCAGTCAATCATGAACTCTCTCAATATTAGAGGAAAATAAGATGGAGTAAGAAAGTTGACATAGATTAATCAAGAAGTCTCAAATCAAGACATAACCAAAGAACCAGTGTTCTTCATCAAAATATTACAATAGCAGGGAGCCTAGCTCAACCATTCCCCTAAAAGTTCATAGAATAAGTGGAAAAGTCCAGAGAATTTGTAACAAAAAGCCTTCTCTATCTTATAGATGCTCACACCTAGTTGAATGTCTCTAGAAAGAACAAGTGGGAGAAAGGCTGATGCAGGATGACTGATCTCAAACGATGGCTGCTCACTTACAGGCTCTGGGAAAAGCTCTTCTCTTGGTCTTGTGCAGACTCTCCCAAGGATCATAGTCATAATCATCACACATAGGAACCATGGGAAAGCTCTGCTCTTGGTCTTGTGCAGGCTCAGGATGGTCGATTTCGACATAATGTTTTTCCTTAATGTATAGAGGAAAAGGCTCTGTTGCATGCTCTTGGAAATCCTTCATATCCATATCAGAATCTGATTCATATCTGTCATACACAGGCTAGCTTCTCCCCGATTCATCAAAATATGATGTAGGGATCTATTGCTCTTCACCTGAATACACGACTATATATTTGTTTAAATCTGAGATAGTAGGTGCATCAGGTGAAGAATATGCTGCCTCTATGGCTATGAAATCCTCAACCTCACCATCATGATCAGGGCTACCAAGAACATCTTCTCCTAGGACTAGAAAATCCTCTGTGCTCTCTTCAAAAGAGTAGCGAACATGATCTGCCTTCAATTTATCTATCCTTGTAAAAAGTGATCTCACCAGCCACACCAACTTAGCCAGGGAATCTTATTCCTCCTTGCATCCTTCATCCTCACATCTTCCATCCTCATAGATTTAATCCTCACAACGTTCATTCTCACAGTTTTCATTTGAAACAGTCATACCTTGAACACAATCTTTATATTCTTCACAAAATTATGACAAATTAATTTAGAAGAATAAAATTTTTGACAATGCCTATTGAAAGCTGCATGAAATTATCCCAGGGAGTAGATGCTAGCAAGGGGTAAGGAGTGATACCATTCATGAGCATATCCTGCTAATGAGAACATGGACATATTTAATAATACATCCTCATGATGTATCTCCCATTGATGCATGAGTTCATGAAACCCATGGAGATGCTATGCAAGGTTGTCCTCTTTACGCTCTCTAAATATGGGAAACAAATCACCCCATTCATCCATAGTAGGAACAAAATTAGGAAAACCAGGAACAACAGAAAAATTGAAGGGAGCAAACCTTTGAGCCAAGATTTTTTCCATTTTGAACCAGTGGAGTCGCCAATCGATTCTTTAATCATGGATTCGCTAGGTGAATGATATGCGGTGTGAGTGTGTTTGGTTTTTGTTCACCATCAAAGACCAGATATGATCGTTGTGTTCTCTCAAGGGGCTTCAGGTGTATCCATATGGAATCCACACTGAAACAGTGGAGTCGAGACAGTGGAGTCGCCAGGCGCAAGCATAATCTTCAATGGTTCTGATATCCGATGCATCTTCAGAATCAGAAATTTGTTGTCGTTCTATCCCAGGGAAAGGCCTTCAATTCGTTCCCCTACAATGACACCAGAAATTTTAGCACTAGAAGTCACCTTCAGATTGCAAAGAAGGTAAGCCCAGTACCCATCAGTTTATGTGAGTGTAATTTATTTTTAAGAGGTCAAATGGAGAAGACTCAATGATAATAACGTTCTAACTCAGAAATATGGACTAGCATGCACAAGCAATTGAGGTATTGGATGAACTTCAGTCACTAAGTTGGAGTGAAGGTGAGTAGAAGGAAGAATTTGGTGAGAAAGGTGTAGAGGTCTTCTATGGACATCAGGTCTTGAAGCATCCTAAGGATGAAAAACTCAAACACAAGATCCTCTTGGATTCAAATTTAAAGGAAACTGAAAGAAATCATAACAACATTATAATCAAACATTCATCATAATACAGTCACAACAATCCATGTGAATCTGTAAATAATGAACTCTCTCAGTATCAAAGGAAAATAAGATGGTGTAAGAAAGCTGACTTAGATTAATCAAGAAGTCTCAAATCAAGACATAACCAAAGAAACAATGTTCTTCATCAATATATTACAATAGCAGGGAGCCTAGCTCAACCATTCAACCTTTAAAAAAATACTAAAACTTCCTATATATACTCAGAAATGCTGCAACCACCAAGAGTGTGATCGAAAACTTCATTTAAATCTTTCAGTCGGTGCCTACTCTGTCAAACTGTGTAGGCCTTCTCATGTCAGATGCAAGCTCGCCTCGGTTATGCGTTTTGTAGGAAAATCTGTCTATAAGGAAACTTTGGATTGCGAATATGCACTCACGGCCGTCCTCAGCCTACTTTCCATTTATGGGGTTGCGATGAGGTTTCAACCACTTCCCCCATTTACATTAACTATCTTCATTGGGATCGGGACGAGGCCTGACACCCATGAATGTTCTAGGCGGTGCTCATGATTTCTTTGAGTCAATCCCGACGCCTCAAGGCCACACAGATCTTCTTTTGTGACCAATACAGGTGCTTTTGACCTTTGGCGCAACTCCTCTCTATCGCTCCATCCTTGATACGACCTTGGGCCACAACCTGGCACTTACCCAAAAGGTGCTTCTAGACTTCACATTTCGGGTGCCTTGATGTGACCCACTCTCAACCCTCCTTATTCCCGAACTCCTGAACTGGAGCCTAGAGAGTGCTAGCTGACTTTCTATGGGCCCCCGATGTGACCTCCGCTATGACCTAGGGCCCAACTTCTGAATTTTTTGGGACTTCACGTTTTGCGAGGTCAGAAGTTAGCTTACCTTCCGTCTCCCGATTCTCGATTCCTGTGCTTATTTTCCATTGTCAATCTCTCCTAATGAGAACTACGATCCATATTAAAACCTTGCACGACCTTTGATATCGATCTTTAGCCCCGTTACTAAACTTCAAGCAACTGTTTGATTCCAGGCACCCATGAACTACTGATCTGAACTCCTCCTGGGATCTCATCCATTGGAAGTTGAACTCGTCTGTTTGCTTGATTCGAGTCAAGAATGAGTCGCTCTGAGTGTTTTGCTTTGCGCTCATGGTTGCAACCTATGGCCCTTGACAACTTTGTGTGATAACACACGTTATGTAGGACATAAGGACACCATAAGAATGAGTGTCGAATATTTATGTGGTAGCAGGGCTTCCAAACCCCTTTCCTATAGGATGACCATGGTGTGAAATTTGTAAGACACATGGGCATGATCTGTATCATGTTCCAATGATGCATAAGTATATAAAAGTACCAAAAAGTTCTTACTGCAATTTTTGTAAATCAGTGGGTCACGATGACAAGGACTATAGAATGATGGAATTGATGAGAGAGATAAATTCAGACACCTACAGGTTGCAAGAAGAGACGATTACAGGGCAATGTGCACTACAGTTCAATAATTTGCAACCACAATTCAATCACGCGCAGCCACAGCACAACAATGTGCAGCTTCAGTATAATAACATACAATATAACCATATACCCCAATATAATACACCGTGTGGAGATAGAGGTGGATTTCAGAGGTGGAGGATGGGGTAGAGGAGGATTTGGATGAGGTAGAGGGCCAGTAGTCTGCCATAATTGTCAAGAACTAGGACACTATGCAAGAGACTATCCGCTTCCACCTGTGGCATGTATGTATTTTCGCATAGTAGACCACGAGACAAAACATTGTTTGAAATTATTGGGAAAAATATAGGAAAAAAGAAACTAGAACAATTAGAATGTCTAGTGGATTTTGGAAGAAGCCAGGGATGATGGGAAGAACATCGACATAGTTACTCGAGGAGGAGCTAATACGGGAGATGGTGCAACAAAATAGGATCCAAATCAACACCAGTGGGTTAAGAAGAATAATGAGCCAAAAAAGAATTTTGACATGCAAAAAGAAAAGGAGACATTTAAGGAGGCTAGACAAGAGATTCTAAAATATAGCATTGCATCTACATCAAATGTGCAATAAACTCAGGATCAACTAATGTACAAGATGCCACCCTCAATGGATCACACTAGTAAAGGATAACCATCAGAGTAAGTAAGTAACCTAAAGACTTTCCTCTAGTCGTGTGTAAATGTATTAAATGTTCCATCATCCATTAAGGTCTTATAGAACTTTCTAGAGAGATGAAACACAAAAGTAGAAGGGAAGTTAGAAAATAAGACAGTTAATCATCTCCATACGAGAAGAAGAACAAGTATGGAATTTAGGTTAAATTCCAACATTAGGGATTTAATATGGGGGATGTCATACACTATTTAGGCTTTGAAGTGAATGTCTTACCGAAGAATACATGGCAGTGTATGGTTGAACCCACACTAGGGTATTCTCTTGTCCAGTTGAAATTGGAAAATCAACATAGACTGTTACTAATTGAAATATTTAAGGGTGTGATGGTAGACTTGGATGGAGTCTACAATGTGGAAGATTTCAAGGCTATAGAAATATTAGATGGAACAAAACCCTAGCCAAAATTACTAGGATTGAAATGGGAATTTGATAACCAGGCTTTGATCAACCTGAAGACATGAAAAATGACCTTTGAATTAGGTGACTACAGAGTGATTGCACCATTGGACCCCTCAGAAGGAGAAAGGTTTGTAGAGGCGACATGTTTGGACTTGGAAGAAATAAATCAATTGTATAGGACTACCACATGGGAATAAGATTATGTCAACCCAGCTGTAGATGCGGTACTCATCTAGAGAAGAATTACGTCGTGTGCCTCAGACTCAGATACAGGTTTGGAAAACTGGCAGCATAGGCTACATGAATTCTCCACAAGGAGGTGTGCAAGGATAGAGTGCGCAGTAAGGTGGGTTAGTACAAAGGTAAGGGGACCTTCCACTTTTCATGGTTTGAATGACCTAGAAGAATTTTTGACAAACTATGAAGAAGAAATCTTGGAAAATCAAAGGTTGTTAGCCCTAGATATTTCACTAAAGGAAACACATGCAATATGGTGGGGTGCACACAAGGAAATGATTCAATAATGGTATTAATGTAAATGGTTATTGCGCATTATATTTGGAACAGAACATGGGAAAAATACATTGAATAAATATGATAGGCGAGGAAGACCAACTAATCACATAGAGAAATGCATAATAAAGTGGAGGATGACACCACCAGAAGAATGGATTCATTAATTTATTCATACATTGGAAGGGATACCAGTGAACTGGTACATAGAATAGGAACTGGATAGAGGAACTACATAATGGACAACATTATAGTAGAAATTTGTGGTAAATTTCTCATTTGAGCACGAGAACCCTAATATTGATTCATCCTTAAAGCTGATACATGGAATGATATTTTTTGAGGAAACTGAGGTAGAAATCATAACGAAATATCAACAACAGAATAGACAAATAGTCAAAGACTTACTCTCATGTTATCATGCCATAGAGGAAGTACCAGAAGAAGATGATCTGCATAACATCCAGATAACAAATATTGAAGGAGAAAGAGAGGTGTATGGACCATCATTGGAATCATAGACATTTTCTGCACCAATTAAGGTCAAGAAAGTCAACATTGGGATAGAATAAAACCCTAAAATGGAAAGCATTGGAGACTACTAGGATGAGAAGACACTAGAAAGGATAACATAATTATTGCATGGATACAACAACCGGTTTCCAACAACCTTTACAGAGATGAAAGGAATAGCAAGTGAGCTGGGTGAGATGAAGATACCCCTAGAACCTGATGCTAGACCTGTTAGAAAAAGACCTTACAATCTAAATCCAATGTATAAGCAAAAAATGAAAGCATAACTCGATTGAATGCTAGAAGTTGGTATCATAGATCCGGTGGAAGAATCTGAATGGATTAGTCTCATGGTGGTCTAGGAAAATAAACAAGGGGGAATAATAATTTTTTTAGATCTAAGGAAATTGAATGATGCTTTCTTACATGATCCTTTCCCTACTCCTTTTATATATGAGGTCTTAGAGAATGTGAGAGGCTAGGAAGCATATTCCTTCACAAATGGATTCTTAGGTTATCGTCATATTAAAATAGCTCCAAAGGATAGGCATAAGACTAAATTTTCTACAGAATGGGGATCCTATCAGTATACACTTATGCCCTTTGGATTGAAGAATGCACCAACTATCTTTTCAAGGGCGGACATAGCTGCTTTTAAATATTTCATACATAAGTTCTTAGAAGTATATTTGGATGACTGGAATATTTTTAGTCTATTGAAATATTATGTAGAAGTATTAAGACTCATGTTGGATAAGTGTAGGCAATGTCAGATCTCATTAAACATCAAGAAATGTATTTTCAACACACCTTTTAGGATACTGTTAGGCCATGTGGTATGAAAACAAGGCTTACTAGTTGAACCTGCCAAGATTGTTGTAATTGTGAACTTACCAACACCGAAGTTAGTGTTCCAGTTAAGAGCCACACTTGGACATACAGGGTACTATAGGAAGTTTATCAAGGGGTATACATAGATTACCGTGCTGATGAAAAAATTGTTGAAGAATGACACTAAATTTCAGTGGAATGAGGATTGTTAGTAGGGATTGGATACTTTGAAGGAGAATATGGTGACAACACCTATTTTAGTGTTTCCATACTGGGAAAAAACATTTAATGTGCATGTAGATGCATCAACAATAACACTTGGATCAATTTTGGCTCAACCAAGAGTAGGTGACTTAGATCGTCCGATAGCCTTTGCAACCAAGAATTTATTAGATTCAGAGAATAAATACAACACAATAGAAAGAGAAGGCTTATCCATGGTGTATGCACTACATATCATTTTGCCCTCAAATATCTAGTCAACAAGCTAGTGTTCGGGGAGAGGATCTGTAGATGTCTATTGTTGTTTCAGGAATTTGATTTTGAAGTAATAGTTAAACTAGGGAAACCGAATGCAGGACCAAATTAGTTATCAAGGATAATAAATGGAGAAGAACCTACCAACTTATAAGACAAATTACCCAATGAAAAATTATTTTCAGTACAGGAGTTGCGCCATAGGAGTTTAGTACTACACAGAAGGAAAAAACGGTATTTAGGGATGCATACTATCAATTGATTGTAGCTCATTTATACAAGGTAGGAGCAGACAACATTTTGAGAAGTTGTGTGATGGAGAATGAATGACACATTGTTCTAGCATACTCTCATGAAGGTATACCTGGAGGACACTATGCAGAGAAGGCTACCACACAAAAGGTATTGCGTGTAGGTTTATGGTGGCCAACAGTTCATAAGGATGAAAAAGGATATTGTCAGAACTGTGATGTATGTTAGAGAGTTTGAAAAACCAATAGGAGGGATGAGATGCCCCTGAGAGACCCAAAGTAATTCTTCAAGTATTTTACAAGTGGGAAATATATTTTGTAGGACCTATTAATCCACCTGGAAGAAGGTCAGGACCAAGATACATCATTGCTACAACAAAGTATTTAACCAGGTGGGAAAAATCAGCACCAGTCAAGGATTGCAGTGCAAAGACAACAACACACTTCTTATTTGAGCAGGTGATTACATATTTAGATGTCCCGGGATTCTGATGAGTGACCAAGGTACACATTTTATTAATAGTACCATCTATGCTATGAATGAGGAATTTGAAGTCTATCACTAGAAAAGTAAATCATATCATCCTCAAGCAAATGGGATAGTAGAAGATTTCAACAAGATTTTGGAGAATGCCTTGAAAAATATTTGTAATTTTAATAAAGATGATTGGGATTTAAAAATACCAATAACATTATGGGCATATAGGACTACATGCAAGAAGTTGATAGGAAAGACACCATTCATATTCATGTATGGACAAGAAGAAGTGGTGCCATTAGAATTTTTGGTACCCAGTATGTGTGTTGCAACATTAACAAATATGACAGAAAGTACAAGAAAGGTTAAGTCAACTTATGAAACTGGAAGAAGATAGAATTATGAAAGGATTCCAGCAAGAGGTACAAAATGTAAGGGATAAATCATGGCATGACAGACACATAAAGAAGAGATTTTAGAAGGAAGATCTAGTTCTCCTCTATGACGACAATTATTTGAAACATATAAGGAAGTTTAGAATGCATTGGCTAAGGTCATATGAAGTGAAGTATGTCACAGATGGAGGATATGTTCAACTAAAGTACTTGACAGGAAAAGAAATGAAGGGTCTAGTGAATGGTATTCGACTGAAACTGTATAGGGAAATTTGACCTACTAACTCTCAGTAGGAGCAGCATAGTAAGGAATCCATGCATATAGTGTACTATATTAGAGGAGGAAGTTGGTTGAATGGCATAAAATTTGAAAAAGTAGTGCAAAACAAACAATGAAACCAGTGCGACAAGAAGTGAAGTTATCGTGTGCATGATATATCTGACAAAAAGAAAACACAATGTGCCAAGGATTAATCATAGCATAAATTTGCGGCACCAAAAATTTATAGTGCACTAGAAAAGGGACCAACGGTCAAAAAATAAGAAGTTGGTCATCAGGAAAAGAAGGGGCGAACCGAGCATTTATGAAATTTAACGAAGCATGTCAAAGAATATTTAGAACATTTATGACACAAAAGGAATCATCTCCGAGAATATTTATGACATTTATGACACCCCTTATATAACTAGAAAGTGGGCCAAACAATTCTCATTGTAAATTTCAACATACACAGATCTAAGGATCACGAAAACAAGTAGAGAAGAGGTGATTCCGAAGAAATTCACAAGCATATTTTAGTAGCAAAAGGAAGATTTACGTAGGATGGCACTACCAAAGGTCGGCGCACCAAGACAAGCAACTAGAAAAATATGAAGCAACACCAGGTTATCGTAGGAACCCATATGGGAAGGATAGGTGCATGCATAGCCATAGGAAATCATTGATGTCAATGTCATTCCTTCACCACAGGATGAGCCAATGAGCACCACACTTGTAGAGGAGGAGGGGAAATCTTCGACGACTGTAAGGCTAGAAATTGACCCATAGGGTAGTGTGGGGGAACACAACCCATATGTGACAGAAAACCCATGACAAAAACCATGGGTCAAAGTAGGCCACCAAACGAATGGAGTCGATAGTGAGAGAACTATATCTAATGGTCAAAGATCACAACCAATGGTAGGGTCCACGCAACAAGATGAAGTGAAAATTGAAGATATAACACAACATGCAAATTCAGGTAGGGAAGAAGGAGAACTAGAGTTTGGGCCATCCAATGTGATAGTAAAGGGAAACAACCCATTTCAATATCCCCACACAAGCAACCCGAGGCATCTATAGTATTTTCGCACATACCAGAAGGGATGTAGGTCACACCAGGATTGATGGGATGCATCGAAAAACTAAGATATGCGGACCATGATGTGTCTGACACTAGAAAGTTTCAAAAATTCATGCAACAGGTTTACATAGAAATCATGGGCACAGGTCCACTGGGAGATCTGATGTTGTAGCGAAAACAATGGATAACAAGACTAGTCAACATAGGGATACTCAATTTTCTCGAGATTCCCCACTTCACCAGGGAGAAAGATGTTAACAACTGTGTCAAATAGTTACTCCTAGTTCTCCATGGAGGATTCTTATGGATGGATAGGTCAGTGTCCATCGATGTAGATTTAATTTATTTCATAATAGGAATTCCATCAAATGGAAAGAATCCCACGCAGTACATGGATGAAAAAACAAAGGAGAAGGAGATCGCAAAGGAAATGAAAAATACCTACGGGACGTAAAGGGGGTCATGAGGCATCATCATCAAGAGGATCAGTGATGTAGCCACTAGGATGGAAACCAAGTTGATTCCATGTAAACTCCTTCGGAAATTTTGCAAGGAGGAGGTCCAAGCAGGATTCATAGCATCAACAATGTAGTGTGAAAATGAAAGCATGCTAAGTTGGGTGCCTTGCTTGTTGAATCTATTCCTGGACTATTGCAAATATGCAAAAGAATTGGGTATTGAGTTCCACTACTCATGGTTGATAGTGATAATAGCAGTGATAGGATTTAGGGAACCCACATATTCACACTTGTGTGATAGAGTGGGACAATGTCATGTAACACGGTACAAATCCTTAGGGAGCGCTTCAAACCCAAAACAAAGAAGTGGAAATGCTAGCAACTTTGCTAGGTACCTGAGTGAAATGAAAGAAAAGATAGCCAGTAGCTAGAGGATAACTCCAAAGGTGGTCACATAGTACCAAGGGATAGTCAAGCTCAAGGCCTCGAGACACAACATGTGGATCCAGGCGCATAGAGATCCATATGGTGATTGGGTGCAACTTCGATACTACGTCAACGTAGAAGAAGTAGAATGGGAAATTAAGGACTGGGAGAATGACTGGAAAATACCATATATAACCAAATACATTCCCAAGGGAAAGGAAATTTATGTAGGGTTGTCGAAGACATCTATAGGGGGAAGCACAACAATGAAGAAACCACCGCAGCAGAAGAAGCCAACACAACAGAAGAAGGACAATGCACCAAAGAAGAACATGAAGACAAGTAAGAAGGAAAATGTCCCCACACAGGAGGAAAAATAAGGGGGGGACACAGTGGCACAAGAAACCCCAACGATGATATCCCCACAAGATGCAAGGCCACCCAAAAGGTCAATCATACAAATTTAGGGGTCGCGCAAGAAATCCAAGGCACATAAGGACATCCTAGAATACACAATTACCAAGGATGATGCATACTTGGTGGGAGATAGAGTTCAGGACTACGCGGATGAGGAATACGAGGAGGTTGATAAAAAATAGAACAAATCATGAAGGAACTAAAAGAGGTCAAATAGGTCCTGGAATGGATACAAGCAACATAGACACAGTATAAAGGAAAAGAACCAATTTAAAGATTGATAGAGGCAGGGAGAAAAACTACATAGGGAAATGAAGAAACAATCCAAATCATAGCATAGGAAAGTCCAAGTTTCCGCATTACAACAGATATGCTATAGTTAGAGGAGAAAATGACATAGAACCCCCTTAAGGACTTGGCACAAGTAGAGTTGGTTTTAGCAAAAATACCAATGAAATCATTGTAAAGATTTCAAGTTAGCATCATGCAGGAAGTACAGTCACGAGACATGGAGGATGTGACATAACTGGAAGTCACAAAGATGGTAAGGAAACACTACAACTCATCATAAATCAATTCAATATGGAGACACAGGAAGAGAAGTAGTGCATGGATAATCTAGATAAAAAACTAAAGGAAGTATTCAAAAAGATTTTGGGCAATGCGCAGGCATTAGAAAACAATGCCGAAGAACAAATCTAGATCATCATACAAAAAATCGAGGGGTACATGCAGGAGATAGAGGAACTAAAGGAAAATATTACACTGACAAAACCCTCCTAAGGTATTAGCCGAGAGACAACAACCTGCAACACTACAGACAAATGAGATTGAATGGGATTCCAAGGAAGTTGCATAACACTTTGAAAGGACTATGCAAATATGGACTAGTCTTAAGGAAGATGAGAAGGTCCAATAGTTGGATCAACAAGAAGAAAAGATTAATGTTGCAATGTAGGAATTGAAGAAACAATAGAATGAAATGAGAATCATCAAAATGTTGAAAGCCACACATGAGATGAAGAACCTGCAGATGGATCATGGAATTAAATACTACGCAGATAAATAAGAAGGAAAGGTCGACCGAATTGGAGCCACTCCAAGAGCATGAAGCGCAAATAATTGTAAAAATGGAGGTATAAAATACAATGATGGAACATGATCATACAGAGAGAAGAGATTCCTTGAAAGAACACATTACAATGTATATAGTAGAGGTGCTAACAGAGAAAGATGCGGAGGTGAAAGCAAAAGGGGAGGAACTAGCAAGAAAGTTACACAGTTTGGAGAAGGCTTTGTAGGGAGTACACACCAAATGCGTGGCTTGAGATGAGCCACATGTAAATGTTGGGGGCCTCTTGGCGTAGGACAATTTTGGGGAGAAAATCCAATTTTGGAGTGTGCACCATATGTGGAGGAAAAACAACATGTGAAAGATGGAGGAAAAGAAGCATGTTGAAGACCTAGAGAAAGTAGCATGGCGCACATGCAAAAAAACCTAGCCATGTTAGGGTTAAGGTTTTTGATATGAATGTAATGGCTATGAGCCAATAAAATATTATAAATAAAGGATTATGAGGTCTAGTAGAGGTTGGTAAATGAGATAATAGTTTGTTTTGAATAAGCTAGCGAGCAGGTTTCTGAGGGTTAGGTCACAATTTGTGGAGCTTGGTGTGGTCTATTCCACCTCATGGATGAAAATTATCCCAATTTTTCTGCAAGCATGAAGAATGTAATGCACGCAATGCAAATTTTGAAGAATGATGAATATAAGAGAAAAAGAGACAAATCTTTGTGGACGTAGGCCCAGGGGGGTGAACCATAGTAACCCTACCATGTTAATGTGTGTGAATGGTTGTTTTATTGTTTATTCTATTTATCAATTAAATAATGGATGTTTATCTTAGATTATGATAACATGCATGACTATTTTCCTTGATGAATGAATACTAGATTTAGATGAATGGATAATAAATGTGATGCATAAGGAAAATCAACAGATCATAGTCCCAATCCCTTCCCTGACTACAGACATATGAGTCTTGCAGTCCCCCATAATCTCTCGGGTGAGACTACATTGTGCACTCTGTGTGCAGTGTTTCCTTCTGGTTTACCAGGAGGGCCAATAGTTTGAGGGTTTTGTTGGAAATATTTGAGATTAGAACCTAGGTCATCCCAAGCATCCAACATATTCCACTGAATATTCTCCTCATATTTCTTCGAAAGAATCACTCGAGGATTATCCAAATATTTCCCCCAAGGAATCTCTTGAAAATTTTCATTTTTGGCCTACATCTCCAAAGTTTTCATTTTTAAGTCCAAAAAGGGAGGTTTTAGAGATCCATCAAAATTTCTTTCCAAAAATCCCTCTTGAAGAAGAAGAGCTTCTCAAGACTTATATCAATCCTCTTTCTCCTAAAAATTCTATACTAATAATTGAGTACCTAATTATGGTTGGGAAAATACCACAACAACAACAACAACAACAACCACCTCCTCCTCCTCTACCAAGAGTTTTTAATAAAGTGGTTTCTATATATGCTCCTTTGAATATTCCACCAAATCTCCATGATTTTCCTGATAATTATCAGAAGCTCTTGCCTAGATTTAATGGAGAGGATGAGGCCACAACTCTTGAATATTTAGCAACATTTGATTATTTCACCGATAATCAAGGTTTATAACATGAATATGTATACACGAGGATATTTTTTCAGACATTTGAGGGTGAAGTGAGGACATGGTTTAAGGGATTGCCCCCTAATTCTATCAATTCTTGGGATGCACTAGAATCTTCTTTCCTTGGACAATGGGGTGAAAAGAAATGTCATTTATATTTTTTTACCGAGTTTGGGAATCTTAAAAAGAAACAAAATAAATCTGTCTCAAATTTCATCAAGAGATTTAATGAAATTTACAATAAAATCCCTGCAGACGTAAAACCATCACAACTAATAAAAATAGTTACTTTTATTGGCTCTTTTTATCCCAAATTTTCCTTATTGCTTAGAGAATGAATGTAATGATCCCAAGCCATTATGCAAGGATCATCACTGTTTTGGTGTCTTTTTAAAACTTTTTCTGAGTGAGGTATTTCATCAAACACTTTGTTGATCTACCCTTTAGATGTGTTTATATGTGTGTATGCAGCAAAT